>VXBZ01011921.1:273899-365597 GCA_013399135.1 Heliornis fulica
AGAAGAGAAAGATACACATACTTTAGAAGACAGAATGAAAAGTTTTGAGAGGGATCTGAATTATAAACACATGCACATATGTGTACGGACACACCACAATTACAGCTACTCTTGTCAGAAAGAGCCAAGACAAACATTTTGATGAAAGTTATACTTTGTCTTAGCTGGACTTGTTGAAAATGCTCTGCATTATATAAAGCTGTAGAGGTTTCACCCACTTGGAAGAAAGGCACTGGTATTGCAGCAGACTGGTAGACAGCCAGAACATCCAGTTTAAGTATATTTTCCCTCTACAGTTTTCAGTATTCCTAGGAGATAACCTTCCCCCCATTGACTTGGAAAGACAGGGTGGAGCAGCTTTAAAACCACAGGCTAAAAAAAAATAAAATAAAAAATTGAAAGAACCCGTCTTTATCTTTTTTCAAAACTCTTCTGAGATAAGTCACAGTAGAGTAGAACCTGCTGCTCAGAAGTGCCTAACTGAAGCTTTTCCTTCAGAGTACCTGAAGTGAAGCAATATATTGCTCCCTCAGCAGATGGCTAGCCTGATTCCGAGTACTTCTTTCCCATGCACCATGCTTTGAAACAGTTTTCAAAGATGACAGCTGGCACAACATAGAGCAGGATGCTGTGCCAACTATCTACTGTATAGTGTTTCAGCTTATCACCCGTTCCTTTGAAATACCAACCTCAAAATAAAACACTTCATCAAAATGTGGATTGTTGGTCTTCTTTTTAACTTTAGTCTTTTTGGCTTCCGATCTGAATTAAGAGAGAGAGAAATGGGAAAAAAAAAAAAAGGTAAGAAACAATATTAGCAGAAGTGTGATCCTAGAACAGAGCCACTGAGGAAGAGTCATCTACTTGATTTATCTAATAAAACTGGAATGCCATGTGGCTCTGGCACAGCAAGGCATACACACACACACACATTTAGGAGAGGGATTCACTGCATGATTATTTATCTAAAGCTGCAGTAATTAGTTACCTCTCTGTTACCCTCTCTTAAATACAAGTCCTTGAACGCTGATTCTGTCACTCGCTTGGTTCAGCAGAACCTTAGATCTGCACAAAGCAACTGACAAGAAAGGGGCTCTGAGCAACAACATTTGGGGGATGATCTCAATCGTGATGCGACTTAAAACTTCCTCATACCCTAAAAGCACAGGAGACAGGAAGACTGGCATAGCTATTTCTATGTTTTACATTTTGTAATCCTGGCCTGAGGAATCAATGAATGCTTTCAGTCACGTCAAATAATAAAAAACCCCAGAATTACTTCCTCAGTAAGAAATAATTTTATTGCTGCATTACCACCCTTTGCCCAGCAGCCCCAACAGTGCCCAGTTAATATTAAGTTTTTGAATTATTGTGAGTGGAGCTGAGCAGAAGTCTCTTACCGCTCTGAGGGCAGCAGACACGGCAGACCTCCTTCAGACCACTTACCAGGCGACAGGCCTGACAGTTCAGCACTCCCTGTCACCCTCTACGGGTAGTGCCATCTGCCTGCGCCTGCCTTTTACAACAGACATCTAACCACTTGGCACCGGGCTACAGCCAGCCAGGGCACTTCACACAGGCCAGCCAACATCTGTTTGATGATTTCCAAATGTTCTGGACCTATGCTTGATTTGTTCTCGTTACCTATGAGTGGAAAAGCTCTGTGTTGTCCTGTGTCACCAATCTTTCCCTACAGCTCTGCAGCAGTAAGAAGGCATAGATAAGATAGACACAGATGGAGAGGTGCATCAGCCATGTGGAAAACTGACCTACTAATCATTTCATCCCAAAAATCTATCCCTCATTTCTCATGCAGCAAAGCTGCTTAGCTTGCAGCTGCTTATATTAACCGGACAACCCCATGTATTCTTTCACAGAGGTTAAGTAAACCCGGGTCTAATTCCCAGTGCTGCTACCGGCTTCCTGTGGGACTTGAATAGGCCAGCCCACCAGTATACAATGCTTTCCCATATATAATGTAGGCATAGAAACAGGAAGTCTGATGGCTCTTTAAATACAAATCACACAAACAGCAGCACATTTGTTGAAATTTTTATGCTTGGCACCGCATAAATGTAACAGAATAAAGCAGCTTTCCTACTGTAAAAGGAGATACACTGAAAAATCCAGAGAGGAGAATGATGTACAGATTAAGAATATCCCACTATACCTAGGAGGAGCTGAGAGATAAGAGAGACTAATCGCCTCCAGGACGCAGGGCAGATTGCCTATCCCATCTCATCAGTCACACTTGCCAATCAACCTCTCTACTGATAAGCCCATCTGGGAGGAGACTGGGAAGCAGGATGTAGAACGGGAGGCGATTAAAACAAGTACAATTATTGGGCAATTACAAAGCAGTTGATGGGAATAAGCTGCATGCTGCTTGCTGGAGATAGGAGGCAAGCCTCCTTCCCCCACCACCAAAAAACAGATAGCAGTAAAATGGGGCTATGCTCCTTATTATGAAAGGAAATGCGTGATATTTCGACTGGGGGGCGGGGAGAAGAAGAACAGTAAGTTTGGACATTCAAGGATACAAGGGTTAGTCAAAAAGAATCTCCTTTGGTTTGGTGTTACAGTTTCAGTAAGAGCCACTCAGTACCATCCGAAACAAAGCATACAACCCAAATATGCCTCATGTCCATTAACGAGCACACCTAGACAAAGATGAAGAATACAGACCCGTCTCCAGGAGTCCTCCACATGCCAGCTAAGAATTTGTCAACAATGTAGCTTATTTATAGTATTTTCAGTCAATTATTGTTAAACATTATGAATAACCAACCCCTGCTACCAAATCTGCCTCTCTGAGGTCACAGCAGAGCTGGTTTGTTTCTAACATGGTACAGACATAAAATGTGACTCCACATAAGCAGAAAATAAAACAGTGATATCCAACAGAGCAGGAAATTTTCATAACAGGAAATTTTAATCCCAAATTTGAACTGAAGAGTATTACACAGAATTGCATTACTAAAACCTCGTTCCAATTTTTATCCATGCTACTAGGTCTACAGATATCAAATTATAGGATTGAGCCACCTAGGGCTTTCAAAATACGCATTAATTTGCTACACCCTGAAAGTGAAAATACTTTAAATATTCACCTAAAAATGTGCATACATTGCAGTATGTTGAAGTATTCAGCTTCTTCTTCCGCCCCTGCCCAAAACGAGCCAATAAATTTGCTCAAAAACTGGCCTCCTACTGTGAGGTGAGAAGATGCACAAATTAAGCCTAACCACAAATTACCTACTTCAGGATATTCAAATTATTCGGGGATTATTCAGACCTATACAGAAATCAAAAGTGAAACAAGCCTCAAATTACTTACTCTAGTATAATTCGGTAGTTCATACATGCATACACAAACACTTAACATATTCTAGTGGTGTCTACAAGCTCCCATCTGTCCATCTGAGAATGCAGATTTCCAATAGACAAAGGAAACGGAAAACATCCTTATAAAATGGAAGCTTTATATGCGCCATACTTGCCTGGAGGGTCCTGCTAAGGTAACAGTGGCGTAGGGATCACATTGCCCATTCACGATAGGCAGCCCCTGGCATTCTAAAACCCTAGAAAAGAACAAATTCAGACAAACAAATCAATTAAATGGGAAGAGACTTGAGTGAAAATAAAAGCAATGAATTATCATCCTGTTCCCTTTTCACAATACTTTATACCAGGGAACTGAAATGTCACTGAACACAGGCCTTTATACCGAAACATGAAAACACATTTTGGTCTTAAATACTAACTTTACAGGGTCAAAAATGCCGTTAAATTGCAGAGAAACCTTAACTCAAAGGATTCTTATTATGCAAGAACAACAACTTAAGGATTATGAGGTAAGAGTCTGCTGTCAAGATGGGAGCTGTCAGCACTTTAAAATTCTGTGACAACTTATTCACCAAAAAAACGAAAAAAAACCCAAAACCCAGCTCCAACAGAATTTACTTCTGTAACATAAGATTCTAACAAAAGGCAAACAAACCACACAGGCAGATCCCAGCAATAGCCATGTAATTTCTCAGAATCATGTTCATGAAGGCCTCGGCGCTTTCCACAAATTTTTGGTATGGGCTTATTTGTAAAGGTGAGTTATCTACAGTCCAGCAAACAGTATGACACAGAAATCTTTCCCATAGAACTTTTAAATAGTAATAATGGAGAAACCCATTCAGCAGGACTGCACAGAAGAAGTCAAAGAGACACAGGAGGGACAAAATGGAACAAGTTGGGTTTTGCTGCACTCCATGGTAAGAAACCTGCTCTTGCTCTCTCATTTCAACATCTCTTTGTAAAAAGAAGAGAGAACAAACCGATACAACCCTAAAAAGCAATGAAAAGGTGTTTCATGTTTCAAAAGGGAAAACCCACTGAGGAATGCAGCACCAATTGGAAACAAGCGCTGGCAAGCCAGTTGGCAGGCCTCTCCCTCCTGAAACAAGTTCTGCTTCCAGCAGGTATCCTGTTGGGCTGATGTGTTCATACAACCGTAACCTGAAGAATTTGCTGAAGACAAACTCTGAAGGGTCTCTAGGCAGGAGAGCAGTACTATACCTGCAGTGAGAAATATCTTGCACGTTTCTGGGCGCTATAAAATCAACAAGAAAAGTAGTATTCATTTTACTCTTTTCAGTGGCGCCAACTTTGACACTAAAAGTATTTTAAAAAATCAACAGAGAAAAATTTACTCACAGTACCAGCTAGAAGGCGCAAGCTCCACTAACCCTCAACACCAAGCAACACATGATATATGTGTATGGTTGTCTAAGCACATATACATCTGGTGCTATTTGAGATGACTTTACAGTTTCTTCCCTGGGCCCTGGCTGCTACTCCAGAAAGGCAGGAGATAGCTCCAGAGTATCTATATTTGCAAGTTCCATGCCACTCAAGAGGGCTCATAGACTAGATGCCTGTTTTCAAGCAACCATGTCCTGCTCCAAATTCACCCAGTCTATTTTACAGAGAAGGTGTAGAACAGGCTTTTTTTTTTTTTTTTGGCCTGTGTATTAATACAAGTACTCAAAATTGCAAGGAAAGTGCTAGTTTTTAAATTTAACAAGGGCAGAGGTGAATAGAAAGAACACTTATGGGGAACTTTACATCATAGACTTCTGGCAGAGCAGCTAGAAGTGCAGGAGGAAAAAACTAAGTACTGAAAGAAAGCCTTCACCAAGAGGGAGGTCCAGCTCAGTTTTCTCAGGAGTCTCAGACAGACTCTTTACAGACTTTTCCTTCTTTACACTAATATGACTAAATATGCCCAGCAGAAACACCTTTCCAGCGAGCTACAGCATGGATGCTGGTAATTCTTCTGGAATAGCAGATGTGGCTTGAACACTTTCCTGTTTGAATAGAACAAGTGCATAGCAAGTGTCAGTCCCAAACCCCTCACTGATTGCTTAAGGCAGCCTGAAAGCTCCTTAAAATTAAATAGGAACTCAATGGCTTTAAAGCAGTCAGCCAATTTTCTGTTGAAGAATGGCTTCTAAGCCAGCTCCTATCCATACAGGAAGAACTATGTGAAATTTAAAAGCAGAGAAAGTGTGTTCAGGGAGAATGTTCAGGGAGAGTATGATTCCTGTTTTAACAAAAGAAGTCCTTTTGTGAACTTGCAGACAATAGAAAGTGTTCCCAGACAGCGTGATCTACACTTGAGGACATGCAGAGTTTATAAATCACTACACAATAAAATCACAGCTGAATCTGAATGATAGAAAGTGTGAAGTTATCCCTGCGAAAACCCCATGCATACCCTAACTCTACAGGCATACAATGATGGGATCTAATTATAATATTGCCACATAGATGAATTTTTTATGGTTTTGGTGGATAGACCTCTGTTGCTATCATCATCAACAGTTAAAAAGACAAAGAGTATCATTACTTGGTTGGAGAGAACTGAGCAATGTAAATCATTGGGCACTTGGATCTTGAACTGCACGTGCTCTACAAAACATATGGAAAAGAACAACAGGATGGCTTCTAATCGCTTGTGGCTCTTCCATGTTTGTACTCTCCGGTTTGGAAAACAGAAGTTATCCATTCATGAACAGCTTGCAAAATAATGAATGGTGTGAAGAACACTTCCTCACAAAATAAGAATTAAGAGGCACATAATGAAATAACCAGACAGCAGGTTTAAAATAAACAAAAGGAAGTACTTTTTCCACACAATGTGTAATGAAATTGCAAAACTTTATTGCCCTGGGATGTTGTGGAGGCCAAGAGAATACATGGATTCAAACCAGGACTACATGAACTCATGGAGTGTAGGTTTGTAGGCAGCTATTAAAGCTTAATGGTCCAGAAGCCTCCTCCAGCTCAGGTAAGCCCAAATTGCTGATCAAGAAGGCTGTAACACTGGAGCAATCATACCATATTTGAAGCATCCCCCACCAGCAAATATCAGGCACCGTACTAGGCTGGATTAGAGGGGCATTTAACACAGTAGGGTCATTTCTATGTTCTCTGAGAAAAACACAAAAACAAACCCCCAACAAAAGAAAAGAAAAAACAAATGCACAGATGTTCTCATACAGTCAGGATGACTTAAGAGTAAGATGTTTCTTTGTGTGCAGTTGGAATAAGAAAAGCAAAAACAACCTTGAAAGAAACAAAATGTGGGAAAACAGGAAACAGGCGCTGATACAAACTGTATCCTAAGCCTTTCAGGTAATTTAAAAGGAGCTCTTGTTTAAGGATGCAGGCAAAAGAGCGAAGACATAGGATTGTGAGGAAGGAAGGCTGTGTCTGGAAAGAGGCTCATTCTGGTTCTTACATCTAAGGATTGTGGGGAGACAATAAAATCCAACAAGGGACAGCTCTGGTTGACTCATGTTAGTATATCCTCATTAGCTACAGGAAACTAAACCTAGAGCTGCTTTTGCTACAGTAATTTTTTTCCAGTCATAAGAAAGTCGCTAGGTAAATTAACACTCCTCTTCTCCCAACCTGGTACCAAACCAGTGGCTTTAATTGACAAGCAGGAAAAGAACTAGAACAAAATGACAGCTACTCAGAGACATAATAAAAAGCAGCCTGAGTTCTGTCACATGCATATCAGGAGTTCAGATAAGAACTAGTTGAAAAAAACCCATACTAAATGTGTAATAATAGTGTAATCTCTATGNACACACAATGCTGGGAAGCTGTGAATAAAGCCAGTAAAAATGAAATGCCTTTGCTCTAATCATCTGCAGAATTAATTTACCATACATGAACTAAGATAATAATAATTAAAAAAATAGCCCAGGCAATCAAGATTATTTAAGAATTACAAGTCAACTCATCAGGCTCCAGAGGAAAAATGTCTGGTGGCTGCTAAGCATCTTTTCTGCCCAACCGGTAGTTTCTGGTCTGGAGCCGTCTGAAGCCCAGCTGGGGCAGGGCGAGCCATCCCTCGCAGCCTGCCTGGCTGGGCTGGGCTAAGGTTAGTGCTAGGTCAGATGGGAAAACTCTCAACGCAGCTGCCTCGCTGTATTTTCCTTGTGGTTTATAAAATTAACAGGTTTCAAGGAACGAGACATTTCAGTTTTCAGTGTGGTTCATAACCAAACCTTCACAAGAGTAAATAAGCTATGGAAAATTCCCCAAGGGTAAAAGGAAGCCTCAAACCCAAACATGCCATGAGCATGCCCTTTCGCCTTCAAATTGCATGATTACCGAAGTCAAGAGGGAGGCAGGGGGAGAAATCTTTGAAAAAAGAAAAGACTTTTCAACCAAGATGAAGCAGCTCACTTCTGACAGTACAGGCATTCCCTCTGCCTCTGGTTGCCAGCCAAGAGCTGTAGGCTGCAGTCTCCAAGACAGCCCCTACACAGTCAGACTCAAACCCAGGCTTAGCACAGGCAACCAAAATTAGGATGATCCAAGCCTGTGAGTGTTCCAGACCCTGTCCTTGGAATCACAAATGTTATTTAAAAAGTACAGGCTGATTAATTCAGGATGCACGTATCATCAGCATCCTTGCACCTAAGAATGGACAACCAGCACAAAAATGGACAAAGAAAAGGGATATTTAATTGTTCTTAAAATGTTAATCCATAATTACTGATCTTCTAGACTAACTCACTTCCAACGTACCCAGTCAGGCTCAGTTCTTCGCCCAGTTTCAACCTCGGGTAGGGAAAAGCACACTGCCCACATTCTCTTTTCTCAAAACAGGCTGTTTTCTCCATGCAATTCCTCAGCAGAAATAAACCACATCTTTTTTCCTACACAATCATGGTTTCTATCACTGTACATAATCCACATATTCTAACTACTTTCACATATATACTGGGGTCCCAGGCAAGTTTAGTGATGTATCTTACAAGTCTTCTATTTCCAACCTCCAACTGTTTCACGTCTCATTTCTTTATCTTGAGACCCTGTCCCATCTCATATGTATTTTCTGGCCATCATTTCCAAGACAAAAGACTTCCTTCTTGCTGGCTCTAGTGATCTAATTATTGCTTGAACACTCAGTACTTTGTGTGGCAAGCCTGACCAGACAGAGAAGTATCGACTTAAAAGCAAAGTTTGTGGCAAATTTGTCAGAACTGTTAAACAGCATCTATGACCTATGCCAACTACTTGTTTGGTAAGGTACATTCCCCGGCACTGGGGATGTCACTGATTTTATTAGAGTCTCTCTGGATCAGTTTTTTGGGGGGGTGGTTTGATTGAACTTTGTTTGGCTTTGTTTTTTTTTTTTTTTTTCTAGTGACTACTGGGTCATCTTGTAGCATATATACTATCCTGAGCACCCCGTCTTCCAGGAGTAACAGAGCACCACTGAATAGTCTCCCTTTGTCAAGGGTCTTCTCAGGGCACATAAAACAGGGCACTAATCTTTATTTTCATAATAGAGCAGTCCAGCCTTTTGGGCTAGTCTGAGTAAAGAAGTGGCATTTCTCCTTTCTGTGCTGCACTGTTAATTCTTGGATGCCCCTTTTCTTTCAGTGCAGCCTTGTATCACAATCCAAGCTCCTTACTGATTCCCAGTAGTTTAAGAGGAACTTTCAGGTAATGCTGCATCATAGATTTCCACATCTACCCTTGCCAACCTCACATCTGTGCTGGCACATGGTAGCTGCTCTCAAACCAGTGAACTGGTTTTTGTCTTCAAGAAAGACCTGTTCCCAGGCCTCCTCCTCATTCCCTTGGCCTTCCGTATGACCACGGCCTTGCTAAACCAGTCATATGAATGTGTTTTAGAGAGGCTTTGGCTGGATGTGTCTGCATCCCCATCACCAGCACTGCTATGCACAAAAGCACTATAGATCTGAACTGCTGTTAGCACACTTTGAAACAAAACTTGTACTTCCTCTTTACTTCCACAATGTAACCTACTGGGTCTTCATTCAGGTCTTAACATACACACAACCCTTCTTAACCAAGAGGCTGACCAAGTGACTTCTTCTGGAACAAGGGAATAAATTTCTACATTTACTTAAGCCTGGTTTTCTACTAGATACTGCCTCCATCATGAAAAATACAAAGATAATTATGTCCAAACCTCCTCAAAATTTCTTTATGAATCTGTACTTGCCCCTGTCTCCAGAGTCTAAAGAAGCCAGCACTACTGCATGCATATATTGGGTCAAGCCTTTTCCCCCTGAACAAACATTTGAGGCCAAAGGCCCACTCCTAATACATAAACTCTAGTGAATGAAGGTTTTAAAAGCACACATTCCTTGACTTCCGGAAGTAACCTACTTGTACCAAAGCAAAAC
The DNA here is from genome assembly GCA_013399135.1 of Heliornis fulica. NCBI lineage: Eukaryota > Metazoa > Chordata > Aves > Gruiformes > Heliornithidae > Heliornis > Heliornis fulica. Next base: position 283,634 of record VXBZ01011921.1, read on the forward strand.
TCCCTCCTACTCTTCTCACCTGAATGTGGTTTTTTTTTTGCACTGGGAACAGACCAGTTTCCTCTGGAAGTGGTTCTACCATACTGGGAATTGCCCACAGTGATGTGCCCTGGTTCAAACTCATCTTATGTCCCACAGAAACACAAAATGTTACAGCACTGTGTAGTGTCTGATAACCACTGACCACACGTGGTAGAACAAACCAGGAAAAACAGATGGAACAACATCTACGTAGACATGGACATACTGAGCAAAACACACCAATGCTTGCTCTACCACGATTTTTCAAGCCATCTCACCACTAAGATTTTTCATCTCTTCAGGAGACCTGAAAACAGTCTTTATTCAATCCTCAACTGCAATGCTGCTCTCCAGTCTATCATTCCACCTCTTTTACTGCCCCTTCAGGAAAACCACTTCGCTTTAGGAACTCCAGCAGTACCCCAGCCTCTTTGGATTATACTCTCCCTCTTTTTGTTTCAGTTGTTGGGTGGTTTCGGTTTTTTTTTGTTTTGGTTTGTTTTTTATTTTTGTGAAACAAACATTTTCTAGCTTACAAACAAGAAAACTCTCAAGTGGGAGTGGATTAAGTCTGATCAGGAACTACTTTTTACCTTTCACATCCCTTTAACACAAAAATCTGTAGCAGATAATAGCAGATAATAGCTGTAGAGTATTTGATTGAAACAAGGTACATCATACACTAAACACCATCCCCATTTTACCTTCTGAAGTGTGGATAGAGCTTGTGCAGATTGGAGAACAGGCTTCTTCCCCACCCTAAACCAAATACTATTAGCGATATTGACGTAAAACTACAGATATTGCAAAATGCCTATTTCATGAAACGTAAAGAAGAAATACTACTAATACTTACGCATCCCTAAACCAACTACCTCTTCAAATAAACTGCGAGATCTTCTCATGTCACTTGATAACTAAACATTTATTAATAGTTTAAAAATCACACAGACATTTTTGTGCTATTAATATGGGAGCTGTCCTCCATGCTACAGTTCAAAACATCCAATTTAACTCCCGATACCAGCTCTAGAAAGACTTTTGAAATGACACATTTACGGAGCACCATCTGTACTTTGTACTAAATAAAGAGAACAGACTAGAAAGTGGGTGTCAGCCATCCTGTTCTCACAGGACGAGGAGTTAATCCATTAGCAGTTAAGCCAGTTTATGAGTCAATTACAGAAAAGTTGGAAGCTTCCTAAAAGCCACTTCAGAAAAGTTTTCAGTTAGGTTAATATAAAAAATGGTTAAATTATCTCCTGTGACAGTGCCCTGAGGCTTTGAACAAAGACACAAGCTTGCTGAAATTCTGTACTGCACCAAGTTAGTGACTATTACTGGCACTGACATCATCATTTCTTCTTGCCTCGGTGTCCGACTTGCAGCTCCAGTTATTATCAGGGAGCGATAACTTAATGACAGGAGAGCAAAGAGAAAGGCTAAGTAAGGAGAAGGAGTTGAAGGAGATTTTCAGAGGAGATAGAAGACACAAATACAAGCCACAGCAAAGCAAGCAGCATATAAAAATGGTAAGGGAGTAGCACCTCAAAAGAAGTAGCACAACCAGAAAAGAATAAATTTGCTTAATGACTGTACTGTATTAGTTCTGGTATAGAATGTGAATAAATTTGGATTTGCTGTAGTATGAATCCAAGGAATGGGACAATACTGAGGCAGCTGCAGAAGCATTTGTGTTAAAGCAGTGTTGTGAGGAATGCAAGAGGAGTGAGGCACAAAATGACAACAATTAGAATATGCAGCAAATGATTAGAGCCTAGGCAACAGCTTTAGCTGAGCTGACTGTGGCCTACGGCAATATTAAATGGAAGCAATGAGACACTGTCTGTACAGGCAGATAAGCAAAGAAATAAGGCCAAAGACTAGAAGGCAGCATGGGAGTCACACAGAGAAATACTGTAATGGCTTCATAATGAAGCCAGCCAGTGACACAAAAATCTCCAGCGCTGTTTTTCTTTCCCTGGAAACGTAGGTTAGTCTCAAGCAGATGCACAGCACGCTATATGGAATAGTCAGGGTTTATGGAAAGCAGACTGCAATGATCTCGGACCTGAGGCCTGTCCAAGTTTAACCTGCTCCCAGGAAGGAGCTGCCTGCACACAGCACAGTGCCTCCCCATCACTGTATACACATGCAGGAACTCATAAGCAAACAAAGTCAGCTGCATGAACATGACCTGACTTTTCCCCTCTGCCATACAGTGGGTGCCACAAGCATCTACAACTATTAGATGGACTGATAACCATACGACAAAGAGTAAGACAAAAATGAAGAAGCTAGTTTTGGAATGACTGAAATTCAACCCAAAGACAGAATATGATACTTGTCAGGGCAAAACTTAACAAGAAATCACCCAAACAAAAAGCTTTAGAGACGACTGCATGGATCTGATTATGAAGGAAGTAAAAAGATAAGAGGCTAAAATCAGAAGCTTTAAAGAATCACAGAATATTAGGACCTGGAAGGGACCTCGAAAGATCATCTAGTCCAGCTCCCCAGCTGGAGCAGGAGGTTGGACTAGAACCTAAGACAGAGGAAGAAATAAAGCATTTCAGAGGAAGGGGGGAATTCAACTATAAGAAACAAGGGAATGCATTATCTGACAGTCTGGATCAAATCTCAACACATTTTGGGTGATGGAGGGTGCACACAGGGAGGGAAGGCAAGGGAATGAGATGGTTAACAAAAGCCCTAGCACTATCAGCATGAAAACCCATCCAGATTCTCCTCAACCCTACCCAGTTCAAGTATAATGATTTCTCTGCTAAATAAAACCTTGAAGACTTTCACATTAATTCTCACATCACATATTTAATTAGATGTGTTACAGTAGCAAATACACCTTTCAAAAAAAACCCAACAACAGACAACAACAAAAAACCCTTACACTTTAAAAATAAAAGCAGTCATTATTGGTAGGCCTAGAAAACAATTAAAGGTACCTTCAAATACTACATGAAGTTTACAGACCTCTGTTTTGGACATGCCTTGGCACACCTGAGGTAGGTGAAACATTTCATACTTTAAAAACACAACTTGAAAAAATTCAGAACAACTTTTGATTACATTTATGTGAATAATCAATCTGGGATCTTTATTAACTGTACTTATTATTAAAGGGCAACATCCTTTCCTACACATGCAATACTTTGATTAAGGAATTCAAATTAAGCTGATTCATCACCACTACTGAAGTCTAATGGCAGTTAAGTTGCCAACTGAATCACAAAGTAACACTGATGCAATAAATTCATTTTAGTAAGACCAGTTTTATACAAATTGTGTTGTGGTTAACAAGAAAATGTTCTCCAACTAGAAATCAAAAAATAGTATTAGCTTGATGCTGTCTAGATTTACATAATTTAAAAGATGTTAACATATCTCACTAATTACAGACAATGCAGTAAACAAGTAGGGGAGGTAAAACAATAAAAATCACATGGTATCAGGTAGTTAATGGTAAAATTTAAGCACTATATTCTCAAAGACTATGTTTTATTAAAAAAAAGGTACAGAAATGTTCCGTCCAAACCAGCCTTCAGATACACCCAGTTTGTGAAAGGAACGAAGCAGAACTGTGGAGTCTTCTTTAGTTATCCAAACAGCAGCACACATTCAGGTTTGGTAAGTTTCATTTACCTAAACTTTTTACACCAAGGCTAATAGAGCTATTGATTCCAGAGGCACAGACATCATAGGCATCAAAAAGCACATTTTGTAATAGAGTTGCCCATGAAATGAACTGAAAAATCCTCCTCCATGTCTCTGATTTGGCAAGAGGAGAGATCAATTAGGATCATAAACCATTCATTTGAAAAAACAGCTGTCACAGGATGGTAACTTGCCTACTTTGAAAAGCTCCTCTGGTCCTACAAGGCCACGTACTTCGTTGTGACGTTGATTATGCTAAAATCAGTGAAGTGGGTACAGAAACATCTCACATGGAAGGTAATACAGGTGCAGCTTTCCAGAGCTAGTATGACACTTTCATTGATCAACTTGCATAAATCAAACACTTGCTCACTGAGAGACACATTTACTAAGTCTTCAATTCTTCCTCTAGCTCTTCTATGAACCTTTCTGAGTTTACAGTGCCCTTTTTTAGTCTGGTCTCCTACAGGTACAGGCTTAAGAAAGAATGCTGTTTGTCTACCTTTGGCCATCAATGTCCCAGCAATGATGTTTCTGAATCAGTTGGTGATCTCCATAAAATCTGAAAAAGTGGTAGACATCTCAAAAGATATTCCAGTTCTGGAAATTTTGTTAAAATGCTGTGTATAGAAGAGAGCATCACTGATGTTCCCAGGGAGGAAAAGGCTGCATGTGGCAGCTCAGAGATTCTCTGTAGCCTCTGACTGATGAGTACATAAAAAGGGAGGGTCAGCCATGGCAGTGTGCCACCTCTAACCAACATCACGTTTAGGCTAGCAGGGCAGGAAACTGGGTGTCCTGGTTCCAGCTAGGGTAGAGTTAAGTTTTTGTTCTAGCAGCAGATGGAATACCGTGTTTGGGAGTTAGGGTGAGACCAGCACTGATAACACCCCCACGTTTCTAGTTGTTGCCAAGGAGTCAAGGACTTCTCAGTTCTTCATAACGAGAAGGTGGGGGACACCCAGGAAGCTGGAAGTGGACATGGCCAGGACAGGTGACCCAAACCAGCCAAAGAGAGTATTCCATGCCAATTATATCATGCTCAGTATAAAGGGTGGTTGGTAGGGGAGGAGGGCACGGCTTCAGGATGTGAGCTTTTGGAGATGATCTTGTTCCAAGACAGCTCTGAGCTGTAAGGCCTGAGGTGTGCAGCTCAGTGAGAAATCATCCTGTATAATCATCTTTATGAATTTCATTATAAAGTCCCATCATCATTATCTCTCTCTACTGTCCCAGTAAACTGTTCTTATCCCAACCTGCGAAGTTTTTTTTCCCTTTGTTGGTTTTCCCTTCTATCTCTTCAGCTCCAGCATTTTAGAGAGAGTGGCTCCGTGGTGTTCAGCCCCAGCTGGGGCAAAACCACAACACCAGGCAGTACAGCAGTGACTGTCAAATACCATGAGCAGCCAGTACATCTGCAGCTGTACAGAGTCTAGCTGCATTCGTGCTTCTGTTTGAAGCTTGTATTAAATTATTACAAAACCATCAGCTTGGAAGCAAGTCAACTGTAAAATGAGTTAAAATTAACTGCAGACACTGCCTCCAAAAACACAGCCTCCTTGCCAATTTCTGTGCTTGTTAGAATGTTATCTGGCACTTTCCTTCAAAATATTTCTCTCTTCTCTTTGTATCTAAGAGAACAAAATGCTTAAAGGAGGAACTAGCGAGTTACCTTGTACAGTGACTGATCTCAAAGTGTTATTAAAAATGTACATTTAAAGACTTTTAATCTTTCCCAGTCATAGGTGTTTTGTTTGTTACAAATCTATAATTAGCACCACAGATGAAATATTTCACAATCAACTCTTACTGAAAACATCACAAAATGGCATCCAAGGTTTACATCAAGAAGGGGAGGGAGGTGAGGAGTACAGTAGACACCTGGTCACTTTACCACGGTGGACTCTGGAAAGAATGTGGTCATAGTGCATAATCAGTTGCATACCCAGTACAATAATGAACTCTCAAACATGAACATCATTTCTAGCTCATCTGGATAGAGCAGGGAAAGAGATACCTTCTCATTATTGCCAAATACACAGCGGACTTCTTGTGGTAATTTCTGCTCAATAAACAGTTCTGTGAACAACAGAGTTCATGGAAGGCATTTCCTATGCATTGTGTACCACTCTCCTTACACTTGCAAAAAAGCCAACTTCAACACTCGGGGCCCTGTGGCTTCCCCTTTACCCCCCAGCTTCCCCTATTTCTATCAGACCTTGATGTCCCCACTTCCCTGTTCTGTTACCTAAGCATCACCTTGGCAAGCACTGCTCTTGGAGCAATGGCTAAAAAACTTGTGGAGAAAAGTGGTCTGTAAGTTGTGCCCCATCACATTGCTCCTTCAGAAGCTCTACCAGCATTGGTTTTGGATGGCTCTTGCCACAGAAGTGGTGGGAATTCCAGCTGTCATTCACAACAAAACAGCACATAAACACTAAATAACATGTACTTCAAAGAGCTTTTTGACACAGGTCATATTGCAAGACAGCTAACTACTTTTTGCAAAGGCCCTACCTTAAAGGTAACTGAACTGCTCCAGCCAATCGACATTAAAGGACACCAGTGAGGCAAACCTGCAGATGTTTTTGGTACTGCCAGCATATCCAAGGTGTTAACAACTCACAGTCCTCAAAATCCATGCATCTTAAATACAGACACTATGGGAATGCTTTCTAGTGCCACCAAGCTACCTTAACACCATGACCTCAAACACGCTAAGAAATTAAAAATCATTTATCAAAAGGATTTTTGCTTGAATAATTTGCCTCCATTTATAATCCCTGACTGTGTTTATTCTGTAGAACAGGAAGTACCCATTTGAACAATGGCACTTAGTGTTGAAACAGACTGACTTAGGAGTTACATTCCAGCCTTGAATCACAAACACAGTTTTATACATATTTCCTGAGAGTCACATGATGTCGATTCAGTCTCAAAATGGCGAGCACTTTAACATACGTTCTGCTGGAGAGAGACCAAATGGTCTCATCTGAGTTATTCATAAATAGGATTACAGATAAAATGATACTTGTTTGTGATTTGAGTCAACAAATATTTCATCAACAGAGAAGCACTAAAGAACAGAAAACCAAAGAAAGGTGAAACTGAAACTTCATCTAGTGGTAAACCTAGCAGCAGGAGAGAATATTTATAGATATGGGAAGTTTTGACAGATTGTGAGCAATTTAAACTTGAATAAGGCTACGGAATAGTTAAGACATTTTGGTGGGGATGGAGAAGCAAAGGGGAGAGAACTACTTCAATGGCAGAAAGTGGAACCTCGATGCTACCAGAGCCGGCTGGAAGGAAAAAAATCTGAGGTACTATGCTACAGCCTTGGACAGAGATAGGTATGCATTCCTTCTCTCTTCTACTCCCTACTCCCCAAAACCTACAGCATTGCAGCACTAACACAATAAAGATACAAGATACTATGTGATTTAATCTCTGAGCAATTTCCCCCCACCAGTTTGTTATGAAACACATATATGATTGAAAGTGTGACCAAGCTGCAATCCTGCAGGAAAAGGGGCAGCTTGATGCAGGGTACACTCTCTAGAGAAAGGAGATTGGGAAACATTTTAATGGATGCTCAAGTTTATTGAAAATGAAGCCTCGAAACCACTGTGTCCTCATTACCATTCCCTCTTTACCATACCAGCAGCAAACAGAAGTTCACGATACTATGAGGTGACCTGATCAATGCATCTTTTAAACTCTCCTGCTTGTAGCCAGCAACACAGCAATAACTTTTTTTTTTTTTCACTGACTCATATTTCAGGCAGGAAAATAAGCTTCATTTGACCCTGAATGGAGTTCAAAGCTGTCTGTGCACCTCAGCAACAAAACAGAAACTCTAATGAAACACATCAACATATGTTCTGCAATCCTGGACGCAACAAACCCAAGAGGAGGGGTGGCTCAGTGACCATTTTGAATGTGGACAAAGAATACCGAGTGCTGTAACACTGCAGGAAGAGCACCCACTGCCAGCTCTGACCTCAGGCTACTTCCAGACTCAACAGGGTCTGCAGCCTTGCACCAGACCAACATACCATAAACAGCGCTGCTGCTGCTGCTTCATGCGGTAACAAGATCCTGTCCCTCACACATGGCCTCTGTGAGGAAGCACCTCCTGACTCCTCCTGACTTTTTGGGGGCTTTTTTGCAGAACACCTCTAATGTGGAAAAGGAAAAGACAGGATGCCACACTACACTCAAGAGAGGAGCAAACCCTGCTCTACACCACTGACAGGTAACCTGAGTCCACACACTACCACCACCACCACCACCTACCACCACCACCTATTTAAGAATGGAATATTATGAGAGAGTAAATAAATCACATCAAGCTGATGGGTCCCAGTGTTTCCTGCATTAGAACAGCTTTCAGGGGAAAAAATATATCAAAAATAGCACAGAAAAGCACTTTCTAAAAAGCATTATCTAGAACTTTGCTGGCCACCCTTTCTTGCACTTTCTTATCAGCATCAGAGAGAGAACCAGGACAGAAAGCAGACAAAATTTGGTCTTCAGCGTCATAGATACAATATGGCCACACACTTCCAAGTTCTCTCTTTAATCCCACCCTTCAGTTTCTTTTCCTGTTCCTGGGATCTGATGAAGATAGTTATCTACTAGAAAATAAACTAGCTCCAACCTAAATGAGAAAAACAGGGAACAAGCTAGTTATTAAAGGAAAATTCTCAGATGACTCAAAGATGTCTGTATGTTTTAATTTTACACAGAAGCATTTAAATATATTCCATGATTGAAGGACTAGCTCCACTACTGTTGTTTTTCAAGGTGTCTCCAAATGCAATCAGAGGTGACAATAGCAAAGCTTCACCAGACAAGGTGGGGTCATGTTCTCTTCTTACTCTTTGGTTAAGATGCCGACTGCTGATCCACAAGAAGGTATGGCCATTGTCTCAGCCCTTCCAACCAGACCTGATACATGTAGCTTTGCCCTTCCTGAGCTGCCACTAGCAAAACACAGGGGCTGACCTTCTAAAATTTTAAATATGGAGCGTCATTTACCCTAACCTCAGAAATGCCATACTGTGTAAGAGAATTTTAAATGGTTACATAATTTCAAGCTGATTTAGGACAATGGTTGCCAACCTGCAATGTGTTGCCCACACCACTTTCCAGCAAAGCTCATGGACAAAGAAATTAAATTATAATGTGAGCAATCAGAGAGGAAAGTCAAATGCTGCTCACTGCATCCTCTGTGCTCAATTCATACAGCAGAGGAGGCTGAGGAACCATTGCTGAGTCCCAGCACTCCCAGCCTAAGACAGAGACTGGCTTTAAGCATACTTGACAAATGACACCTTCCTCCTTACCTCCCTCTTCCTCCTCAGAAGAGCTTTTAAAGCTCTTACATGTCCACAGCTCAGTCACTGTTCTCCTTATGAGCCCTGAAGTGTTTATCTTAGGGATGTCATATCTACTCATTGTTTCCTTTCCTTCTTGCTCTCACAAACAGCCCATTTAACTTTGTTCCACACGGTCAGAAAACATCTTGTAGAGCTCTCAAGAGAGTTGCACGGCATTTAAGTTTAATTCATTAATTAATGCACATTAGCCACTTCTTCCATACCAGGGCTACAAATGCCTCTTTTATCAAATAAAATTTCAGCATTGCTAATGTATTTGTAGACTCATGCATCGCTTACTGGAAAATGGTGTTACCACATATGAGAGGGGGCAGTGGCTACCAAACCACTTGTTATTATCTAGCTCTACAGCTACAGCGGGGGNGCAGGGTGAAGCTCTCCAAAGAAGATGTTTTCAAGCTTTTTTAAACCTAAGAGACAAGACATAAGACAAGACTTGAAGGAGCAGCTGGGGACACTGAATAAATACAGACATTTAAATGTGAATAATTACATACACATGCTGGAATTCTCGAAGGAAGATCAGGGAGCCAGGCTCCCAGCTCACGCTGACTTTCAAAAGGAGTTCAGTGGTCTGGTCCTTCAGGCATGCTGGAAGTCAGATGTCATCTTGCTAAATACAGAACACTGCTTCTAAATGTTGCCTCTGGTAGCTTAACCACAGTGAAGCCTATGGATTTCTACAAAGCTATTCTGGAGGAGCCCTGCTCTTTATTAAATAAACACAAATGCACGTATCTGCCCATCCTGGCCTATGTTGCTCCGCGAGATGATGGAAAGTCGTCTGGACCAGCCCAGAGGCCTCTACGCCTCCTGGGAACCACCTTTCTGGGCTAAACAAACGTGCGGCACAGAAGCTGCTCTAACAGTGTGGGGAAAGCTTTACAAAAGGTCTAGGGCTCCTTTCTGACAAGGATATCCATATACAGAAAGTGGTGGCTCAGTAAAAATTTAGGAAGGATCACACACCATTATTTTTGGGATGTATTCATGGAATATGGGTACACAGTCCATTCATGACTTAGTTCAAACACTTCAACCTCGCACAGCTGCAGAAGGAGCATCCTTCCCTGTTCCCTGCTACTCATTTTCCTTCTTCTACACTATGGAAAATGATTTTTAAAATTTTTTAGTTTCTAGGATGCAGAGGATTAAAGCCTGATTTGGCTTAAAAAAAAACATAAAGGAAAAAATATAAAGTACACCACTGCTCAGGCAGCTGCCAGGAGCTGTATGTCAGCACAAAGGGCTTGATATGGACATAAGCATCACGAAGCATGTGAAAGCCTTGACCACTTCTTTCCATGGCCTTAGTACCTTAGAGTGCTCATAAAATTATGGACAGATTTCTGGCAGGTGACAAACCACTTGAAAACAAGAGATGGATTTTATTTTACAGCCAGTGCAAGGTGAGGCCAGATGCTGATAGGCACAACAAGCCGCAGCTGACTGTGCAGAGGGCTGGGAAAGCCTCAGCTCTAAGAATGTGTCCTAGTTCAGCAAGAGGTTATCACTGTGTGGGGGGATCAACGCTGTGTATTCTACACCCTCTATTCATACCTCAAGAATAATGGACCATTTGCAACAGTTGTCCAGGAAGTCGTTAGCCCCTTCACACTCAGCCTGAGGGGGCGTGGGTGCTAATGGGCCATCAATGGTCCAACCATACCCCATGACTCACCGTTAATTACCCATTGTGTGAGTCCCCGCCCTGGGGGAGGGACTGGGTGCTCCCTGAGGATATACAAACAGGGCTCAGAAGACCTTAAGATTCTCTTCGTTGGATCTGGAGGAGCAGCGGAACCTTGACAGGAGGAAGCCATCGCTCTCGACCGGACTACAACCATCGCTTCTGGCCGGGCCACAGCTGTCATCTGCAGCAACGGACTCTTCACTTCTTTTTTGCTTTGGACTTGGGAGAGCCACGTGGATCTCAGCACCGGGGCTAACAAACCCCTTTGGGCTTGTGCCCTGGGACACTGGGTTTACTGCTGGGTTTTGGTGAGTTGAAAGCAGGTTGTTCTCTTTGTGTCAGTGTTTGTATGGTAATATCTTTCATTAAATTGTAACTCTGACTTATAATCATCTCTTGTGGTGGGTCCATTTCTCCTGCCGGTTTACCTCTAAACCAGCACAGAATGCAACATGAGATCTTTGTGAGAGTAAAGGATGGAGAAGGGAGAAGCCAGAGCCTTCTGCATAAGATATACTTTTCCTGGCACTCAAGATGACTCTCTACATTGCACAACAGTAGGTAGTACAAATGTAGTTACATGAAGGTGCCATACATGGTGTATCTGACAAGCACCTGGGCAACAGTCCATACTCAGCAGGCTGTAGGTCTGCTCTCTGTAAGATGTATGATGCATCCCAAGTCCTGTAACAGGGACAGGAGACACTTACGGAGACCCAGCTGACAACCGTGTCCAAGCCAGTCACTAGGACCATCAGGTTTCACAGCAGTTTGCAGAGAGGGAACCCCAAAGTAGCAAAGTGTTCCCAGAAGGAGCGTGCAAAAGTGAGAGTTGTGGTTCTTACGGGATGACAGAAGGAGTTGCCAAGGGACACAAGAAGTCTGAGTGTAGTGCCTGCATCTGCACTGTTAATGTAACTTTGAAATCCACTAATGCTTTTGCTCTTAATCTCTGCAAAAGAGATTCGGCCTGGAAGATTGTGCTGTAGCAGTTGGCAGAGGATAGGGCCTCCGAAGGGCTCTGATGAAGCACAACAGCTTAGTGGTTTAGGGCTAAATCGAAGTATTGAATGCTTCCTAAGGAGAAGCTATTAGGTAACAGGTTTTACACTTTTTGTTTGTTTCCTCTGCAGATGCTAAGAAAGCTCACACACCTTTTGTATTTTAAAATAATTTACTACTTAACATTCAAGAACTCAGCACCTAACAATTTTAATTTCCCTTCCATTCAGCTGAATTTTCCCACCCACCCACTTATCCATGTGCTCCACAGTCAGCAGCCTGGCTCAGTAAGGCCCCAGCCACTTTTGAGGCTTTCTGGAACACAGAGGAAGCAGCAACGCACACTGGTGAGGACTACAGGTAAGCTCATAAGAAAACTGACATTTATTTATTTTCTGGAGAAGTAAAAAAAGTTTCCTAATTAGGCACAGTCTGCACTGAGCCTGAATACATGCCTTTGAAAGCAAGCACTGTTCCAGGACTTAAGAAAGCATATATCTCTAAGGTATTTTTCAACAGCTGTCCACTGGAAGCAGCTTTTGTTCTCCTTGCAGACCTGAACTGTTTAACCAGTTGTAACTGAGGCCATTTGTCAGGTAGTGGTCACCTTTGCAGCTAAGAGCTCCATTTGAGAAAAAAAAAAAAAAGAAAAAGAAGAAAGAGAAACTTTTAAAACTTGAAAAAGGAAGTTAGGAAATTTCACAAGACAAGCACAAGATTTGTCAGAACAGTCTGGTTTTAAGTCAAAGTGATTTTAAGTTCTTGCTCATGGTTTTACAGCCTCATCTTACTTGCTCACTGCTGACCACAATAAAAAAAATCAGTTATCTTCACAAAACTCAGTGAGAAGCTACACTCACCCGGTACACTGTCTCTACTTTTCACTCGTTTCACCGTAACAAAGGTTTTCTGCCTCTCTGACCTCAGTTTCTTTTCCTGCTGGCAAATTCCAGCTACAGGGACATATAGTTGAGCATTGCTTAATTACCACACTTTTCTTACATGCAGAAGCACCAGAACCAACCTATGAACAAACATGAATAAGATTTCACATCATGTAGGAAAAAAAGAAAAAAAAATATGTTAAGAGCTACAGTTTGCTGTATGCCCTCCTGAAGTAAACAGTGTGTCATGAAGCAAATGTTGGACTATGTTTTGAAGTGGTTTGGGTTTCTTCCCCCCAGTGTAATAATTTCTTCTTTTTTGTTTTTTTTTTCTTCATTATTCCCTTTCTCTTTCTCACTTGTAAGACACATCACCATGACAATCTGCATCAACAGAACTACATACTCCAGAAATATTTTAATTTCCCAATTCCCTTAATTAAGCTGCTACAGTCTAAGTTACCACTCAAACAACAAATAGCTGTGGAAACCAGCCAGACCCAAAGAGTGAACAGGTCAGCTACAGAACAGACAGTGACAATGGGAAAGGTGACTTCAGAACACAAACACTTGCTTGGACTCTGATTTCAAGCTTTTAAGAGCCAAGGGCTGGATTTAAGTCAGGATAAACTCTTCAGTGGTTAAAGACTCAGAATCTTTCTATGCATTTCAGCTAATACATTGTATTTATTGCACAATACCTTGCAAATCATGGTTAAAGAATACTTCACAGGCCAATATAAGTATTTTCTCTGCATTGTAGAAAATGAACAGAAGTGTCTTCAAATAAAGGCCACATAGGCAAAAATCTGAATAAAGATTTAAAACTTGTCTGGTCAAACAAATAGAAACGTAGAAAACGTGCTGCATGCTGCCATATTGTTAAAGTTTTCATTGCCTTATTACTTTTCATGAAACAAGAAGCTGCATGTGTTAGATGTTGAGAAGGACCTTTTCAGACACCTATTTCTAGCATTTCAGGAATTTCACTGAAAAAACCATTGGTTCTGTAATATCACCAGGTCTCATTTAACTGAAGACAAAACCCTCAAAAGAAAGCTGGCTTTGGTTTGGCATACGTTTTCAGAACAAAGTGAGGCAAACACTTCTGAAGGTCCTTCTGCAGATCACCTTATTACTGAAATAAGACCATAGTGAGAGTGCAAGGATGTTCCAGATAATACAGGTTACCAGACGTCATGAGGTCTTAACTCACAATTAGGGTTCGAAGGACATGGGCAGAGGCTTTTGTGCAAGGAGTACACTATGTACTTCCAGAAAGGCCAAAGAAAAAAACAAATAAATCTGGTACTCAGGACAACTGGGTACCTCTCTACGCACAGTATCCTCCAGGCCTGCTTTGAGCATCAGAGTCATAAGCCCACGGCCCTGCATGTCCCTCACACAGATACCCTTACAGGCACCACGGATACAGTGGTGTAGAAAGACAAGAAACTGCCTTTTCTGCACCTTGTATTTCCCACTTTCCTGCAAAGCCCCAGGACCTACAGCAATACAAGCAACACTTCAACAAAAGACGCCAGCCTGGGACATGAAAGAGGCAAGTTTGGACCCTGGTTTCTCAGAATGCATGTCATGTTCATCACTGGGTCAAGTTCAAATTTCACAATGGGGAAACCACACAGTGAGGATCATCAGGTAGCAGTTCAAGGAAGGCTGAGACATCCACATCATGTACAGCTATATTGACATAGCAACCTTTGTTCTGAAAGACATACAACTGTGTTCCAGTGGCATTGTGCCCTGGTTAGTAAGTTCACTCCTGCACAGCAGCTTGCACAGGACTGTGCCTGCTATTCATTCTGCCCCAGCACAGCTGACTGCGGAAAGACGGATCTCAAACGTGCAGAGCTCTGGTAAGGCCTGGATGGCTCGAGCATATATGTGCAGCCAAGCAAGATCACAGACCCCAGCACATCCTCATACCAACAGTGTGACTAGAAGGCCGGAGGACAACCACATGGTTCACCTGTATTTGTTAACAGGTCCTAAATGTAAAGGCTACCATGACAGCTTTTGAACAAAGCCTTAGCACAGGCAGTAAAAAAGGAAAAAGTCAAATACCGGTCTGAAAATAGGGATGGTTGCAATCTCCCTTGCAGACCATTTTTACTACTGACACAACTGCCAAACAGCAAGACGAGTGTGATGCCAACACTCCAATTTTGACAGCTCTTCTTACAGACAGAGAGTGCAAAGCATCTTCCTGACAGAAGCCAGTTGACATTGCCACTTCTCCTGATGTAACCACCTGAAAGGTTTTGGTGTGGTCAGAGAGCAATGGCCTCTCAGACTCCTCCTCAGAGGAAGCAGAAATCTTGGCTCCCACCCGAGTCCTGTGGCTTCTAGCTTCCATTTGTTTGAGTGAGATTGGATGGCTGGTTCTCATGCTGCTTGAATAACTGATGACAGACTTTTGTTTGTTAAGTCAGCTCTGCAACACTCGGTCACTTCACAAGTTGTGCTAAGATTTCCTTAGTTGTTAAGGTCCTTAATGCAAATCAGAGGAC
Organism: Heliornis fulica; assembly: GCA_013399135.1. Classification (NCBI taxonomy): domain Eukaryota; kingdom Metazoa; phylum Chordata; class Aves; order Gruiformes; family Heliornithidae; genus Heliornis; species Heliornis fulica. The sequence goes on from VXBZ01011921.1 coordinate 298,842, forward strand.
ATTAATATTATCCTTTGATGTCTTTTTAGTATTTATGCCATGACTAAACTGGATAAGTGCATTATTAACATTTAAGACTATTATGAAGAAAAATATGTAGATTATGTGGAGAAGAGAAAATGAAAAAACCTTGTGCTCTGGAAATTCATAAGGACATCACTGATGAAGAACATTCACTGCCCAATCAATGTTTTGATTCCTCCAACTATTTTTAAAGGAAGCATCGCACACCACCTGTAATTAGTGCATTTCTCATAACTCTGCAGTTACGTCTCAAATCCTACCGTGTTGCGAGCTTATGGCAGACGACACCAGTGTCCGTTATGACTTCACTCAGTCTCAGTTCGAGGTGGACCTTCCCCTGAAACACACAAAAAATCCCACATTAAAAATAAGTTTCATGCACAGCCAGCCACTCCATTCAACTTAAACCAAAGCAAGTCAGTTAATACAAGTAATTCTCAAAGAAGTTTGAAGATTAAGTAACAGCTGTATAGCTAAGGTATTTCACCTGCCAGAGAATCCAGATAAGAATCTGTTTCACTGAATTTCAGTTCATAATTCCCACCACTGTCTTAGCTCTGTATGTTTTACTGAGAGATATGGAGTATCTGTGGTCTGACACAAAAATATTGTTTTGGAGCTTTATCTACGTTTTGCATTTTAAATATTAAGCAAAGATCTGCAACACAGTCATTGAAAAGATAACGGAGCAGTGTGTCACAAAAGAATGCCTACATGTTTTAAACATTAGAAAAATAAAAACTAATAAATAATATCAACTGTGAGACAAGTATCAGTAATACTACACTGGGCAACTAGAAAAGAAAGCATGTTCAACCAGAGCATCTACCATTACAAAGTCTTCAACTCCTTACTATCACATTAAACACTATTATGACTTGGGCCGAGAAGTTATGCTCAAATATGCTAAGAAAATAAAGGTAAAGGCAATCATGAATACACTGATACATGAATACATGCATTTTTCTTACTAACTCTTACATTTCAAAACATGAGCACGTTTTGTTATTGACCTATTCTGACCTAACAGCACTGCTCAATCTTCTCCTGCAAATCACCATGGCAGAAATTGAGTCACTCACCCTCATAACCTAACTTAAGGACCCTAAAATACACCTTGCTAGTTAGTCAGGGCTCTAATGTGGGTGTCATCTTTTATTCAGATCTACCTCAGCTCATACACAAGTCTGTTGCCACTGATTTCCTAAGATCTACCAGATTTGACCTTTTCTGGTTTTGCACCAGACTCTTGCCAGAGACTTCACTGTATCTTCTAGCTGGTTAGAGCAACGTGCCTCCCCGCCCCTTCTCCGTTCTATGGCAGAGTCTATCCTGCGTAACAGAGGAGAGTGAAGATCAAACCCTGGCCTCAAGTTGCACCTACACCACTAAGACCTACTTTCTCTTCAGCAGATTTGTCTGGACGAAAGCTCTCAAGAGCAACTCAAAGCAGCAACAATTAAGTAGCAAGGGCATGCAGAAGTTCAGTTCAAGCTCGTACCCTGATCCTCTTAACATTCAGGAGTATAAACACACACTGAAGTCAGAGCCTGAATACTCATCCTGAAGAAGCCTATAAGAGATTCTTTCTTACCGTGACAGGCAACCTCTCCCCTTCCCTGAACACCATTCTTTCTGCACTATCCTGAATGCACGTTTGTTTCATGCTTTCCAGCTTTTCACGCTTTTGCTCCTCAAACCTCTATCATCTACTTACACTTTCAGCATTCTGACCCAGTTGCAGTTTTCCCTGTCTGAGGGCTGTCACACAGACCTTTCAAGTACATGTGGCAGGTGACACTGTTGTTTGTCCAGGAAAAAAGTGAAGTCAACCTCTCCAAGCTGTGTAAAAGCCCATGTTGCAGAGCCATTGCAGCAGCTTGCTGCCATTTTGAAGGGAAGGACCCAAAGGGGTGTGGGAGTTTAAAAAGATAGCTCCTGACAGGTGTCCTTCACATCATTTTAAATAAAATACCTTTTAAAAATTTCAAAACCTGAACATGTTGCATTTGCCTGACAGATTCCTGATTCTTGATGTCATTTCAGCAAGACATGCATCCTTCTTCACCCGGTCGGTATACAAAAATGTCAACATTCTCATTTTCTTCTGAATTGAAGCCTGTCCACATCAAGAGGGGGATTTCTCTGTGCAAATGCATAAAGCCACCTCTTGACCTTCTCCTTTGTTACACATAGTTGTAATGGGCCTTCCAGCATTACTGAGTCTCAAAGTCTAAGCACAAAACCAGTGGAGAAGTCTAGATAAGCAAGGCAGTTTTCTGGCTTTATTTTACTGTATTTTCACCGTAATATGCACTGTTCTCTCTTCCTTTGGTCACATTTTTCACAGGAGCTAAACCACAAGTCTCTGGAGGACAAATTTATATCATGAACCTATAAAAACACTACTGCCATCTTGTTGATAACCTGCAGGTTAGCTTTACTAGATAAATCAATGCTAATACAAGTATTAAAGAAATTAAGAGACAGGAACAGAGGAACTGTAGAGAAAATACATCCATGTAGAAAAACAGTAAGAAGATCCAATAATGTGTTTGCTGGAGTGTAGCAAGCAACGCAACTAAAGGAAATGGTTATAAACTGCACATGGGGAGATTTAGATTAGACATGGGGAAGAACTTCTTTACTAAAGAGTTGTCAGGCACTGGAACAGGCTGGAAGTGGTGTCACCATCCCTAGAGGGATTCAAAGGGCAAATAGATGTGCTGAAGGACATGATCTAGAGGTGAACTAGGCAGGGTAGGCTGTGGTTGGACTCAATAATCTTGAAGGTCTCTAATGATCTTGAAGGTCTCTTCCAACCCAAGAGATTCTATGAATTCAGTCTTTCTGCTGATCTTAAATAAGGGAAAGACTGACCTCTCTCAAGAAAGAAAGAATGCTCCAGTACACACTGAATGCAAACTTAACAGTGCCAGTTCATCCAATCTCACAGACTATGATGGAACCTCCCTATTTTAGAAATTAAGCTGCAAAAATCATTTTAAGTCAGCAGTGCTTCACACATTTTCCCAGCTATATTAAGTAAAAAAATAAAGTGCTTCCTCCTTTGGGCTGAGAGCCATTTTTCTCTAGCAGCTCTCATTTTTCTCTTGTGAAGACTTTGAAAATGGTCAGCTGCTCAAGAAGTGACTCAAAGTTTCAGACAGCAAAACAGAGGTCATGGGATCACTGGGACCGGCAGCCCTATGACTACTCCCAGAACAATTCCTTGCTTCCAGTTAAAAATTCAAATACAGAAATACATTAAAATAAAGCTACAGTAACTTACTTGCAGCCTTAATTCACAGAAAAAACTAACATAAGGAGAATGCATTTTCCCAAATAATAATAATAAAAAAAAAACAGGAAAAATAAAAATTCAAATAAGCTGGAGGTTTGACAATTTTGAAGAAGAACACATTAATTACTAAAATCATTTCCATGAAAAAAAAATATGTCAGGATGTTCCTAGAAGCAGCTATGCTCATTAGCATACCCTTCACATTTGGAAGGGTAGGAATTTTCAAGGAAGACGCTGAAGGAGTGCCAACTCAACTGCTGAACGCTTCCTTTTTCAAACTCCTGATGATATGGATGGGTGGGTTCATAGGCCGTACATCCTTCCTAATTACATCTAACATCTCATAATGGGGCCAGCCAGCTTCCATTTTTCAGTTCTTGATTAAAGAAGTCATCAGTAGATTGAACTTCTTGTAGGGAAGTGGACAGTATTCAAAAGGAAATCAGCAACAAACAGAACTTTTAAAAGGCCTTACTGAGAAGAAATTATATTACACCTGCTAAGTATCTCCTTGGCTAAATAAAATAATAGAATCCAATTCCAGTCTCGTTAACACTGTCATAACCCTTAGAAGTAAAACTACACATACAGTTATCTGAAAAACAAACTGAAACCCTTCATAAGCTTTCAAAGAAAAAAAAAGCAGAATCAAAGTCCTGCTTTTATAGATATTGGAAAAACCTGTGTATGCCCATCTCATTTATCCTTGGAATATAGCTGCAAGTTACTGGGGACCAAAACACCAGGAGAGAGTTGTAAAGCAAGTATACAAATGGAGCATCATTTTTCCAGCAGTTATAAATTTGCTGTTTAATTTAAACACAGTATGTTGAAGGGGAAGAGGGAACACATGACTGAAGATTATCTTAAAGTTATGACAAAGCTCTGCTATCCTGATGTGAAGGACTTTTAGCATCTTGAACAAGCAGTGGGCCTTACTCAACGCCGGTGTTTGCAAAGTGTCAAAATGGGAGCCATTTCTTAGTGCAGTTACACGCACATATTTTGGCCCAGAATCTGACACACACAACATGATCCAGCAGATGAAGGTTAATTCAGATGCAGCATCTCATCTAATTCAAAACAGATGCTATCTGATTTCTCAGGGAAAGAGTACGAAAAATGCCAACAAACACTAGGATCTTCTGTGGTCTAAGGCTCCAGTAAATGCACAGAAGTCTGGCAATCTGAGTTCAAAAGACGGGAGCCTCATCTACCCATATCTCTTAAATAGTATCTATCTTTAGCAAGTATCAAACAGATATCTCTCTCTTTCACGATTGTGAAACAGTTTTTAGATGTCTTTCACTTCTTAAAAAAAAAAAAAATCAAAGGAAAAGAATGTCTTCACTGTCAAACAAAAATACATCAAATATATAATCTGCTTGCTTATATATTAAATATCAACTATTTTCATATACAGGGCTCACAGAGCTCCCTGTAATGCTCTCTTCTATAAAAGAACAAAGGTGGTATCAGAAAAGCTCTTAACAAAGCTATTTGTCTACTATTAAACCTGCTGGACAAAAGGTTTGTGATCACCCACCATTCTACTTCTCACTAGCCTACCCAAATTTGCTGGGGACTTTCTCCTGCAAGGTGAGGATGCAGCTGCATGGAAGTTTTCCAAACATTTATTCCATATGGGAACCCTTAACCCAGAACAATTCCCCTACCTCATCAGCACCACAGCTCAACTCTGCCCACTGCTTGAGAGCATGGCAAGAGGCACTAGGATCCACTGCTGGCTAATCACTCTTCCTCCTGCTGGTACAAGTGACTGTTCCAGCTCTTGGAGCACCGAGGGAAAGGGATAGGGAAAGGGAAAGATGTAACAGGAAGAGGTTGTAGGAGAGGACTAGGCTAAGCAGGTTACATAAACCACAGCCCATAACTAATGCCAGTTTCTCACTATTTTGGAATCTCAAATTTAGGACTGTGACACCTCTGATGTGTTGGCACTTTCCCTTGCCGCAAGTTATCTGGAGAAAGAAGCATTGGAAGAGCTCAGTGCTGCATACAGACCATTCCCAACTATGGGGTAACCTGCACTGTTGCTTCTCTGACCTTTCCAAATTGTATTTCAGGACACAGCAAATTTTATTAGACAGATCCTGTCTACTTTGAAATCTTCTTAGGCAACTTTGCCTTTGTTACTTGTCACTTTCTGGCACTGGCAAAGCTTAAAAGCAAACAATAAAACTGACCCAAACTTTAAGGGCTCACTAAGTGCTGTCTATGAGGGAGTGGGAGAGGAAAGGCCAAGGGTGCAGGCAATGCTTTGGGTAAATCCAGCCCTACAGTATTATCAAGCTGTGACCTTATGTGGGGCTGCTAACAGCAGGTTTGATAGCAGGAGGAAGAGTTTGTTGTCTCCATTTGCTGCTCCAACAGCTGCTCCTTCCTTTAGCAGGGGGCAGCAGGGGGCTGGGAAAGGTCTGAGGATCATGCTCCAGATTGCAGCCAGCCTGCTGGACCACAGTGTGGCAAAATCTAGTTTATCACAGAGGAAAGTACAACAGCTTTAATGCACTCACTGCACAGATTTATAAATGCTACACAAAGCTATAGGTAGGATGTCTGCAAGAGTGCAAGGGTGTCGCTCAGAAAATAGCAAACATCTTCAAGTGGCACAATGTTTGCCTTCCTGTTCCTCTAAAGGATGAATGTCTCCATATGGACAAACTCCTTGTAATTAGTGATGCTTTCCTCTCAAATACTTCAGTGTAATGCAATATGTGGATGCTTTAAATGAAAGCCACCTGGTTTTCATTTCCCCAGACAAACTGCATTCTGCTGATACAGAATCCAGGTAAGTTACTTTGAAATAACATAAATTTATTATTCAGCCAGCAGTAGGTGCTCCTTACCACGAGCCATGTTACTGACTAGTTGTTTTATGAAGTAACAGACCAAAACCAGACAAAATGTCTTACTCCCCTGTGCTGGCAAGAACATTGTGTTGGAGACTTAGATTCACACGGTGATGAAGTCTGCCACAAAGCAGGATCTGGTCAATAAATGGTCTTTTTGTTTATCACAAACTTTATTACCATCATCGGCATATGATTCTCGGAAATAGTTCTGTCAGTAGGCAATGCAGAGTTCAAAACAGAGAGTTCATCTCTCTTCAAAACAACTCAAAAGAGGAAAACCTAAAAGCCACTGTTAATAAAATAGCGGGCAACACCCATTTGTTTCCTGCATGTGGTGAAAAGTCGGTACCAGACCTGGAAGCAGCTGCATCTTTTTACAATTTGCATAGACCCATGCTTACAGTTAGTTATACAAAACGCATCAGTGACTCATCTTTACTCTAGAAGCGCTGAAATACCCACATAAAGAGCTGCTGTCACTGTTGGACGGTGAGCATGCAATGCTCTTAACTGTTTAGAGAGTACATAATTCTGTCAGTCACTGGACTGGAAAGAAACTATACAGCTGCTCCACAAAAAAATTGCTCAACTTAAGATTTCCTTAAGAATATGCGGCTGAAGATAAGCCACAAATAGTATCAGAGCCATTCCAGGTCAAAGCGATTTGTTCTACACAAATAAAATAATTCACTTATACAGAAGAGGAAATGGGCAGATAAGGGAGAGATGGTGGCAACTTTCACAACATTACGAAGGTAGGGCAAAAGAAAACAATGGAGTAACACATTTCCAGCTTCCTCTGCAGATCTGGGATAATCTTCTCTGTCACACGGGACTGAATGGAGAAGAGCTAATTCAAAAGCTTGTGGTGAAACCTTGGCTCTGATGAAGTGATGGCAAAACTCCCATCCTGGCAAGGTCAGGATTTCATTCATAAAGCCTGACACTTGGGATACAGATTCCGCATTCAATTGGAAGGTGCTGACAGAGGTTTTCTGACCAGTGCAGAGTGCCCATGATACAGTCTAGTTAATACACAGGCAGCATTTCACAGCCAGGAGTGATTTCCAGCATGCAAAAGGATTTTAGGTGTACTCTCAAAACATACTTTTAAGTAATGTTTTCCACCAGTCATTTATAGTCCATCACCTAACACTCACACATCATTCCATCCTCAAGAACGGGGATGTTTAATCAACAATAGTTAAAGGATTGTGTAGCCAAAATGCTAATGTGGAAGGAGGAGGAAGGGCTTTTGATGTCTGAAGAAAGTACTTCTTAATATCAGTAAACCTTTTGTACAAAGCTTTGAGTACAGAAGGTTAAAATGCGAGGCAGCTTGCTTCCTCAGTGCTGGTTATCTGCCCTTTACATGGTTTGGTGTTTTGGGGGTTTTTTTGGGGTTTAGGTTGATAGCCAGATATGTTGCAGAGACATCAAAGCTCTCAGAAGAAGGAAGGGGAAATGAGCAATTTTTATATGTTTTTATGTCAGATTTTTTTTCCCCCCAACAATAAGTTTTATGTAAGACCTTTAGCATGACTGGCTTTGGAAAGAGCTCTCTGTCATTTAAGACAGAGAACTCAGCTGTAAGAGAACATGACCATTTCACATTTGTCAGTACTGTGGAGGAAGTAACTCAAAGTGCACTTGAAAAGGGGAATTTTTAAAGCAAGAGGCTGCACAGGAAAACATGTCAGAAATAATCTTACTCTCCTTACACTTCTCCCCTGCTTTGGCATATGCAGACTACATGGTTAGGAGGATGCCACTGCATTTTGATATTAATCAGAACATCTCCAGATCTTTAACCATTTTCATCACACAGATTCACAGGATGTCAGGAGTTGGAAGGGACCTTGAAAGATCATCTAGTCCAACCCCCCTGCCCGAGAAGGATCACCTAGATTCGAACACATGCACACAAAGGGTATTTGGTTTGCTCAAACTTCATAAAACAGTCTTGAACTATGAAGGGATGAAATTACTGTGAAAAAAAAGGGAAATCTATTAAAAAACAGTAAAGGCCTTTTAAAGATTTCATGTGCATTTGTGCTTAAATTCTGCTGAGTACACACGGACCACTGAGAGCATCTGTCATCTTCAGCCTCAGGCAAATATCTGAATCAGTTACTGTTGGGTAAACTTCTGCATGTGAAGGAAAGGCAAACATTCATGGATCAAGAAAGATGTACACACAATAGCAGAGTAATCTTTGTTTCCGGTCCTCAGAAGGCAAGAGGATGAGAATATAGCATGTCCTGGAATACAAACAACTGGTAGGGAAAAAAAATAAAAGAAAAAGAAAAAAAAAAAAAAAAAGAGAGACACGTCCCATGGAAAGTGTGTAACATCATGTTTTTACTGACTTCAAACATCTTAGAAGGCTGTGTCTTCTATAGCCCATCCCTCCCGTCCAGCTGAGTCTTTTCTGATCATTTACAGTCTATTTAAGTAAAAAAGATAAGCTATTTTCAGTATTGGCTTGATGTTCATACTGGCAGATATGGGGTATTTAGCTCTGGGCATGGTAACGTCCCGTTGAGGAACAGGCAGGGTCTATCAGACGGGAACTTACAATTCCTCCAACTGAATCTGTACAAGCTCACCTGGTTACAGCTTCACACTTTCAGAATGAGTTTTCCAGTCTAGAAAGTTACACAATGAATTATGCATTTAGTGGCTGCTGACAGGTTTCGTTCCACACGCTATACAATAACTCTTCCTGATAGCATTTAACATGGTCTAGTATATTTAAAAATGTAATATTCAAAAATCATAGAATCATAGAATTGTTAAGGCTGGAAAAGACCTTGTCTTTTCATCATGTCTTCTCATATTTTATATTCACACAATTATGCTGGAGTTTCATAATTTGTTCTCCACAGAGCAGCTTGAACTTAACCACTTGGAGCACAACTGTTGTTTCATCACACAAGCTATATCTAAACAGCTTTCAGGGCATACACTGTGGGGACTACAGCACACTATGCAATATGTTACCTTCAAACTTCTGAGAGCAGAGCCAACCAATAAGATGTGGGAGCACTGGTTTACCAACAGAACAAAAGCCGGTTCCAAGTGTCAATTACAGTCCATCACTGGACCACAGAGTCCACGTTCTGATGCTTGTTCCTACCTGTCCACTCTGGTGAAGGGAAATTCATGTTCACCTGATTATTCTGATCACAGAATCATAGAATTCTAAAGGTTGGAAGATCATCCAGTCCAACCGTTAACCTACCGCCACCAAGTCTACCCTTAGACCATGTCCTCAAGCACCGCATCTACCCGTCTTTTAAACACCTCCAGGGATGGGGACTCAACCACTTCCCTGGGCAGCCTGTTCCAATGCTTACCTCAACTAGTTAGTTTGCTACATGAAATGATGAACCAAAGCCACAAAGGGCATGTGGGTGTGTCATGCCCAAACTGCATGTGTGAGCTGAGCAGCTGCACGGCACCTGCACGGCTGGGCACAGGACTGCACCACACCAAACACCGGCAGCTGTGGTAAGACAAGAGGCCTTCTAGCATCTCTTTGTTGAGATGCCCTTCTTTTTTTCCCTTCAAGATGACCAATCATGCCAGACTCTGGTACATTCTTTCTGGCAAGCAATAAATGGATGTGGCATTAAAGCATCTGACAATAATGCTCATATCTGGGTAGGCTGACAACTAAATAGTCCTTCTGTCAGTAAAATCCTCATCTGCCATAAAGTTTATCAGGTCTCTATCTCACCCTGCACTCCTCAATGTTACAAGACATCTTTACAAGGCAGTAAGAACTAGCAATATTGGTAAACCATAAAACTGAATGAAAAGCCTCGAGCTAAAGGCCTTGGCAACTAAGTCTGATGGACTTATACAGCATTACCACTTACATTTTGATTATTTATTTTTAATGTACAGAGTTATCTACTTTGTATCAGAATACCTAAAGTTACAGCTGCTGAATAAAATTTGAGAAAAAAAGCACAAAAATATTAAGCAATTCGCTTGAATTCCACTAAAGCTCTTTATTTGTTGCAATTTGTATTATGCACTCTGAAGAGAGAAGAGGAATCTCTCCATTGGACACGCCCTCGCTATGCTAGGTATGAAATCACAGAAACATCACTGTCATTTGAAAACCTGTACCATTTCTGGAACTCATCCAAGCAAGGTCCAAACCATGTCAAGAACAGAATTTTAAATTCTATTCATTAAACTTCAGATAGCTGAAAATACTAGGTTTTAGCTCAGAAATGTTACTATCCATAATTTCAAATGAGCTTTCTGTACTGAAAAGTGAGGCCAAATGTGTTCCAGAACTGGGCATGGGAGTACTGTGCCACCCACAATCAGCAATATTTCAATAATCCATTGATTATTATTGATGGTTTTCAGTTTCTGATTGCACTGACTGGTCTGCTTAAAACCTGGTTATTTTCAGGCTTTGCACACAATGAAGCAAAGTCCTGAACAAGGTTATCGATGTCATCCAGTTCCTTCCATATCGTGGCCAAATGAATTAGCAAGAATGAGAAACCTGGTCTCTTTGATACTTTAAAAAAAAAAAAAATTCCTCACTGTGACTCATATGACCTCAAGCAAGTTACACTCTTTTTGACACACTTCTCACTGTATTTAAAGTTTCAGAGTGACAGTAGCTTACATCAATACGGTGCTGTGATGCATAACTAAATAGCCACAATGTGCTCTCTACAACTTGGCGACCAGTATTAAGGCCACCCGCTGACAAAACCAGAAGTAAAATGCAGGAGTTCCCCGTAACACAGCTCAATGTCTAATCCACCAGATTATGTGGCTAATGGGGACAACTGCTAAAGTGATAAAACTGATAGCTGGTACACTAAAATTGCTCTTTGACTACTAACATTGACAAGATTCTGTCAAATATTAGCTACCTACAATTTCTATTTTCCTTAAAATTGGAGAAAACCTGAGTAACACTGTGTAAATACTTATCATTAGCATTTCTCTTATAAATAAAAAAGCACTTTGAAAAAGAACTGCAAAAGCAAAGACGAAAACAAACCCACCAAACACAGAAATACTCCTTCATTTGGCTGTCTTCACTTGTGCAAAAATTCGTACAAGTATTACTAAATCTGCTCCCACTATTGGTACAAACACAAAGCCTTCTTGCAGATTCCTTAACATAAAGACTGTGGAACATCTAAGCAAATGGATAAAATATATATGAGCGCTCTTCATATTTACACTATTTTTAATAAATTCTTATAATTGAGCCTAGAAAAAAACCTACTTTGAACAGTTGGGCTCTTGTGAAGATCCAAAACAGCAGAAGCGATAAGCTGTACAAACAGTTACAGGGAACATGCAAATACTGTGCTGCTCATCTCTCAAAAAGCTAGAGCTGCCTGCAAACTTTTCTATTACGAGTTCACCGCTTACATTACCAGCGCTGTCCTAGAAAGCACCCTGGTCTAAAAAGCTTCCACAACCTCAGTCTGTGTAAATATTATAAAAAAATAAACAATGCAGAAGCCTATCCAAATACTGGCCTTCTTCAACTAATAAATTACAAAGGGAAAGTTTTCATATCCTGCAGGAAATAAACACTAAATATATTCTTTTAAAGTCACTGTCATAAGAGGCTTTGGGATAAGAAGAAAGGGAGACCAGGGTTAACAGAATAGACCTCAAAGATAAAAGGTTGTTAAAAACCTCTCCATCACCACTGGCATTGAAGTGTGGCATTAAATAGGATCAATATTTTACAAGAGAATGTTACAGACTGAACAAGCTGTCACAATACCTTCTTTGCATCGTGTGAACAACAGTAGTATTTGTCTCTTCAAATAATCAGAAAACCTAACCCTGACTGTGTTTTCATACTTCACAGAACCACACTTCATGCTGGAACGAGTGTGAGCTCTAAGTGTCATTTTGTGAGCTGGTATGTGCAGACCTGCGTGCAGACTGAAAAGCCAAGACATTATGTCTGACCCTACCACACAGCGGTATCCAAGCAGCATTTCCCCTTGCATTTACTGGAGACTACTGCACAGGTCAGCCACTCATGCCTGTGACTTCCTAACTAAATACTGCGGATCAAAAGTGTTCTGTAATAAATCTTAAAGGTAAAGTAACTGATTTATATTGACTCTATATCCTGATACATCATTGCAATTTCCTGCTTTTTAATAATTTTTTATAAGACTGAATATTGTAATAGAAAATAGAGTCTGCTTCAGAAGAGTGTAAGTACAGAAAAAGGAGAGTCTCACTGCGTTCCAGTATCTGCAAAGCACCAACCCCTAAATGGAGATGAAGCTATACAATTATCAGCATTCCCAGGGCTTGGACCAGGGCCTGGAAATCTGGAAAGGAGTGGGTTTTTTTTTGTCCCAGATGTACTTGTTTCCATTTCTGGTACAAACTGCCTACATAGTTATTTAAAAAGGTACCTGCAGACACCATGTTCAATCTGTCTCTGTTTCCTGAGGAATCAACAGTTATTTATAGGGTTTTTAAGTTATTTGATACTTGAGATAACCACACCCCTCTTTGTATCAGTCACCCTGACAGTTCACATAGTTTTAATTATTTCTGTAGGCAGAATCCTGGCCTCATTGATTTACACACACTTATAATAAACCCTACACCCACACAAGTTGCAAGTATTACCAAGACCTAAACCATACTAATGAGCTTCTTTTCCAAAGGGAATCAACACATCTGTCCTAGAGCCACAGAACCCCTAAAGCCGCCATGCCCCAGTTACAGATACTCCTTTGCCGAGATAATCTCACCTGTACTTCTGAATCAGCATCAACATGCTGGAGTTGAAACCAGGTGTCTCTGTTATGATACTTCTGCAGATCTTCTTTCTGTATAGCTACCTTTCCTGGAAATAAAACAAACCAGAAGCACAGTTTAAGACATGCTGTAATTCCCTGAAAGTACATTTCCAACAAAACCAGGTTTTAAAACAGTGATTTAAGGACTGTCCTGTTCAAGAAAGGATTCAGAGCAAGAAAAATATCTTTGGTCTATATTTCTTTACACAAGACATAATTCTTTCTGATGAGCTGCTTTTTCCACTTCACGTTGTGAAAGACAAGTTCCTCACATCATACTCAACAGACTGGAGCACTGGGCTCTGGACAAGCTTGTAAGTATGACAAACTTGTGAGAGGGAAAAGCTCGATAATTGCTGTGAGAGATTTGAGGCAGATGCCTGTAGCAATCCCAAAACAAGGTTCAATGCATGGGGTTATTACTACCAGTATTTTAGTATAAGGCTCTTCACTATATGTTTGTGTAGAAGGACAGCAACTGGAAATGTCAAGTCACAGCAGATTCCCAGACCTGCATTTTGAGGCCCTGATGACCTACGTACTTCACTCAAACCTTGCAGAGTTTGCAATCCTCAACCCAGAGCCACCCAAGTACTACTCCTGACTATGTACAGAGGGGGGAAAAAAACCAAACACAACGGAGTCCCTTCACCTTCTGAAACACCCTCTTACCCTTACCAAATCAGTTCTTTTGGTGGTTATGGCAACAGCAGCCACTTTCATGCCATGTACATTGATGCTAAGGGCCAATATGTACGTAAAGCTGAAACTTTTATCTTGCCCAGGCTCTCTCAGGCATTATGTAAAGCACTCTGAAGGGCAATGAAGCTTTTTACAAGCATCTTTCTTTGTATATACAAAGCAGAGCATGGCATGCCTGAGGAGCACATGATCCTCCGAAAGCTGCTTTGGGCTGGGTGGTTCCACAGGCACTAAGCAAAGCAGCATGTTCAAAATGAAAGAATCCAGGACAGAGACATTCACAAGGCTCAAGAAAGCTGGTTTTTGGCAATGTGGTTTGCTAGCAGACTTTCTCTGCTAAAGTAAGTTGCTTGCATACAATTTGCAAGCACTGCTTTGCTACAGAAACATAGACTTTAACTGCTAGGTAAAATACATCAACAGGCACATTCTCCGGGGAAGAGGGATTTCCTATGAAGTTTGGTCAGAGGTCAGTAATACATTACCCCATCAAATGTTAAAAGAACACTTTTTTTTAAAATTAAATCCACACAATTAAAGAGTACAAAAGAAGCAAACACAAAGCATTCTCCCTTCTGATATCTAAAAGCTTACAAACGTCCTAGCAGTAAATTATTACACCTCTGTGTTCCCTCAAATTTTGGCCTTTTGGACGGTTCCACCCAGCCCTCCTGTTTGCTGGGCTGCTCCATGTACCCCACTGCAGCTGCTGCTGCATTCTCCTGTCACCCTCGAGCTGCTTCTGGTGACAGTTTTCAGACTTCCAGTCCCAGTTCCTAAACTACTCTGCCATCATTCCACAGCTGTCCTCTGCAGTATCCACCAGCGTTTCTGCTTTGGCTTCTACAGAGCTGCTGACCCATTACTTCCAAGTCTTGCTCATTCTGCCCTCAGCACTCTCCTCCCCCTGCTTGCCCTTCAGAGATTACCAGGTCCATCTCCTGGCAAACATTAAATTAGAGATCAACAAGACAGATTCATTACTGGGCTCTCGATTGGATATGCAGAGTCAGCAACTTCAAACTTCTTAGAAAAGCAGTAACTGAATTACACAAATCTACAAGACAATAAGGCAGAAAGGATAAATAAGATATCTGAACTGCACAGAGCAGAGGACACCATGCTTTGTTGTGAGAATCTCTGTAATGAGGACTGTGTATTTTCAAACCTTCTACTTTCATTCTCCAGCCACAGGACCTTGCGGGCAACCAACCTAGTTTCTCTAAGACATTTTGAAAAAGAAATACATTGAAACGCATGACCTTCCAATAATTGCTCTAGACCTCATTTGAAATTGTTTACTTTCACTGCCTGCTATCCTCACTGTACCCTTTAATCTCTCGCAGAAATCCTCCAGCCGACTGCAGTGCAACACGCACTTCCCAAACAGCGCTGCCTGTATCTTTCAATCAGTCTCATTCGCAGCCTCCTCCCCAGCAGGGAATGTCCTTACAGAAAACTCAAGGACAATTTCACGAACATCTGTACCTGTATGTGACACAAGTGGTGTTATCACTGTTCCCTCTTTTTAGCAGGGAGTTCCACTGCTCTCTACATCAAAGATGGCAAGATAACCCAGGCAGCTCTGGCCACAGAGTCATAATGTAATTGCAGCACAGTGTTTTGAGGCAATAGTACGTGCCTCCAGCTCCAAAAGGGTTAACATGGTGGTACAACTGTTTTGATTAGGAAACTGTTTGAACAGCACTGTTTGCTCTGCACATAAGCAAGTCTTATTAATGAGTGAAACTTATTGACTGGGCTGGCTGGAATCCAGGGGCTTTCGCTGTATAAGGAATGATCCTCAAAGGAGAAAAATCTACTAGGGGAAAAAAGGCAGGGGGGGAAGCAGTGAATTAAAAAAATAGGGCCTCTACTTTGGCTAACGTATATAAAGGTATATCACTGATATGGAATATTGTTTGACCTCTGTGTATAGAAGCACCTTGTATAATTTCTTTTTATAACTCTTCATCTGCACCAGCCACATCCACATGCTCACCCGAACCACACTCCTCCTCCTCCTCACCAAGCCCACATCAGGCACAATGCAGGTGCTGAGCACGGTCAGGTCCTGCCGTACTCTATTCAGTCACTGCTCTGCCTCCACCTGACCTACATCTGACCTGTCTGAAACAGCTCTAGCCTCACCAGGGGTAGGTTAAATCTAGGTCAATAATCACAAGCTGGTGGCACCTGCCATTTGACTTGACACTACACTGTAAGGGCGTACATTTCTCCTTGAAGATAAACTTGACACAAGAGGTCAGAAAGATTTACCACCACTTATTTACAGGATGTTTTCCTCTTTGTCGTTCTTCAGTCCACTTCTTAAACTCTAGCCCATTGTTCCGTGCTCTTTCCCAAGACTTGGGTGGCTGCCAGGCAGTTGTGAGTGACTCCAAAACTTGCACCTGAGGCACCCAGCCACTCCTGCTGCTTTCCTCAGAACTGCCCCAGGCTGCACAATCTGGGTCTGTTTAAGCTTCTAGACGCTCTCTGGGAGGAGGCAGGAGACAGCAGAGAATGCTGAACTGTGTAAGGTGTAACTACATTTTTAAAAGTTAGATTCTCAGCAGTAAACCCAGCAACTAAATGCACTCTTCTCACTTGCACTAACTTCTTTCCAAAGCCTGACATTCACCAGGACCTCAGGTTGGGGGAGATCAGGGAAACCCCACACGCTCCTGCATTATTTTCACTCATATGGCAGCAATTTCCCTGTGTTCCCCTCCCTGCCCCCATCCTGTTCAGACTAATGAGATCTTCATATGCACATTTAAAACTTGAGTCCTGTGTTCAAAACAAAGATATGACATGTCGCACCTGAGCCATTCTTTCTGTGAATCTCTCTTCTGGGGGGAAAAAACAATCTACCAACAACCTATTATTTCAGAGATGTGGCCAGCTCACAGCTGAATTGAGTTACTACCTAGCACCTGGATAGTCCTAAGGGTGCAGATTCCACTTCACAATCCCTGGTGCAAAGCGATTTAAGAGCCTCCTGCTTTCCTGGCCCACACACCTCTGTCCACACAGCAGGCTGTAATGAAACGGTTGAGGAAACCAGTTCAATCAAAAAAAAAAAAAAAATCCCAAACAAAATAAAAAACCCAACCCTGCACAATGGAAATAAAGATTCTGGGGGAGGAGAGGGAGGAAGAAATAAGTTTCAGGGGTCATGTGGGAGTGCTGTTGGCATTTTTAACACACATCATTTCAAGTGACCTGTTTTACAGCTTCCCCAATCAAGTCACATTAGCACAGCTAGAAGACCAGTGCTAGCAGAAGGGCAGTAATTTGGGCACGGGGGCAGAAGTGGGCAAGACAGTGGTAGGGATTTCTGGCTTCACCGCTTGGCAAAGTGTTTGTGGAAGCACCACACCCTCAGTGCCTCAGTGCAGTTTAAAAGCTCTTCCTTGGGAAATTAATGCAGCCCATTAACTTGTCCCTGGACATGCCTGGGCTTGTTAATTCTGTGTCTAACATTTCCATACAAAGACTAAGAGAGTTGATAAATTGGCCTAGCGTTCTCCATCGAGTCACCACTGCCTCTGTCTGGATTACTTGTTGCTGAGAGAAGGATCAGATACTAGTTTGAGGATTACATCTCACCTTTTCATGCTCATTTGCCAGTTAGCACAGTGTTTGCCTCACAACCTAAAGACCTGAATATCTGTCAGCTGCTAGATTAGAAGAAGATATATCCATTTACTTAAAACATAAAAAAATAAGCCAGACAGCAGTAGGACAAGAGTTTGCCATTTTAAAGGGGAATGAGATTGCAGCTGAAAAAGGACTCACTAGTTATTTTGCAGACCACTAAAAACAGCATTTCAGTAGCTCCTGTATCTTCACTAAGTTATCTCTAAGTTGGGATACTTGTACAGTGAAAACCACAGAACTTCACATATTGCAGCCAAGTGAGCTGAAGCAATATAATGTAATACTTTTAATACAAATTCCTCCATTAACAATGACTGCAATACAGTTAATTTATAGAAAAGGGTTAGGCCTGAGTCCCATGTTAAAAGGCCCCAAATGCCCAATTAATTCAGTCTTCTCTCAGCCCTGAGCAGACTACTTCGCCTCCTACGTGCTGCAATATTAGGCAGTAGAAGGACATGGAACTCAGTTCATAAGTTCCTTCATGCTACTATATGAAGTGCACAGACATACTGTGTCAATGAATTAATTTAAAATAATCGATATAAAGGTGCACAAGGAGAGTCACTTTCAGTAGCTGGAAAGACTATGGGCAAATCTGAATTGATTTCAGAAACATTTTAGGTAGTGAAAGCCTTATGAAGTTTTAATTATCTTGAAATCTCTAAACTAAGAAGCACCTCTACTGTCCCAGACCACCTGAAATTTTATCATTTTCTATATAAAAGGTTATTTGTCATCAGATAAAAGTGCAGAAGCTTTGCAAGATAAAAAGAGCTATATGCCTGTCTTTCTCAAGACAAGCACCAATTCACTCACCCCTCCCATAACACAGAAAAAGAATAAAATAAGCATTCCCTCTACTTGAAGATTAGAAAAATAAGGATGTGAATTAGGGGCAACATAATGCTTCAGAGCCTTAAAAGCAGCAGTATGGCTCCCTCCCGGCTCCTGTGCAGTGCACCATGAAGCACGAGCACTATTAGACCATCTGCTACCACGAGTAAGAATTAGCGATGACAATGGCAGACAGCATCTTATACAGAGCACTGGTGTGCACTATATTCACAACCCCAGGTTGGTTTGTTTTCTTAAGAATAAAACAGATTATTTTTCCCCCCCTAGGTGGGATTTATCTTGGTTAAGGTGGCAGAGAAAAGTGGGCTATGGATAAGACATAGCTTCTATTCTTAAAAGAAGCAAAAGCTGCAGCATTGCACAGACTATCCTCTGTCAGGGTAGTTTTCCTGGCCAGGCACCTGGCTTACAGTACATTTTCTACTCTCCCTCACTGGCAAAAGGAAAATATCTACTCAACCACATCTCTGGTATCAGCTCTCTGCCAGCAGCTCTCCAAGTACTTAAAATGCCCATACATTGGTGAAGGGGGTATAGGCTGTGCCTGGATGCAGCGGGAGAGCAGCCCTAAAAGCTAGACTTGCAGTCACTGCCAAATGCCTCACAGTAGGCATCAAGCCCCTAAGCATGTTGCCTGCATGGAACAACCCTTCATCCCTTCCATTGACTGCCCCTTCCAGGTACTGCCACCAGAAGCCACTGCTTCTGCATGTGCACAGTCCCAGCCTTTGTTCAGTGAGACTTAAACCAGACAGGAACTGCTTAACATCTGCTAGTGCTATGTCAAGTGCTGCAAAAAATACTGAAAGCCCAGCTCAAACTATAGGACTCAGAAGTAAACTTGGAGGATGGATCCATGGTGAAATTCCAAGTACAGATAGTATTAACACTGTCACTTGATGAGAAGGGTTGCATAAAAGGACAGTCGAGGTTCTAGCACATTATGCTCAGTAGTTTTGTTTATAATATGTGTACTTGTAGGAGGAAAAAGAAAAAATATGTATTTTTGAAAGCTCAACTTTGTTTTCCTGCTTTTGTGACCATCTGTTATGTTAAAAGATGTTGTGAATGCGTCCTAACAATTTATTCTGTGCAGAAAAGCATTTATTTTAGGCTTTCTATGCAACTGTAGAGAATCTACTCAGGATAATTCTAGTTTCCAGCTTTTTGAGACTTGTCATTGTGGGGAAGAGTCATCTGTTTCCTTTATTTTATTAGCAGATATATTTATACATACTGAGCAGCTATTATTCCCGTGTCATACAACAGTACATCACGGAAACAGTAAACCAAGTTGTGACTGCTGTCTAAGCCATGGTCACAGTGGAAGAAACAGTGGAACACAATTTTCTATTAAAAACTTGATCTCTATTTCATGCTACATTGGAATATCTTTGCTTAGCTAGTAAGAAGTACAGTTTATCACAGATAATTATTTTGCAACTTTTCTTTTAAACAAAAAAAAAATCAAAAGGTGATGCTTCAGCTACATTCGGCGACAGGTACCTAGTAATGCTATGTGGTTTGCTTGGATGTTTGATAGTAAATGGTGGTGGCAGCTCTATAAACAGACCTCCTCAGCTCTGGAAGTAGTCAATAACAAAGGCATAGCCACCTCAAACAACTTTCTTTTCCAGGGTGTTTTCATTCTGTGACAGTGTCCATGAGCTCTGCTTTGGTTTAATCTTGTTTTACTACCCCACCCTTCTGCACCTCATCTAGTTCAGCAGGAAGACAGCTACAACCCGCCAGAACACAATGGCCACAAGAGTTTCAGTTCATTGCAGAACACATCTCTGTATACAGAACTTCACCTCTGGGAAGGTGACTTGCAGCAGTCAAGTTACAGTAAACGTAGTTAACAGAACACTCAGTAGTCTCCTCTCTGGCTTTCTGCTCCTTCAGAGAAGGTATTAGGCATTTCACATCTCTGTTTTACTCACAACCATTCCCTCCCCATGAACATGGACACCAAGCCTACTCCAAGTAGGAGTACCATGTAATTGCAGAGGAAAGTTCTCAACCCCCAGTGCAGTACAAGGGCCAAGGTTTGATAAACTGAATTTACTTCTTCCCCTCTGAACTTCCCAGGGGGTGTATTTTGTTTAGGTTCCTGCTTAACAGAGTTGTTAGCAAGTCAGTTACACACATCTGTTACCAAACAAATGAAGCCCTGGGGCATAAAAAAACACAAAAAAACAAACAAAAAAAAACCCAAAACCAAACAAAAAACAATCAAAGATGTTTTCTGATTGAAGCATAAGATGAATACTGTGTACTTGTCACCTGAAGGGCATATGTACTAACTATTCTCTCAGTGTCCTGTTAAATGAATTGGTGAGCACGTTTCCTGTTTAACTGATATGTATGTTGAAGGCCTGCCAGTCTGAAATGTTCATTACACACCAGAATACCAGCTCAGGCCATATCGTGCCTAAATCTAGCTCACCTGTTAAAGGGTTTGAAAAGCCTTCCATCTCACTGTATCGACACAGCTGGGGTCATTCAACATTTCTAGAGCCCAGAACTGAGTATCAAAATATAACCAAGGTAGAACACATTTACTTTCGCCTCATTCAGCAGCAGTGCTGTCCCTTCTGCTCTGTCCAGACGGAGGTATCTTCTTCCCCATTACTACTGGAGGGAGTTGGCAGTTTCCCAAGTTAATCCCAACTCCTCAATGTTTTTCTCATTGTAACAACTATATGGAAATAGCTGTTCTATGTATTACACAGACATGTGTTCCAACAGATTGGCTTACTGCTCTTATTTGATCACCTGGAAACAAATCTAGTTTTAAATGGATTTTACCATTACTTTCAGTAGTACATTTTGTATTCAAAGCATCTGAACATACTATATAAATCAGTATACTAACTCTAGCCAGTAACAGTCAAGCCACTAAATTAAACCACAACTTAATTTAATTGCATACCAGTTTACTTCCACCTTACTTCATCTTTGCTACTTTTTATCTAAAAGAGACAAATCATGTTTCTGATCCACCAGCTCTGCATTTTCTTCAT
Source organism: Heliornis fulica (assembly GCA_013399135.1). Taxonomy (NCBI): domain Eukaryota; kingdom Metazoa; phylum Chordata; class Aves; order Gruiformes; family Heliornithidae; genus Heliornis; species Heliornis fulica. The sequence goes on from VXBZ01011921.1 coordinate 320,128, forward strand.
TATATTTGCATTTCAACTGGCATCCAAGATTCTTCCAAGATGTAATTAAAAGATGTATCTGTTTAGCTAACAAAGTCCTACATGACTTTGCAATTTATGATTCAAAAAATGCAAATGTAATAAACATCCAAACTCAAAGATAACTGTATCTGCAAAACCCTCCCATGCTGTATGCCAAAATACTACAGTATGTTCCAAAATATATCTGCTACGTGTGTGTTACAGTTTCTGACTTTGTTTCTCAGAAGAGGCTCAGTTTCTGCCAGAGGTTTCAGGGGGCTCTTGTTTTTCATTTTCCCATCCCCACTCCTTCCACTTCTGGTGTCCTGAGCATTTTCATCTGTCACATGTAGAGCTGCATTTCAGATGTTAAAGAATTTACCATCACAACTTGTATTTCATATTAGATTAAGTAAAAGAATGCCTACTCTCAGCTCCACTCACCCTGGAAATCAGTATTATAACACCAAGAGAGAGTTCTGGGACCACTTAGTAATGGTTCACAAGGAACTCTGCTAGCCAACCATCTTCAAAAAACAGCTACTTGCTAATTTTTTGCTGTTTTGATGTACACACATACTCTGTTGTCTATGTTGAAACCCCCTCAATACTAGCCAAACAATGCACACAGATGTCTTAAACATACCAATCACACAGTAAACACAGGCAATTCTCAAGCTCTAAAACATCTGAGTCAGTCTCCCTGGAAGGAAGACACAACCCCCAACTCCCTTCTCTGAGAAAACATTGCTGGATGAGCATGGGTAACCACATTTTCTTCAGCAAAAGTGTCTCGTGATGACATAATACAACAAGGAATCTCTGTAATGGAAACAAAGGGCCCCTATTTGTAGAATTTAGCTGTTCAGTGGAAAAGAGCTTATTCTACCACTATTCTGACCAAATCTTTTCATCAGGGACCTCTCCTAAACCTCCCTTGCTCAAGCCTCTTCAAGAAAAGGTCTCTTAAGCCTGAGCTGAAGACACACATAAAGCCGCTACTCCTTTTAAATATTACAGACATTGTTCCAATGAAAGAATTGCCTTTCTCAAAAACCCCACACTTGACTGTTATCTTCCCTGCTGCTGAGTCCTGTTCAGTAGGAACTCCTGAAAATAACCACATACAGTTACCCAGAGCACTCTTCCCAGAACACTTTCCTATTACAAGGAGAACTGATAGGGTTGTTATCAAAAGTGGCAGTTGTTCTGGATATTTTCCCCTCTCCCTGTTGCTATTTATCACACTTCCACATCTCTTAAATGGTCTCCAAAATATACCAGAGGGAGGACGAAGGTAAAACTCAGATTGCAACAGCTAAAATACACTGTAAAATCTCAGTGGAAACAGGGTAACACGGGAGTTTTGACTTTCAGCGCTATGTCAGCATTGTAACACACCTGCCCACCTACCTATGGGTTCTGCAACACATACAGAAGTGAATTCTGCAGAAGAGGTAGTGAAAAACAGAAACCTGAGCATCTAAACAAGTCTCTGCAGATCCTTCTTTTCATGAGCTACTCTCAGTACCTTTAAGAACAGCTTACACTAGCAGCTCCTTAAGAATTCCCCTTCAACGTCAGAGCTTGATTATTAAAACATGAACTTGGGAAACATGGAGAAAAGGAAACAGTATGCACTTCTCCATCTGCAATTTCATGGGTCTGGCTTGTGTTAAGTGTTGTTCCAAGACAGAGTAAAGGCCTGAGCAAGAAAAATCCCACTCCGTGGCCTGTTCATGGGTCACAGCAGCTGCAGAAAGCCAGTGACACACGGGAGATCAGATGAACAATAATGAAAAACTCATCAGATGAAAGAAGGGAGGTATTACTTTCACATCACAAGGGGACACTAGATTAGAGAGACGAAAAAGTTTTCTAAAAGCTCACTCAAAAAACAGAAGCTGACCTCCTCCCCAAGACGCTGGACTGCTAGATGCTACTCACAGCACAGTTAGGGACATAGAGACAATGGTGACCCAGTTTCTAGCTCATATGTAAAGTGTAAAACAGTAACTAAAGAAAAAACTAGTAACCACACGATAAGCTACTACATAGGAGATCTGCACCACCGCCCCATGCACTTTAACAGAATGTCGTTTACAGCATTATACAAACTGTTACTCAGCATGAGACAACTTCCTCACTGCAAGCTCTGTCAAGAGATACAGAGCTCGTTGATAGCTACAGCCATGTTATACTGAATTAGAAAAAGGGTAGTCATACGTTACTCATTTCTAAATTAAGAGATGACAAAAAGAAAATAAAGAAAATCAAACAGTTGAAATGACTTAAAGTGGGAACTGCTCTCAGTAACAAATACAGTTTTACAATATTTTTATCCCTGAAGAGATAACAGGAGTGCTATGGAGCTTGCTGCAGGCAAAACGCATAGCAAACAGTATCTGGAAAAGCAGAGGTCTTCCCCGTATCAAACAGGCACTAGTCTATAGGACTAGTCTATAGAGCTATTCTGTAGGCAACAGCTTGCCCTGATGCCCTCTGTAAAGCCCCATCACCGTTGTACTGTGCGTGCCTATGGCCAGCAGCTGTTTGTCTGCACATCATTAAGGCAGTTGTAGTTTAGCAATACTGTATGCAAGTGCATGGTTCAGCAGCTGAGCACCATGTGCTGCTCACTGCTCCCCTCCATCCCTGGCAGGATAGGGAGGAGAGATGGACAAAAGCAGGTATGGGGTGGGGTAAGGGCAGTTTGCTGGGACAGCACAGGGAGAAAGGACCAACAACAGGACCCGTGACAGAATACACGAAGAGATGTAACACAAAGCATTTACCAACCCAATGGCTGGATGCTCCAACCGCACTCAGACCACCCAGAGATACAAGGACCCACCCCTTCCCTCCCAGCCCCTTTTATGGGGGGGGGCGTGATGTCACGTGGTTATGGAAAATGCCCTTGGACAGCTCAGCTCACCTGTGCTGGCTCTTTGGAAAAGTTATTTCTGTCCCCGCTGAAACCAGGACAGCAAGTAAGTGAAATGAGTCCTGGAAAAGTGCAGGGCAGTGCAGGAACAATGATGCTGCCAACATTTAAACAATGCTTTATTGCTTATTTCAGTTAAACTGCAACCTGGATCTACTATCGTAACAGACAGCATTTATCTCCCAGGCTTTTCCATAATATATAACACTGAAGGCATTTTAGTCACTTGACGAAAAAGGACAATACTTAGCAGTACTTAGCACTGTCACTGTCAGTCTTACATCAAGACCCCAACTCATAAGACTACATACAATCTACCAGTTAAAATCTAAGAGAAGTAAGCTGTAAAGAATTGCTGAACACATACCTATGATGGAATCCCTTCGAAAAACATCTCTGTCAAAAATATAAAACGACAGACGGCGAAAGGTCCGAGGAATTTCACAGTAGAAGTCTTCTCCATAGAAAGGGCTGGATAAACAGAAAAACAACATGCAGATAAACACACACACATTAAAAAAAAAAAAAAAGATGAAAAGAAAATAAGTTAGTGTTTAATGTGTGTTAGTTTAATTTATTAATTAATAAATTGCATTAATTTTATTAATTGAATGAATGTTTAATCCTGGAGGAGCTGGTGTGTTTATACTTCACACCCACAACACCACTCTGGACCGTGATGGTCTTGCCTGTCCATGAAACGTGTACCTTCAAGCAGTATTCTACTTTGACTCTTCCCAACTAACTTCAGTGCTCACAGAACAAGATTCTTTACTGTACAAAAAAAACCCCAGATAATTGTTTTTACCTAGAAAACAAGTGTCCCTAAACAAAGAGGGCAGAGACTGCATCATTTGTTAACATACAGTGTCTTGGAAGGTGGAGAGAGGCTCTGCTACCACACTATCCTTACAGTAGAGCATTACGACAGAGATCACAAAAGCATACACATGAACAGGATGAGCAAAACAATGAGGTTCATGACTCTTTCTTAAAGGATTTAGTTTATATAAAATCAAAGGCCTACAGCCATTCCCTCTTTTCTCATCCCTTACAAAGTTTCTTATTTAAAGTCAGATTCAGACAACTGATGCCAACTAAGCCTTGGCGCTGGCATGATGCTTGTTACCTGATAGCACTGCATATCTGTCTATTTTTGCTTACTGAAATTGTATAGACTAAAGTTCTTTTACAGTAAGACCAGATTTAAAGAAAATAAACACTATCTCAGCATGAAAAACTCTCTAGAGTCTTAAGGGGCTTTTCTTTGGGTCCTACCAATTTAAATGGGAAAAGTCTTAAGACACCTAATAGCAAACCTTTCATTTTCTCTATCCAATTATATGGTTAAGGATTTACTCGTATGAACTATAAGCATATATCAACATTATTTATTCATCAACAGGTCTACCATTTTACACCAACTTTTCATTCCAAGTCACTCATGCTTCGGTAGATCTAAATGAGTGCATGCAATTTGAGTCCTACGGATAAATACAGCAAGCACTGCAGATGTAGACTTAAAAATAAATCTAATTCCAACAGGCTGAAAGCCAGAAGATATTTTTTTCTTCCCTTTTTAAAACACAGACCTCCTTATTGTCTTGGCTAAGCACAAAAATAGGAGACAGAACTGTGCTATAGCTTTAATCACTAGCAAAGACTTTGTATGTTGTAAAATTAGATATTAAATAATTACTAACAGTTCCTTGTATTAACTTTAAATATTTCAGCATTTTGTCAGGCGGGGTCATTGCCTTGGCTTCTTTCAGGATATTTTACATCACCATACAATTTTTGCTGGTATTTCTGCCTCCATTAAAAATACACTCCCCTAGGATGGCCACATTCCCTCAAGAGCCAGTTGACAAGTCTCACTCAAAACACACAGGCATTCCAAATTAGCTAACCACTCTGGAAGGGAATATTCCACATTAGTTTCATGAAGTCCAGAGACATCACTCAATATTCAGCAAGAACTTTGCTTAAGTTACTACTCCGCCAGCCACATGGAAGAACATAGTGGATAGACAACGATGCCCAAGGCATACCCCCAGGCTAAACTTTCACAACTGAAACAGTTTTCCCATTCCTTGAAATAAATGCGTCCAGCCGTAAGTTCTGGCAACCAACGTGAGCCCCAGTAAATCATCCCCACTGTGAAGGCGCAGGGGAGAATAATCTAACAGCTGGAAATGGCAGCTGGTTTGACTGTTTGTCCCAACCGCCCCCTCCGACTCAGCACGCTCGGTTATGTCCTCTCAGCACTCTCAGTTATGTCCCCTTTAGGCATCCTGCTCCAAGAGTGTTTCTTTGGAATCAAGAATTCAGCAGCTACTGCTTCAGGCACAAAATACACGAGTTCTTTGGTACAGGCAGCTTCTACCAAACTGAGAACTGTATGACCATCCCCACAGCCACACTTCTCCTGCAGTCCTGAGGGCCTCATTCTGTACACACCACTTGGTGCAAGTTTTCACGCACAGGCTCAACCCAAGGGGGGGCTACACAAATGCATAAACATTGCCCAAATATCTAGAGCATTATACATGCAAAACACTTGCATCATTCCGAGCCCTAATACTCTGCTCAGCCATAAAATTGTCCTTTCTGCTGGAAGAACATGACAGATGAGTTTACTCGCTAATGACCTTAGAATGAAATGATGCTTAATGAAGTGTAGATTATATACCAATCCTCAATCAAGAATAGAAGGGGAGCTTCAGTATACTGGAAGTCTAAAGACAACATAACTACAAGTGTGACTGACTTAGCTCAGCTGAATCTGTGGGGAAAGAGCAGTGAAGAGGCCTTTGGCAAGTCTCCTACTCATGTGTGTCACTGGTGGCAGTGAGGGACAGAAGATATCTGAGACCACGTCAGAGCAAGATCAACAAGAGATTCAGAGAAATAGAGTGGGCAAACAGAGCATTTAGTCCAATACATGGTATCAGAAAGAGACTGATTAACAGAAGAAATGCTAGGAATCTGCCTTAGCCCTGCTGGGCCACATCTGGCCACTACTTGCAGACACAAGGTGTCCGAGCAGCGCCTACTGGCTGGTATTCTGCACAGGATACACCATCTGCAGCTGCTGTCGAGAGAAGAGAAGCTTTGTTCTGCTCTTGGCTTTCCCCGCTCCAAGATCTTGCACCTCTTGTAAATTCACAATCTCTCATCACTCAGATAACTCCCCTGAAGTGCACTGCGTTCTTAATGTAAGACAGCAGATTTCCAACGCAAGTGCACCCACTCCACACAGGATAATTAGCCAAAAAAGTTTTAACTGCACATCAAGATAGATCCAATAACTCCCTGCCCCAATCTTGTGCAGCTCTGCAGAAACACTATCTTCTTTCTGAAGGTATCGAAAGTAACCATGCAAATACTTCCAGCTTCCACTAAAATGGCTGCTTTTCCTCCATGTATCTCTTCAGAACAGTACTGGCTTTGTTTCCCACCCAGACCTGAAGAGCAAGAGGTCGCAGCAGTCAACTCCCATGATTTATTTCCCAAGCTAACTTATGTTGAGCATGAGCCCCAGGGCTCCAGAATGTTTCTTCCAAAGAGCAGCTAAATATCTCCTTCGGTGGTCCCCTCTCCTAAAAACCAGAACTGGTCTGATGAAGCTTTTATTGGAGTACTTTTATTTTGACACAGCAATTAATAAAAAGCAACAGCATCTGCCTACATAGCCCTCAGGAGTCTGATGTGATCTTCCAAAACAAATACTACAACTTGCCTAGCTGAAAACTCGGGAATCTTTCAGAACCAAGTGAGTTCAGACTAAACTTTTGAGTAAAGCTTTCCTTGCAGATTAACTTGCCCCATGTTCAGAAGAAATTTTAATAATTCAAAGAGGAAGAGGAGGAGAGACAGTGAGGGCTCCCTCCCTCAATCTTGCAGCGTAGGCTGCATATCAGTAGGGTCACAATGGAAAGGCATGAACAAGACTAGCGCTGTCATTATTTCAGTCTCTTTGGGACTTGAAACAAGTGACATGATGTCACTGCTGACAGCAGGATCTTGCAAGGACAGAAACAGGAGACCTCCACTGTAAATGCAATTCACCTCCTTCCAAGCTGAAAGCAAAAGCATTTTCAAGCCCAGCTTCTTCAATAAAGACTGCTCTAAGTTTAGAACAGTTTTACTAATTTTTTTTTTTGTTTGGCTATCGCAGCAGTGAGAAGAGTAGCAGCGCAGGTATCAACTATGGTTTAGGTATGGAATGGGGCTTGTTCCTAAGTCACTGTCTCTCTCTGTAGTTTCTAGTCCTGTCAGGAAAGCAAGAGACCTGCACCAATTTCCAAATCCTTGCTCCAAACTTTCGGGCACACAAGGTCCCTCCTGAGGACACTTTCCCTAGGATGCTTCCACGGCTGTCATTATAGAAAAAAAAAAAAAANAAGCGTAAAGAACAGTGCAATGGATTGCAATTTGCAGGCATACTCTCACCTCACTGAAAACTTGCTTGTTCTGAATGCTCACAGGAGCAGGAATACCAGAAACCAAACCCAAAGAGCTCTCTCTAGGCATTGTTTCGCTCACATACAGCTATACAACTTAGAGTCCTTCCCATTTCAAGGTATCTATGTCTTAATCTCTTCTAATGTGTGTTTTGGCAACGGATATTTTTAGGAGGAGACAGGGAAGGAGAAGGGAAACAAATTACTGTGTAGATCAAGTGGAATGAAAGCAAATAAGGAAGAGAGAATCCTTGTTTCAAAAGGATGAATGGAAACGTCTTCCCCTAGAAAACATTCAGAATTTGTTCTCTTTTGCGTGCTTGACTAAACACCAGAGGCATTCTTGCAACTTTAATATCATACCTTTAGGTATCTACTGAAATCACTGCAAACAACATAGACTTCATAAAACACGTCGCAGTGCAGAAACATTTCTACAGTTTCAAGCTGTGTTGCAAAACCTCATGCTTGTTTCTCAATACTTAGGATTCGCTACAGCAGTTTTGTTTTTGTTTTGGCATCAGTACATCAGTGGATGAAGTGAGAGAGTTGCATGCTGAATAATAATGAAACCCCTGAAACTAGAAGTCTTTGTGTATGGATTTTTTCTTTTTAAACTGCTTTTGTGACTGAAAGTAAGGACTATTAACATGCCACAGTCAACTCCACATCCTCTGACTATTTTAAAATGTTTAGAAATACTGGATTCAGCCTGTTGCATGAACTGAAGACCAGAGTTCACATCACAATGTGAGCTGGAAGCAAAATCAGCCTGTATAAAGGAATACATTTGTTTGTTTCTACTACTAAGCTTTTTTCTCCTACTTGGCTAATACATTTAATACTATGCTTTCCAGCGTATGTAAAGGGAGCAGGGTAGAGAAGATTCATTCAAAGCAGATGCAGCAAGCCAAATTGAATCTGAATACACTTCAGTCTCCTACTAGACACGGAGCTACAACATGACAGGCAAGTAAGACAGGCTCTGTAAGAGCCAAAGTTGGCAGATGTCATGGTAGCTTCCTTACACAATTTATTAAAAATACCTACCATTATATTTGAAGCACAGATTTGGCAGACAACAGGCAGCAGGAAGTATATGGCACACAAGGCAACATCTAAATCCAAACATACCACTTATGGCTACTGTTCGAGTGCAGGCTGCAGTCTTCCAGGCATCCACCGAGCCTAAAGCAAATTTTTCCTCGTGTCACCGTGCAGAGACATGCGGAGGGACAGTGCTGTGTTATAGCCACAACCACTCGTACTACACAGAGGGAAAAAATAAAGTAGTGTGCATTTCTTCAACCTTATGCTCAGAAGAGAGAGACAGACACGCTAGCTATAGTTATCATCCTCACTTGACAGTTGCTGGTTTGGCTCAGTGAGGCTTACAGGGATTATGATAACTTTAAGCAGCAGCCGTTTGGCCCCTAGTCACCTCCTAAAATATTCTGTAAGACGACACACACAAACAACAGAAGTCACATTACAGCTGCATTTTATTTTTTTTTTAAGTCACTCAAAGCAGCCTATAACACCAACAATTGTTACTCACATGGGTGGCTTTTCACGTGGATAAACGCTCTCATTCATAAACCCTGCCTTGGGTCTCAAGGCTCACTTCAATTCTCCTCCTTCCATTAAGTCTTGCTTCCCTTCCTGGAAACCTTCCCAGTTGTATTACTCCCCTACTCAACCACACAGACCTTATCTTCTGTAATACCCCTCCTGATCAGGGCAAAGTTGTATCCATACCCATCTCCCTTAAAGGCTTAGGGTGTTTTCAAAATTGCAATCTGTTGATAATAGGACTTCAAATGCAGAAGATGGCAGGCCCTAGCACAAACAGCACACTAAGGAGTGAGATAGGAGCATGCAGGAGAGAAGCGACCGAACACATAGACAGCAGGAGATGCTGCAGCATCCAGATCCAGGCTTCTTTACTTAGGGCCTCCAGGCTGGGGAAAGCTGTTATTTCAAGGAGGTGACCTGGTACCTTTAAGAACATGGACACAGCTAATAGAACTCAGATACAACAACTGATTTTGGCAACACTCCAAGTAAGGGAAACAACTTTGCATTTAAAATTTGAGAAGTGGCCTGCATCCAAGATGTTATCAGAACAGGAGAGAAGTTTATCTATGCAGCCAGGAACTACAGACACTGGAAAATAAAGGGTTTAAGCAGGTCTAGAATTAAAAAAATAGCAACATTAAATGTGGCAGAAGAATTACTTAGAGAAAGTTCTGAGAACTACTGAGTGAATTTGTTACCTGTTTTAATACTAAAACATATGCACAGCAACCTCTTCTCAAAGAGGATGCAGCCTTAAATATGAATTTACAGCACACTTCACTAGCACACTGCAGACTTGTAGTTCTCACTGTTACCTTCACTGGAGGCTAGCAAAAAAACCCAAAACAGTAAGACTGGGGGTGGGGAAGGTGCCTCTGGCTTCATTTGCTCTTTCATTCAGGCTTTGATCACTATGTTTAGCACGTGAAAAATTCCTCAAGACGCTTGGCTCATGTCTCTAAAGCACACACTGTCAGCCATTTGATTCTTTAATGTATGACAGTTTTTGCCTTTATTCATATCCTTGAAACAAATTTAGAGATGTCACATTCCTTCCATTCTTCACCTTTGATTTGAGAAGTTGCCTTGATTTCCTGTTGCAGCTGACACTGCCCTTTAAGTGAATGGAAACATTTGATGCAAACAGCAAAGGCAAAGTCAGCCTTAATGCTAACAAGCCAGGAAAGTTTATCCGCAGGGAAGATCTGTAGTTAGGAACAAGTCCTGGATGGTGGAGCCTGAAGTTTGAAGCTGTATGTGGGGAAAGCTAAGTAGTTGGTTCAGCAAAATAATTTAATAGGCAACATTCTTGTCAATCTGTCTGCGTCCAGCTCAGAACCAAAGAGAAGTTGTAGATATGTGCATTTAAAAAATAATTCTCACATGCTCCTTAGAACATAAAATACACGAGTCCCTTCACCTGCACCTCTGCTAGGCTATATGGAATGGATCCCGTTCTGTTCAGTGCCATTATGGATGGCGGTAATATAAATATTGAACAACAAATACAAAACAGAGAAGCATATTAAATCCCGGCTCTAACTGACCTCTTCCTCCTACCTTATGACTTGCATGTGACCTTCTTAGAACTTACTAAAGCTTGTGCCAAGCAGATTGTGAAAACAGTGCTGCTTGAAGAGTTTAAGATTCTCTTCCCAGGAACCTGCAGAGTTTGCTGTGACCATCCCCCATGTGCTGTGCTTGTCCAAAGACCCCCAGAGAAGATGGATAACTCTGAACTGCCCTAGACAAGCAGTACTGTTGCACTGCTCTGTGGTTTCATAGAATGGCTTGCCCATGTTGTAAGCTTTGACTTGTTTCAGTCAGACACTACCAAGTTACCCTCACAGCAGCCTTCAAAATCTTCCAGCACATGGCAGCAGTGCCACCACCAAGTTTAATAGATGCCAACAGCGGCTGGATGGCAGGAATGATTTAAAGTTCCTGATTTTAATTTACAAGTCCCACCTGACTGCTGGACAGAGCAGCTAAGAGTCACCATGTTGACCGCTCCCAGTTTTTGAGCTGCAAATTTAGACACAAAAGAGCATCAGGCCCACAGATAGTCTCTTCAGAGCACTAGTAAAGACACCAGACTGGGCAACAGGAGGTGCTGGTTTAGTTCTTAAGAGTTCTGAATGATTCATGCTTTGTGGATTTAAGAGGTTATTGCTCTCAGCTGTCTTCTTATGCCTCTCCCACAGCCTAATGAATAAAAAAAAAACTTGCAGAAGATTAGGACAGAGCTCAGGGAGGTAACTTCTTATAATGTCCTGGTACAAAACACAGGAGATACCAGTCAGTCTGAAGGCTCTGCCACAGATATCCCAAGTAAACCAGAATTGGATATTCATCCAAGTCTCTCTGGAATGGAGAAAGAAGTGCTTCCTCTCTGTTGTTTGCCAGTTCAACTAAAGCTTTACATCAGAAGGCCTGCCTAGAAAAAACCCCAGGTATTTCTGCAATGCTTAGGAGAAACTTAATGAGGCTGAACTGAGTAAAAAGAAAAAAAGGGGCTGAAAGAAAAGAGGGCGGGGGGAGGGGGTGTAGGGCATGCACTCTCTGAATTCCCAAGTACACAAGACAGTATTCAGCATGACTTTAATTATAAGCCTTTTAATGCAAAAAATTAATATAAACAAGTCATCTTATGCAGATATGCTGGAAAAGATAAGCTTCACAAAGGTAAATCTGAATGGGAAGACATTGTTTCAGTGTCAGAAGTGCTAAGGGCTGCATATGAAGTATCTCTCAATTCAGAGAGTCACATTAAATATCTTATTTTCTATAGACTATATGAAAGTAATTTTTTGAGCTTTGTGGAAGATTGACGAAGTTTCCAGTATGAGTGAAAATACAGGTAATTCTTAAAACTCACATTATAGCAAGCCAGCCCTGTGTCAGTCACATGTTGATAAGTAGAAAACAGGCATGCCTACCAGAGCAGAGCCAGCGCTCTCCCCTCCCAACTGCAGTCAAAGGCTGTGTCGCCCACTCCAATGCCAGCCATACAGATGTCCAGGCAGGATTTAATTACTTTGGTCACACACTGGCCTGGCCTCACATCCCCACTCCCATCTAACATCACGTACCGCAGCAGTGATACCTCAGGAGAAGGGACCCAACACACGCTTCACTATTACGTTGGCAAGTGCCTGGCAAGGAAACCTCGTCCATGAAAGCAGGTATTTCTCTGCTGCATACAAATTACATGGGCCTTAGGGCACATGAGCTTTGCCTGCCCAGTAATTCATGGTTACTCAACATGCATTAAAGAATGTAACAGCATGACTGGCTCCTCAGCTATGTGCTCAGCTCAGGCTTACAAAAAAACAATAGGTGACAGCAGTATGGTCTGAAATCAGTTGAAAAGCATCTTCCTCTGGAAGTCCGCACACTTGTTTTTCTTTGTTATTATTATGTTGTGTTTACATCCATTAAGGATATGCAGCTGTTCGAGGGTGCCTAACTAAGAATAATTCCTATTCACCGACTTGGAAGACATACTAGTTTTACCATTCGTGTATTTCAGATTTTTTGGTCTTTTGTTTGTTTGTTTTTAAATGCAACAGTAAAACAAGGACAGAAAAATATCTATATAGATAAGTGGACAATTCAATTGGTATCAATGTTTAAGTGGATATCAAGGGCCTATGAAGAACCAAGTTTTTAAAAAACAGCACTTGGAAATAGAAGCTCTCAGAGGGAGAAGGCAGACTACCACTAAAACCAGAAATTCACTGGGAGAACAAACAGAAGAGATCATCTTTAGTTGACTCCCAGATCAAATAAAATAGGACTGTAAAGGAATTTTGAGAGGTTATTTGATCCACCACTGCTCCAAAGCAGGAAGATCCGTATTTTGGTCAGGACTGTTTATATGTAAACCATTAAAAACTTTCAGCAACAAATATTGAAAAGTGAAGGCCACCTATTCCAGTGTTCCAGAATCCTAAACAAGAGGAAGATATTTCCTCACAATAAACTTGAACGTAAACTTCCTTCCCCATTGCAATTTAAGTCCATTATTACTTGCAATATCCATAGTGGGCACACATAGTAATTCCTTGACTCTTATCTTTATTTTGAGCATTTGTTGTTTGGTTTCCTTCCAATATATTTACATAGTTGTATCTGCTCTCAACCCTCACCTCTAGGCTAAACAATTCCAATCTTTTAACCTTTACTCATTGGTTATGGTTTCCAAACCTGTGATCACTGTATTGCTCTCCTCTGATTTCACCTCAAGTATCAAAAGAACTCAAGCTCCACAGGAAACCAGAAACCTTCCAGTTCTGCACAGCCTGAGCAAACATCTTCAGCTCTATAATGATACCTGAAGACAGATGGATTTTTTTTTCCCACTGAAGTAATTATACTTGTTGCTTATTCCTAGTACTAAGAGTTAATTTTTTCAGTGGAATAATACATAGATTAGTTCAAGGAAATTACGTCAACTGTTCTTAGAGATTCCCACTCCTCACCTTCCATTTCCCCATGAAGCAGTAATGATTGTCCAGATAAATAGTTCTAGTTGTCAGCAGGAGAGTTACAGCGGGTTGACCCACGTACCAATTTTAATGGGTTACCAAAGAAATTTTTACATTTTTAGAGAAACAACTAGATTCAGGCCCACTGTATGTCAGCTATTGCTAAAAAAAAAAAAAAAAAGAGATAGAGAGAGAGCGCATGCGAAGACTAGGTATGTGCCACTGGGGTTTGTTTTGGTTTTTTTTTTCTTCAATACCCTACAAACAGGAAAGTTTACAGATCCCAGTACACTATATCAAAACATAAGATGAGGTATAAAGACTTAAAGATGACAAAAAATTACACAAGGGAATAGATCCCACTTGAAGCTACTCAAACTCATGTTCTTAATAGGTACCTCTGAGGGGTTGGGGTGGGGTCTGGAGCCATTTCCCAAAGTAAATTATTTGCAATAGTAAGGCAGAGAGCAAAAATGTAGCTGTGTTACTCAGCTCTCAATCTTTTCCCACTTCATATCTTAACATAAAAGTTATGAATTTGACTGTTCCTTGCTACTATTCCCAAAAAAAGGCTCCCTCACAAGAGTATACATATACGTGCAGCCTTGTCATCCGTCCCCCCCCTTTTTGGTTTTGGGTTTTTTTCTCAATGTTTGGGGATTTCCAGGAGAAAACATTTAAACTTTTGCTACATGCTTCTCATTCTGTTTCATTCTACATTTAACTTCTACAATCTCACAGGAAGTGTCCAAGATACTCAAGACAGATTATCTTCTGTTCAAACCTCTTTCAGTTGCAGCCTCACAACAGAAGAAGAAAACAACCTTAACACCACTCATTAGGGTAGCTAGAAGAATGTAAAATTTAAGCACACAGACACAAAATGAAATTCAATGATCCCTCCTCCATTTAGGTTGAAATCTAAAAAGCCTAGTGAAGTTCAGAAATACTGCAGAAAAAAAGGAGAACCAGCTACACAATCTTAGGAAAACAATTAATATGACTTGCCTTGGAGAAGACATTTTCCCACATATAGAGTTAGGAACTGTGATAATAATAATTCTACCACTAGTGTTCTTAAAACTGGATACTGGAGTATCACATTCATCCTCTCTCCTACCCCAAAAAGGGTCTTTGGAATACTAAAGAAACATAGCAAGCAGAGAAGGAGAAGAACAAGTATACATGTATTTGTTACCATAATGACTTCTCCACGATTTTGGTCCTGAAAACCTCCTCCTGGTCCAGGTTTACAGTACAGTAGCAATCCCTCATCTTGCTTGGCCCCGGATATGTTGGAAGATTTTTGGCTTCACCTAAAGACAAGAAAGAAAAAAAAAAATCCAGAAGGATTACTTATTAAAATGTTATCTATAAATTAGTCATCTGTCAACTAATGCAATACCAGCAACATGGCTAAAGTAAAGTAGTAATTTTCTGTCCAAATGTTAAGACTCTATTAAACTCATGAGCAACATTCTGTTTCCAAGGCAGCAGGCTCCTGACAGCCACTGAGTTTACAGCTCAGCAGGAGCCAGCAACAACTCAGTTCGTTGCCTTCAATTTATTCACATGTATTTGGGTGCACACTGCTTCCTCCCAGATTCATGTTTGGGTTTTAATCAGTCCTTCCAAAACATATCAGGAAAACAAGGTGGCAATAAAGCTTTCTGATACAGCCTGCTGATTTTATCCTAACAGCAAAGGAGGACCGACCCCCACCTTCACCACCCTCCACAGACCAGAAGATGGAAAACAGTTGCTTTAGTCACAGCCAACAGCGTTATACCGCACACTGGACTTAAAAGCACTTTGTGAGGCTGCCTCCAGTCCTCCCACAAAGGTACCGTGCGAGTAATGAATATTCTTCAAAGTACACATTCGTTTCAAATCTGCAACAAGAAACAAGACTGCATCCTATATTTAACCAAAACCAAACAATAACAAAAAGATACAGGATTGAGGAACTAAAGGTAACCAAGAGACTCAAAACACGAACCAAACCACAGTTTTCCCCTCTGCATGTCCATTAATAACCAAAGCTGAGCACTGAATTTCCTTGGCAGACTGATAGAATCAAAACCCTCAGACAGAAAGCTGGGCAATGCTCCTCTTGGCTTTGTAAAGCACCTTGGCACAACATGGATGAGCAATTTAATTCTAAAAACAAAACTAGAACCCTCAAAGAATGTTTAAATATAAGTGTACAATGCATGTGGCCTTATCTACCTTCAAGCTTCCAGCACCCAAAGACTATTAGCACATACTACAGGAACTAGATCATTCTTTTCCGGTAAAAATACAAGGGATAAAAATAAAAAAAATAAAAAGCAATTTAGAAAAAAGCGCAGACCAAGATTTTCTCACCAGGAGAAGGGAACTCTAAATGACAGTAACAAATATAACTTTTTATCAGATGTCTGCAGCTAAGCTGAAGTGTATTTTACCAGACACATGCCTTTCCCAGTCTCCAGTTCCCAAATAGCTTTATACTATTAACAGAATTGCCTGGCTGCTTTCAAACTTATCTTCAATAGACATACTTCTTGCTCTGTGCAGATTTGTTCAACAGCACTCTGATGCAAGTGCCTGTAAACACCGCACAACTACAGCAAGGAAAGATCAAGTCTACCTGCATCCTTGGCTTTAAAGGAAAAGCATAAAGTGACACGGGGCGCACCACCTTCCTGCCTGTGATCTCTTTCTGGCACACGGTTCACACACTTTTGCTAACCAACTCACAATAAGCCCTTGGAAACATCCACCCTTCTCACAAATGACCTGTGTATAGCTGACCGTACACGTGTACATTTTCTAAAGCTAACCATAGAACGTATAAAACAGTATCAGGAAGGGACATGAAAACACTGAGGTGTACAGTGGTGCCTCACTGCAGAGTTGTTCTGAGCAAGTTTGCTCTCAGCTCAGCTGATGCAACTTGATAGCCTTCTTCCCACTTCCTTCAGAGTTGTGAGACACTGTATTAAAAAAAGCTGTCTCCGCGGTAATTCGAAGGTGTGACTGGAACATCTGTTGGCATGCCCAATATGGCTTTAAGCTAAGCTGAAGTGTTAGCAATAGTTCAACTGCAGCCGCTCTAGCCAGAAATATATTGTGGGTTATTGACAGCTTGCTCAGCCGGTCGGTGTCAAAGTCTATTCTGCCATGGTAAACCTCCAACTTCTGCACTTGCTAGCTGGAGTTCAGGCAAGTTACAAGTCAAATGTACTAGCCTCACACAAGATGAGGTCACCGAGTTTGTCTCCTCTCTCCAAGTCCCAACCATCCCCACTTCTCTTGTCTGTTATCATTATTAAAGTCACGTGCAGCCAGCCTCTCTTCTGGGCGACTGGGTAAAGTTTCCGAGAGAGAGCGAGTGTGTGTGTCAACAGGAAGAGTTTCAATAGCAGACTGATAGGGAAGCCTTCCTCCTGGGGCTGCCACTCTTCTCACAGTTCTTCCAGAACAGTACAGAAATTTTCAAGTTCCAAATTAACACACACCCCACCCCCCTGCCCCGCCAAAAGAAAAAAAAAATGTGTGTGTGTGTGTATATATACATATATATATGCAGTTTCCCTTTTTCTGCACTCTTCTACTTCATACTTCAACACGAACACACACACGTGAAAACAATTCTGGATTCTGTGATCTCAGTTTCCCGTTCTCTGAAGTGCACAACATTCACTTCAGCACTTGAAGTTACTACTTAGTCATGTCAAAGCAGTCTGTAAGAACCGGATTTTGAAAACTCAGTTGTCCTCTTTGCTAGAGGACTTGCAGTAGAAGAGCCCACGGCAGTGAAACCTAAACGCAATGCAAAGGAAGACACCACTTGACAGAAAATGACAGCCTGCACTCTCCATGCAGCAAATTACAGCTCACCACCATCACAACATTAGAGAGTGGGGGACAGGTGAATGACAGAGGGAAAAGACATGTTACAGTGATTTCTTTCTTCATACTGGAATAAAGCCCCGAAAAACCACTGACACTAGAACAAGGGATTAACTGACCAACCCAACATATTACTCATGTTATTGACTTGAGTAGGAGCTTACCTCAAAAAAAAAAAAAAAAAGTGCCAAAAAACCCAAGCTAAACAAAGCCCCAAAACCTCACAACAGTTTCTTCCCAATGCTGGCAGAAGCCAACAGCTCTTTAGATTCCTCTAGCACTAAGCAGTTGAGAAAGAAAAATTTGTCAAGCTTTCAAGCATAGCTAAAGACTCGGCTCTCTAGCCAGACATTTTCTGTCAACAAATGCTCTCTATTAGAGCTTCAGTTGCTCATTAGATTCCTTCAAGACAAAAAAGTTCCCTCTGCGGCACTGTTTTGCCATCTACAATGGAGTTGAACAATTTGCTTAGTGTTTTTTTTGGTTCTCCCACTACTGAAATGAAGAAAGGAAAGCTCCGAACACTCAGTGCAGTCATGCACCATTTCCACATTCTCAGCAACCGGAGCTGATGAGATCATTTCATTTGGGCAAGAATTTAATCATTTAACCTTTCTGTAGAGGAGAGGCATCTTCATCAATTGTATTTTCAAGACACAGCTCTGCTTTCCCCCCGCCACACACACTCTTTGTGAAGCACCTGTATGCTGGAGACTTTGGAGATGGTTTGTGGACAAGAGGTCGCCACCCTCACCTTTGAAACTTTCCATTTTCTGCTTCCACTAAGAATAAATATCCTTAGATACCCTTGGATATCTAAGACCTAGACAATTTAAAATTCTCAAGCACTTTGGTTCAGAGCATAAGGCTTTCACTGGGAGCCATAGCAGCAAAATAATCAGTTTGAATTTGCAATAGCTTTTCTCTCTATCCCTGCACTTCCAATATACATGGTCCTAATTTATCCCCATGATGCACTCGATTTAGCACTAAGTACTTAAACCTAGCAAAGCTGATTTTAGCTATGGAAAATTTATCATTAGGTATTTTGGACAAGTCTCAAAAAATAGACTATACAATTCTGAATACCTCACTGACATGCTGTCTTCTCCACCGGGTTACTACAGTTTAAAAATGGTCTACTATGACAGCACAGATACCCTAGCTTGAGCTAGGCAGGAGGAATGCAACAGGCTGGTAAAAAGAGGAAGGAAAAACTCCAACCCTTATTTATTTTCTTTGTTCCTTCCAGCATTATACATTCCTACTTTGCTAATACTCTGGCAATAAAAGGGAACCAAGAAAAAAGGGCTCTCCTGCATAGAA
The DNA here is from genome assembly GCA_013399135.1 of Heliornis fulica. Lineage (NCBI taxonomy): Eukaryota > Metazoa > Chordata > Aves > Gruiformes > Heliornithidae > Heliornis > Heliornis fulica. Next base: position 338,829 of record VXBZ01011921.1, read on the forward strand.
GTCAGAGAAGAGCACTGCTTAGATGCCCAGCCGTATAACAGGTATAAACAAGGAAAATTTTAAGGGTGTTCCTAGGAATAAACAAATACATGCACATGTATACGTTTCCTTAAGATTTTGCCACCTAAAATTTTTTGAAGTATCTGTTTTCATTATGTACTTGGCATTACATCGTATTTCCCCTAGGTGCAATTTTCTGAAAGGTAGAGAATGCATGACAGCTCGGCATTATTTCTGCCTTTTGAAACAAAGTTTGATGCTCCTGTACTTTTTAAGTATTGGGTCACCAGCACACACCTGCCAATCTGAGCACATTAGGGAATTTATCATGTGTTGCAGATTTAGCTTGCTTTCTTCTAGCTGCAACATATTAGATTTTACCAAGATGGTATGGGAGAGTCATCTCCCAAGCTATTTCAGAAAACAAACAAAAACCTACCTCCAAAAAAATAAACCATATAAAACCAGCTGAGCTTTCAAGGTGGCAGCATTTGACTTCAAGGAGCAAGCTGGAAGACTTGAGTTCAGAAACAAAATACCTAAAATCTGAAAAGGGCAACATATCCAAGCCAATGACAATCCACTTTGTTCCTGCCCTATTCAGGAAAACATCCTCCAAAGAAGCTCATAGGCAAGCATGTCAAGAACAAAAACTGAGCAGAGATGTATGCCACGAATGGAAAGCTGCTCCTGTCCTCCCTTAAGCTCTCTATACCAATACATATGCTGGAATCTGAAAAAAAAAATAACTCAAACTATACCTTTCAGGTTTTCTTTCTTCTGAAAAAAAAAAAAAAAAGAATTATTCTTTTGAAATCCATAGATCAAGCAAAAAACAGAAAAAGGAAAATGTGAAAAGAGGATCAGAACTCTGTATGCCCACAGAATTTCTGTTTAAGAAAATTTATGTTTGTGCACAAACCCCAGCACATATGTAAAATATCAAGATGCCAATAAGGCTATGATCAATACTAAAAGTAATTTTTATTAAAACAGAAATATAATGCTACCAATGTCAAATAAAACATGCAGAAATACCTAAAATTGCATTAACTTTTGTGCTTATGAATTGAGAAAGCAGGTAAGGGGAGGGGTATGACTGCAATACTTCAAGAGGGATATATTGAAAAAAATAATCCCTTTTAATCTTAACATGGACTATAGAAGACTTCTATTCACATCAGACACTAATTTTGTTACTTAACAGCCAATGTGATAATTATGTGAAATTAACAGTAACTGCATATGCAGTTTATTTGTATATAATTCCTATATGCAATTATACTTTATTCATCTCAGAATGGCAAGTTTCAATTAATGTTTGCCTTTCAAAATAGGAAAAAGCAATAAAAAAAATAAAAATATTTCATGTTGCTAGAACTGGTTACCCAGTGTGTGACTACACAGTGGTTTAAGTAGCTTAGTATACTTGGGTGCTTTTGTAGTGACCTAAAAACAATGAATGATCTTTAGGTAATACAAGCCAAATGTCAAAAGTGTTCTCTCCCATCCATCTATGTATATAGGTCACACAACCACAAAATAAGACAAAACACATGAAATTGATAAATATCTCATCAAGAAAATTGATATATTAAAAATATTGTATCTCTTAAAACAGACGTGACTAGCAACACCATTTGTCCAACAATCTCTCTTTCCTTTATCCGTAGGTATTTATGTGTGCATACACACATACTTTGCTCTCACTGAGCGACAGATTGCATTAGATTTCTAAACCAGGTCAAAAATAGCCATCTGTGAACAGATTTTGGTGATCTGGAAAATGAGATTTTTAGATGCACTGTTCTTAATCTAAGTCCTCGCCTGCCAGCCTCTTTCCACATGAAATGTTCATCACATTAGAAGACTTGGGGAAAGCACCTCCTCAAAAAAAAAAAAACAAAAAACAAAACAACAAAAAAAACCTCCAAAAAACCCCAAACCCAAACAACCAATACTAACAGCCTGGTCCTTACCAACAGTCCCAGAGGAACCTGATACCACATGCAAGAGCTGCTTCAGGAAGTAGCCAGCAAGGAAGCAATGCACACTACATTAAGTACAACTTTTTAGATGAGAGCATCATGTGGAAAGTCCCTTGGCGTAGGGTCAATAAGCAGCACCAACTCATAATCCTTTGGCACTAAACTGAAGACCACCAGCAATATCTCTGTGCCAAAAACTACTTATACATACTTAGACCTAGCACTTATTAATGGAGCTTTACGGCCTTCACAACCTAGTGACAGGATCATTTGGCATCTACTAAAACCCCTTCTGCACAATCCGCTTCAATACACACGGTGTCATACTACTGCACCACCACCCTTTCCCCTCACATGATTCAATTTAGTCCATATCAGTTAGGAACCTTCATATAGGTAGCTCCTCCTCTGCTCCAAAACCTGTTTGAGGCAACAAATGGCAGGCCCTTCTGTCTGCTGTAACTATAGCGAAACTTAATTAGCTACAGACCCCATGGTGGACAGACTCAAACCTATCACTCAGAATGGCTGGTAGCCAAATTCCCATTTTCCCCCTTGCCTCTGTGTGAACAGACATCCCACTTCTCCCTTTACAGCCCTGAAGGGTCAATAAACCACCGAAATGTCTTGCCTTTACCGTTCCAGGCATAACAGAAGCAGCTGAGGATGTCTGCACTAGAGAGCAGGAAGAAGCTGCAGGCTGGCAGCCTTGCTTTTCTTGTAAGAGGCAAGGAACACCAAGGAGGCTCAAAAGATCTTGTCATGATCTCAAATACTTAAGTACTCACAGCATAAGGGCTGTTAATCAAATCCCAGGGCTGGAAGGAAAGAGGTCTATGAAACTAAGCATGAGAGCTGCTTGCAAAATTATGATCTTAGTTTGTACATGAGGAGAAGCAACCGGTTACAGTCATTAATGTAACTGGTTGCACACTACTTGCCAACATCGTGGTCTAACAGCAGGAGTCCGGTTTCTTGAAAGATTCCCTTAGGGCCGTAACTTAATCCCACAACATTAAAAAATGTACAGTCCAGCTGCTTTGTAACAAGACTGAAGCTATTTTGTGTAAAAGGACACTCTGAAGAGATCCTTTAAAAATAGGATACTGCCAGGAAAAAAGGTGTTGTCAAGGAGTTTTCATTCAAATTCAGTTTTCCTGTGGCACTCCTGGGTTAACATTCCATGTTTCTTTCATGTGATGTTCTTGTATTTCCGCAGAAAAAAATCACCCCAATGAATTAACCAAACTGCCTCTTTATCTGTGTCAACACAATGTTAGATTGAGGTCCCCCTGTACTATTTTTCAATCCACTCTGCATCGAGACACATCTCATGCAACTTCCCAGCTGCATTTAGCAGGGGCTCTTGAGGCTTTTTCCTGCCAGTTTCAGCAGAGTAGCAGGGACTTGCTACAGTTCTGTGTCTCTGAACTGTAACCTTCGGTTAGCTCGGTGACTTGTGTAGGGTTTTGTTACTGAGGTGGGGTAGGGGATCTGTTGTTGTTGGGGTTTCTTTTAAATAAAATCAGCTTCCTAAAGTTATAAAAGACCTTCTCTAAGCAAAGTTTAACTTACTGAACATCTGTTGTGGGAAGCTGTGAGGGAGAGGACTCGCAGTGCAGGAGGGGCAGAGTAGATGAGAGGAAGTAACTTTAAACAGGCTATTCCATCATGGAGCTGTGCTGGGCAAACAGCGTGCAAGTTCAGCTATTTTTAGAAGAAAAGTATGAGAGAGGAAATACAAGCAAATGATTTACAACATCAAAGACGACATGACCAAAATCCAATAAAGATTTCAACTGCTCCCTTTTGAAAAATTTTGTACGTTAGGATAATTTCAGATAGTTGCTCTATAATAAAGAGCCTAGTCACTGCTGAAGAACAAAAGTAATCTCAAAAAACATCAGCATAAGCAAAAAGACGTTTCTGTGGAAATAAGTATCAACTATGTATGGCTTTTTTTTTTTTTTTTGGGGTGGGGGGAGAGGGAGGGTAGGTGAAAAAAGCTATATCTGTGTGAAAAAAAACCAACCACAAGCAGTGAGAAAGGAATGATGCCCTCTCTCCCCCTCTCCCAGAGCATTACTCACTGCTATCACAAGTGACACTATGAACTTATATGTTTTGTTTTGCTTAGGTTAAAAACTAGTAATAAAAGGAGCGATTACTCAAAGCTGAAACTTCACCAGCAATGTTATGAAACAGTAATTGTTTCCTCTAATGACTCTGTTGTACACAATTGCACTGGTTTTAGAGTTACTTATTTAGAAATGTCTCCATCAACTAGCGTTTCATGGGATCTAGTTTAGATCAAATTCAGTTTGGCCCTGTGGCCACACAGTGTTAAAACAAAACAAAAAAACCCACAACCCTAGCTATTGACAAACAGGGTGACTCAAAGCACAGTAGTTGAAGGCAATCTTGAAAATCACCTAAGATTTCAGAATTAACTGAGAGTGTCTTCCTCCATATTCACAACACTCTTCCTATTACAAAATTAAGCGTCATAAGGGGAGAAAAACATTGTGAAATCTCCCCAGTTTATTTTACTTTAGCCTTTCTTCAAAACCAGTGAAAATAGGGACTTTCCTACAAGTTAAAATTAATTTTTCCACATAAATATCCAAACTCAAGCACCCTGCTCCAAACATTTGGTAATTAGCAGCTTCCCTTAAGCCCAGTAACAGGCTTCAAACTTGACATGGCTTCGACATTTCCCCAGTTCACATGTTCCTAATGTGCTCCTTCTTACACAAAGAGCATTGCACGTTCTAAGGAACAATGTAATAGGAAATCCTTTAACAAAAGTGTGACCATAACTGGTTATCAGACCATGGGTTTTCTACATGGGTTTTGAATTAAGACAATCATTTAGGAAACTCGTAACTTTCGAGTTGCAGCCTCAGGCACCTGACAAATGTTATGTTGCAAACACGCCTCCAGTACTGAACACTCCGCTCAGGTTAAGACATTATCAATATCATTCATATTTGTTTTGCTTTCCTTACTGGATCTTCATTTACAAAGCACTTTTTTCCAGTAGAGTGAAACAAAAATAAATCCCATTTGTTCATTTCCCAAGGCTGGTGCCTTGTATGATCTATAGGTGACTTTTGTATGCTGGTGGACTAGAAAAGATTTGAAATTATTTCAAAGAAAGATTTATTTCACTGCTGAATATCCTGCATTACAGGCTCACACTAACAACACACAAGATTTTACACAGTTGCTGCATTCTTTATTTCCTGTTGCTAGCTTGTAGTCCCATTAATTGAACAAACCAACTGCATCTCTCCTTACGAGATTTTAAGATGCTTAGAAGTATCTGAGCTTGACTAACAAAGCAATCACTTGCCAGTTTGCAGTGCTGCAAAATCAAATTCTTAAGGCTGCAAATGAGCAAGGATACACTTCAAGTGGTCTACAGACCTGCTGTTTTCTTTGTGGAGAGAAAAAACACAACATGCCCCTAGTCTGATGCCCCTAGACTGTCTTAACTACTGCAATCACACAGTTTTCCACAAGAATTTCCAGAAGTAGCTAGTCAAGAACACCCACACATTGAAAGAACTGGATCTTGTCATTCAAGATCCTAAACATTCAACTTGTCATGACAATGGCAAATATTTTTTAAAAGACATCAGCTCAAAATTCCCAACTTATTGCTAAAATAAAGTTTTCAACTATAAAATAAAGTTGAAGAAAACCCGACATAGGTATAGGGAAGAAAGGACAATGTGAGCTACCACCATCTGCATTTGCTCCTTGCAGGCTTCTGAATGTTCTGCCATGCTCAGCTGTCACCTCCACTCTCTCTGTAAGCCCACCACTGCAGTCCCACTAGGTCTAATGTGGCTCAGCAGAGATGTAATAGAAGTCCTTCTGTCCAGACTGCATCAAGTATATTGACACAAGTTCTAGCAATAACTTATCTTGAAAAGTGCAAGCATTTCTACGTAACTCTATCTGCTGTTTCTTAATTTTGTCTTGTTTTCAAAAGCACAAAAGTGTTTTCCCTTCTCAAATACTAAGTACACTTGAAGAAAAATGTGTATATTTTGGTACAACTTTATGAAAGTAACTTTTCTTCACAAATCAGAAACAGCTAGAACCTCTCTCTCAAAACAAACCATGCCATCCCACCTCATAAGAACAACATATACAACATTCAATTAATATCTTGGTATTTTCAGATTCCCATGTGGCATTATTATTATATAGGTGCTATTTATTTATTTTTTTTAAATCAGGTGTTCTTCCTGAGTTCTTGTAAGGAATACTCCTTCCCCCTCTCTGGTTAGTGCTTGTTCAACATATTCTATTGTTAAAAGTGGTCCTTTAACAGAAACAACAGCAGTCAGACTGCTCGACTGGCAGGATGAGCTACATGGAGGATGAAAATACAGCTTCTCCAAAGGCACCATCCTTTGCTGAATCAAAAGGTAACCAAAGACTTCTTCACAAGGAGAAAGAGGAGATTATATTGGTAGAGTAACACACTGATGGCCAGAAACAGTGCTTAGCAAGAGAAGTTTTAAGAACATCCTAAACCACTTTCAGACTTGTTGACAGCAGAATACAAAGGATCAGTTGGCTAGTTTATGTGACAGGGCAACTACTGAAGTACTGAGGAAATGAAGAAACAATTCTGAACCTAAATAGGCCACTTATTCTGGAATGAGAGGAAAAACAGACATTAAAAAATTGTTTCTTTCATTTTCATACAAATTGAAAAGTGTTTTAAGTGTCTTTGCTTTCCTGCTATTACCCATCCAAGCTCCCAGACCCTTGAGAGGTGGCCACTGGGAGAAGAACCTTTCAACCAAATGAAGCTCACATGCACCAAGGAATACCTAAGTCTTCCCTTGTTCTTGCTTGAACTGAAGTCCCAAAGTCAGGTCCATGTTTCACAGTATACAATCTGATTCACTTCAGTTAAATCTTTAATCCAACGTACTTCTTTGGTGCAGAGATGAGTAACTGCCAAAATTCAGGGTCATGGTCTTCCAGAGGAAGCCAGTAGAGTAGGAGCAAACAAACTTCAAAGAAAAACAGATCTCATTTCAGTCATTCTTAGACAAATGGGAGCAAGATTCAAAATTAAATTTTGTTTGTAGGTAGTCATCCAGAGGCTGAGCATTTTTCAAAACTCCCAATGATTTTTGGAAGCTGGGCATTTCCTACAAGCTGCTCATCTGCACCCACAAAGTTCATCCAAAGTTGAACTTTTAATGTCTTTTTAGACACTACAGGAATCTGTCTTGCACACAATGAAAGGAAAACTAACAATCTGAACTAATACTTGTAATGGCTGTGACTGAGTGATATCTCTAAGAATCAGCTGGAAATCGTGAGACAGAACCAGACCACCACAAAAAGTTTCCCAAAAACACCCCACCAGTTGAACTCCCTACAGCTAATCTAATTTTCTACCCTACTGGTCTGCACCTTCACCCACTTCACGAGCATTTTCCTATCAGGCCACTGTTAACAACTTATAAGACAGAAAATCACGCTGTTCAAGACAGCCAGAATCAAAGTTTAATATGGAACATGAATTCATCTTTACTTCAACTCAAACTTTTGTCTGTGAGCTATGATAGTATTTATAACCAGACATTTCATCAACTTCCAGTCCTCCAACCTGTCACAACCCCAACTCAAGAAACAAACCGGACATTGCTCTTGGGGTTATCCATACGATTCTACACAACCTAGGGGCTTTCACCAGGACCTGCTCACGTCTCCTGTGTAAAAGGAACTGGGTACAAATATAAGTGGTTTTCTAAATCATAATTTGAAAGAGTTCCTCTCTCTGTCCACTGATTAGTCAGCTAACATCAGTGTTTGGGTTAAGTGTTTACAGTCACACAGCACTTTACCCCTCTCTCTTCCTATTTCTGGTCTTGTCACCTCATATTTTTGTCATGACTAGTCTTTCAGGCTGTTATTTCTCATAGTGAACCATCACCCCTAAAATCTTCTAGTACCAAGATAAAGAACTTCAAGAGTCTTCACAACAACATATTGCACAATAGTGACTGGAAACTGCCACTACCCTAATGTTGTTTGAAACCTCCATCAGATCTTGACTCCATCAAACATTTCTAGGTACAGATAATTTTGCAAGGTGAGGTTTTGCCATCCATGAGATTAGGTTTTGTTTTTACCCGTTTTTTTTAAATTTGTCTTTCACAATCTTTGTGAACACAAATTTTTGTGTGAATGTGTGTTTCACAAAGCCACTACCACAACTGCAACGCAGCTTTCATTCTTAACAGCATAATGAAGGAAGCCCAAGTTTAAGCTATACGTACTTCAGTACACTGAACTGCTTTAAATTCACCCACCTTATAGCCAATTCCTTTCTAGTACCAAGAGTCCTGAATTTAATCCACTAATTCCATGTGGGACTCCAATAATATATCAGTTACCATGATTATAAAATATTTTTCAATATAATGATACTGCTGAACTCAAAGAGCAAGCCCAGGGAGGGGGGCAAGCAAGGCATCAACGTGCAGTGCAATTTATTTTTTAAACAAGATTTCAAACAGTGACTAATCTGATCACCCTGAGAGAGGGAACATCACATGAATCTTGGCCTGAAGAACAAACTTAACCAAGAAAGAATGACTCACTGCGCAGGCAATGTGATGAGAACCAAATGTCAGATTATCCAACTTCAGTAACTACAGGAAGAAAAAAACCCCATTTACTTCTTCACTCCTCAGCACTAAGTATAGATAACACAGACACAATAGCACAGAAAAACAAGCAAGAAAAGGCTGAGCATTGCCATTTATTTACAAGCAAGTGTTCAAAACCAGAGTTCAGAAGTTAAGGTCACTGTGTGTGCCTATAAACACATCACTGGCATAACCTGCTGAGATTCTGAAGAAACATCCAAGCCAAAACCACAATGCTTCCCTGTAATTTCTATAAATGCTCCTGTAATTAAAATCCGTACTTAGAGGGAATTGCATGACTTTCCATGAAATGCCTGCAATCCAGATGTTGGTTTTTCAGGCAAAGTATACAGCAGGGCATTAAAAATGGAAAGTGACCTACTTTCCTTTTTTAAGCTATGCAAAGTGTTAATATAATGAAACTCAATTGATGTTTGTTTTGTTTTATTCTTCTAGTTTCAGTTTACAAGTTAGTCACATCAGCTGCAGGAGACATGGTCAAAGCATTCTGGAACTGTTAAGTATTTTGCATACTTATTACTAGTGACAAAACAGAATTAAATTACCAATGAAGGAGGGAGAGAACTCAAAAACATGAACAAGAGGGACAACTGGCAACTGATCTGAAATATATTCACAAAGTATTTTTATAAGCATGTTCAGCTCCACAAATTTGTCTAACACTGCACATAGCTGCTCTGACTTTGCTTCACTAGCAGAGGTTCAACTGCAGTGAGAGCTGTACAAAACATGGAACACATTCTCCTTCGTGAAATGCTTAAGCCTACATGAATATTCATACATGATAAAGGAGGATTAAGCTTTAAAAAGAGAAGGGCAGGTGAAGGATATTTCACAGGATGGAGGTACAATGGCACAGCATTCACAAAGATGATGCAATACAAAATATATATAGAAATGTGAAATTAATCTTAATTAAGAAGTCTTACACTGAACACTTTTCCAAACCAAACCAAGGCCCAACTTCACAGTCTTAAGGCTGACACAGCTAGTTAGGGACAACAGGTTGCTTTAATGACAGATGCAGAGCTAGCACTGCAAGGGAGCTTATTCTGCAGTCCCATGACCAACAAGGACCCTAGTAAATTTAAACTCACAGCTTGAAACCCACCGTTTCGTGCTGTCAACTACTCTATCACCAAAAGCCCAAAACACACAAAACCTTGGTCAACCCTGTTCTCAGCAGTTTACTGAGCCCATCAAGCAGGCAAACTGTGATAACTTACCACCCCTCATACATCAACTTATAGCTTATTATTCAGAGTCCAACACAAGTGATATAATACACATTATGTTTTTCTTGCAAATACAGTATGTACTAGTTTTTTCATAAATTTAAAAGTACATGAAGCTACAGTATCCCATGCAGCCCACGCAAATAAGTATTTAAAGGCCAAGCTATACCTGAGCACTATCCATTTGTCTTCACATAGCTTCCTGAAACCCTTGTGCAAATTCACAACTTACAAAAGAACAGCACATTGGAGGCTGGGCAAACTTCTGATAATCATGTGTAAGATAAAGTTGATTTCTGGATTACATCACACACTTTCACTGAGTGTAAGAAAGTTCCTTGCTGACATTTACAATGAGCAGCTGCACAACTTAAAGCATGTAAATAGACATGCCTATCCAAAGACTATTTGTTGGATAAGAAGATGCCCGTTTTTACCTTTTAGGGTAGAACACAAATTACATACAGTAGATGCACACAAATCCGAGTGCATGCTCTAGTCGTTATTTTGAATGCTGAGGGATGGGGATAAACACACCAGACAGTTGGCTACTAAAAAGACCAATGTTTCTTTACAAAGGTCACCCAAGAATGGAAAGTCATCCAGCTTCAATTAACCCCTTACTCATCCCATGTAGTTTCAAACACGGTCCACTTGTTTTTACCACATATCAGAGCTGTTCTGTGAAGCAGACTGTATTCCCAAGTAAGAGGTTACCTCTGTTGGTTGAAGAACTGGATTCCATCCCACTTTGGCTGCAGACTCCATGTGTGACTGTGCATCATAAGGCAGATAGCTAACTTCCAGAATTGAGCTACCTCCCTCTCTAGCACTTCATATTCAAACTGCAGCTGGAGATCCCTCAGAGGAAAGACCTCACTGGAGTACTGCACTACAGCATTTGCTAATGCACGAGATGTTGCAGAAACTGCAGTTGAGGGCTAACTATAAAAAGAGGGCAGCAAAGCCACCTCAGCCTGACCAACGTGCCTCACACCAACGGACTTCCCTGTGCACTACAAAAAGACCAACATCCTCATGGGCAGGGAAGCCTGCTGCCTACTTATGTAACGGCAAAAAGTTAATGGGAATCAAACACAAACCAGGATTCACCAACACGGCCAGACAAGACAAAGCATCTGCTCCTTTTAACGAAGTAGTAAGGCAGGCAAACAGCTCCCAGTAACCGTGACCAGAAGTATCTTACTGTTAACAGTGTGTACTGCCAGCAGTTCTATCATATCACAGAATTACAGAATATCAGGAGCTGGAAGAGACCTCGAAAGACCACTCAGTCCAACCCCCCTGCCAGAGCAGGATCATCTAGAGTAGATCACATAGGAATGTGTCCCGATTGGTCTTGAATGTCTCCAGAGAAGGAGACTCCACAACCTCTCTGCGCAGCCTGTGCCAGTAATCCGTCACACTCACAGTGAAAAAGTTCCTCCTTCTATTAAGATGGAACTTTTTAAGTTCCAGTTTGGAACCATTTCCCCTTGTCACTGGCCATCACTGAGAAGAGCCTGGATCCATCCTCCTGATAGAAAGGAATATATATAGAAAGAAAAAATGTCTCCCAAAGGCTTTACTGGAGAAAGAACAGCAATTCAGGCATCAAAAAGGTAGTAGAACAGCTGCAAAGCAACCTAGCAAAAGAGTGCTTCACAACAGAAATTACTCTGATAGGAAAAACACCTTTCACGGGAATGTATCTGAGGAGGGCTGTACCAAAACAGAGGGGCAGAGGAACTCCAGGAGGTAAGAAGGTAAGCACACAGAAGCCCAAGAACAGTTCTCACTGAGTCAAAAGTTCCCCTCAACATACTCCAGCACTCCAAATAACCATGTCAAACTGCTGCCAGCTACAGATTTATGAGATCTGAAGAAGGACACTACTTTCCCAAAAGACAAACCATTTGTGAGTACAGATGTTAAAATTCTTCAGCACAAGAAAGCATCTGTTCTGACTTTTGCATATCTTTTAAATACTTGACTAGTAGAGCTTCTGCTAAAGAAACTACTTGCTTACTTGCTTCTTATGTTCAGCTCTAATTTGTTCAGGAATTAAAGTATTCCTATTATAAATTCGGAAGTGAACCAGCGGATACACCTGCAAGTGGAGAAACAAATCCAAGTTTGCTACTCAATCAAAGATGAGCAAAAATATCACCCTTTAAAAGAAATATCTACTTAGATGACCACATTCTGGGTCACTGTTACTTGCTTATTTCCTGAGAGTTTTTATAATCATTAATCAGAGCTTCTCTCCTTTGAAAGCCAGATGTAATAGAACAGATTTCTGTAGTAACATGTTCTTAGTACATACAGGATATTCTACAAGAGAAAGGGAGAAAACATGTATGTTGGTGTGCTACACAAACCCATTTTGCAGAACAGATCATCAGTTCAGGTCAGGATAGGTTGCAGCCATTAGCTCTGGCACAGAAGAGATTTCTAACAGATTTCAGACAGGTTTATGGGATGCATACTCTTGGAAGAGATGTGAGGCTGCTGTCTCACAAGTAGCTAGACTACAGGCTTACTTTCCAAGGTTACTCTTAATGCCATCATCTAAAGACTTACCCAAAAGCAGCAAAGCCTCCAACAATAAGAAGCTACTAAGCTTACAGAGAGATCCAATTCAAACTGTGATTTGCCTTTTCCTCAAGTCCACTCTCCCTGAGCACTACTTAATGTTCTCTGCCAGTGCCCTCCACTCAGCGTTGAGCCCTCTTACTTCAAGTCACAATTCATCGAGCAAATGTTTCCAGAATAGGATATTTCCATTGCCTTTAGATAGAAAGCAGTGAAGAAAAACAATCTATGTAAAAGCAGTACTAAATATTGACCGTTTGCAATGCTTGAGCTCAAATAAACTGATTCAAACCTTTTTTTCAAGGTGTTCTTTGACAACTTCTCTACTTTCATCTATTCTTCCCTTTAACTCAGCTGAATCATCACTGTGAATAAAGCTTATATTGTACAGCATCTTTTTCATGAGGCCTCTTACCCCTTATTAAAATGAAGTCTAAAAGACAGTCAAGAAATCCACAAGGTCCAATGGCGATATCAAGTGCATCCATATCCTACTCACTGTCTCCATTTAACAATTAATTATTTTCCCAGAAATAATATGGAAACATTATTGGAAATATTATATGGAAATATGGAAACTTACAGGAATGTAAGTTTCTTGATGTACATGTTGCACCTAATCCTGAATACTGTCAACTGAAGAGGCTGGGTCACCAGTTCTCCATCTGCAATGCTTTCCCTGAGGTCAAATGTAGCTAGCTATTGCCTCTGCTTGATCAGCCAACTAAAGCTTTTCATGGTGAGGCCACGAGTTAGTGTGATGGTTTAGCCCCAGTCAGCAGCTTAACATTATGTGGCTACTCGAGGAGGACCAGAAGAAACAAGTAAAACTCATGGGTTGGGATAATGACAGGCTGCTAGGGCAGCAAAGGGAGAGGAAAATAACAATGATACTTACAAAGGAATACAGAAAGTAGGTGATACACATTGCGATCTGCTCACCAATCTGAAACCCAATGCTGTCCTGGCTGTCCTTCCAGCTTCTTGAGAAAATTAACTCATTTCTAGCTGAAAACCATCACCCACCCCTTATTCTACACTGTATACATCACACCTAGGTCCTACATTTTACAATTAATCACAACCACTCTGTCTTTGATAAATGCATACATATACACACATACAAAGATGTCCATGGACCATCACTCTAAAAAGTCCACTGAGTTCATTTCAACCATGACTTTGGGCTCCACATGCATGGCAGTTTTTCAGAGAAAGAGAGAGCGTGTGTGCTGCTGGATTGTTGCATGCTGCATCCACAGCTGGTGTAGCTGCCATGGCCCATGCTCTCAGTTGTCAGGCTGAAGATGTCAATTTTGATGAAGTTGCTGGGCACTGGTTATTGAAGTCAGTTCTAGTTGCATCATTGCTGCACTTTGCTCAGTTCCATCAAATTCCAACCTTCATTAATTTGGGCAATTCCTACTGTAATGGCATTGATACAGCACAGACCAGATGTAGTAGTGATGACATACAATGGCAGAGTTATTTAGCATTTAACTTCACTGACATCAACATTCACACATCCATGGGCCCCGATGGGACCCACTCATGAATGCTCAGGGAACTGGCAGATATTATCCCTAGGCTGCTCTCAATCATATTTTGAGAGATCATGGAGAACAGGAGAGGTTCCTGAGGACTGCAGGAAAACCAATGTCACTGTAGTTTTCAACAACAGCAAGAAGGAGGACCCAGAGCTACAGGCCAGTCAGCCTCACCTCCATCCCTAGAAAGGCGATGGAACACCTTATTCTGAGGGTTATCAATAAATGTCTAGAAGAGAAGGTTATCATGAGTGGTCAACATGAATTTACCCAGGGGAAATCATGCCTGACCAATCTGATAGCCTTCCATAATGTCATGACTGGCTGGGTGGAAGAAGGGAGAGCAGTGGACATTGTCTACCTCAACTTCAGAAGGCTTTTGACACAGTCTCTCAGAGTTACCTGTAAGCAAGCTTGGGAAGTGCAGGTTGGATGAGTGGACAATGAGGTGGATTGAGAAGTGGCTGAATGGCAGAGCCCAGAGGGTTGTGATCAGCAGCGCAGTCTAGTTGGAAGCTTTTAACCAGTGGTGTGCCTCAGGGGTGAGTAATGGGTACAGTCTCATTCAACATGTTCATCAATGACCTCTCCAATATTCTACCTCTTCCATCAGGGTCCTGTAGTTGTTCAGGAGTGAAGTTCCAAATCATTCCAGGTGAGATGTTCTCTAGATACCTGCCCATATTCTCCCACACACCATGCCACCTGTGACTATCCAGCCTTGGGACAGATCTCTGCGTGGTTCTTAAAAACAGTTTTTTTGTAACCCTGAACAAGACCTGAAGACGTTCAGGAGACACTGCTACAGGAACATGCTGGCTTACCCCGAGGGGGTTAAAATTCTCCAAAGTGGCTGTAAACAGCATGACGGAAAAAGAACAGGCAAAAGGAAAGCAGAGAGTATCCCACCACAGACCATCTTCCCCATATACTGGGGGTGATTATAAATTCTGGGAGATGTCTCTGAGGTATAGGCATGACACCAATGCCACACACAAATATCAGCTTAACCCCATGGCCACCAATGCCATCGTAAATTGTTATCACACAGCAGAGCAAAATAAGAATCCTGATCTCTCTCCCCAGAGGTGATCAACAGCACTGCAGGGAACACATACAGCAAGTCCAGGTTTACATGCCACAGACACAAACAGAACACCATTGTGACCAGCAACTATTTATAAATGTGTATAAGAAATTTAACACACTCTGGTCAGGTCCATTATCTCAACTCTTCGTGAGGCACGTTGGGCACCAAAAGGGACTGTTGTGATTTAGCCCCAGCCAGCAGGGTTGGCCAGCTGGAACACCACGTGGCTGCTTTCTCAGCCCTCCACCCAGTGGGATGGGGAGGATAATGAGAAGAAAAAAGTAAAACTCATGAGTGGGATAATGACTGTCTACTAGGACAGCAAAGGGAGAGGAAAGTGACAACAATAATACTTACAAAATAATATGCAAAGTGGGTGATGTACTGCAATTTGCTCACTACTCATAAACCTGACACCCAGCCCATCTTCCAGCAGTGATCCCTCCTCCTTGGTCAGCCTCTGAGCATGACGTCATATGGTATGGAATAGCCCTTTGGCTAGTTTGGGTCAGCTGTCCTGGCTGTGTCCCCTCCCAGCTTCTTGAGAAAGCTAACTATGTCAGAGGAACACCACGACAGTTTATACATTAGATCACCAAGCTCAGCCAACTCTCCAGCTCTCTGCCAACTGTGGCACTCAGGGCAGAAGCAGCAGATGACAACCCTGCTACAAGACAATAAACAGCTACAGCAAGTGAAGCATGCCCCATTAACACAGATCTCTCCAGCTATATCCCAATCCAGCGACGGAGGGGACACACCAGAATCACTGCCTTGCCAAACAAACTCATTACAGTTCCTACTATAAAACCACATTTCCTCTCCTAAATGGCACATTTATTCACTCGGATACACATGCAAGCTGAAGGTAAGCAGACCTATTAAAAATTATTAAAATTACTGTCTTGAGATTACTCACAACAGCTGTTTCCTCTTCAAGCTAGAGGAAAACAGATGGCAACATAACAGGAGCTAGATAATTTTTAAAAATTAACTCTAAAACATGACACTTGTACATGATTTCTTCCACTCATGCATCTTCAAATGGGATAGTACAAAAAGAAAAAAAAGCCAAATGTTATTTTGCCAGTAGAATAAATAACAGCTTGACAGCATAATTAGCATATTAAAAACAAGGGCAGAACAAAGAACACATAATTGCATAGAAAAACTACAGGTTGCATAGAACCCTAGATCACAAAGCTGTTGCTGTAGATTCCCTACTAAAACATTCAGAACATAGCTTATCTCCTCTCCTCTCTCAAACACTTACAAAGCCTGACAGCATCAAGATAGTGCAATTACAGGTGTGGAGAATAGGGGTGTACCCTTTTTAATACCAATTATCAACTTCAATCAAGACTAATAGGGGTGGAAAATAGCAAGAAAAATATTTAAAGTCCTACTAATTATCCCTATGAATACAATGAGGGGATTTTGTGTTGGTCTAGCATTAACTGCAGCCCATCAATTGCATTTCATACCCATTCCATACTCTTAGGAGCAGAAATTAAGGAACTATAAATATATTACTACAACATTTTAAACCTAGATTGAAGAACACTATGTATTATTGAACCACCGCTTGAAATATCTGTTTAAAAGTGTCAAAAAAACCTA
This sequence comes from Heliornis fulica, assembly GCA_013399135.1. Lineage (NCBI taxonomy): Eukaryota > Metazoa > Chordata > Aves > Gruiformes > Heliornithidae > Heliornis > Heliornis fulica. The sequence continues at coordinate 355,614 of VXBZ01011921.1, forward strand.
CCAAAACAGCAGTGTTTTTGGACAGACAACAATGAATAATCAATTGGTTGTTCCTTCTCCAGGCCCAGTTTAGAGCGGAAATAAAAAATCTGGCCAGAAATTAAAGCCCTGAACTACCAGCCAAAGGTTCAGGCTCCACTAATGTCTATTGCACTTATGTTTAGAGTAGTGAGGAAAACAGTGCTATAGTTCACCGTTTTTCTGGACAGACTCTTTCCTGGAACTGATTACTCAGTTCAGTATATCCTGAAGAACTTAAAACGTGCATCTTATTTTCAAGGCAGAAGAATTTATTTATTTTGAAAACCAACAAAGTAGTCTCTGCCAATCCAAACATCTTTCCAAACTCCACTGAAGATCCATAGAGAAATGCTGCCACTTCTTGTCTCCTACTCCATTAGCATGCCAGGTATAAGCCTCCACCACCTATTCTACCAACATTTCTAAGTAACTGGAAATTAAATTACCAGAGCAGTTAGAGACCAGCTTTACATCAATGGCAGAATCAGTCCAAACAAAAACTTGCATTATGTGCATATCTATTCACTCCCCAAACAAAGAAAAAAAAAAAGCCTTAAACAAATCCCAACAAAAAATAAACCACACACATAAGTTGTGCCAGATGGCTGTTACATTTAGAAACAGAGGTGGTCCCAAACTCATCTCTGGATAGACTCTCAGCCATATCACTGACATCGTAACTCAAACTATGGTCCCTGTGATTCCTCCACCATAATGTTTAAATGTAGTAACTTATACCCAATGTTCCTCAAAACTAGAGTTTGTGGTCAGTAAAGTATATGTACACATACTGAAATACTGTTCTCCATAATAATATATAGCAAATATATACAGCACATAATGATAAAATCTACTAGACATATGTGTATGCCCTGTATATGGTGTAGTAATTTTGCAATTATAACACATTATATATTTTAAACTATATACCCATATATTATACAGATATGTAAAAACCCTACATAACTTTCAATCAACTTTTAATTCTTCAGGTCTGATTGCTGGTATTTAAAAACTTGAATTTACATTTCTGACAGTACTTATTCTGGTGCTTTTTGATAAAACTTCATCCAACTTACAGAACAGAGGGGATTCTTCTACAAATATAATCAAACTTTAGCACTGTATGATATTTAACTAGATTATCAGTACATCTGGAGTGTCTGGAATAGTGACATTGCTTGGAGTAGTAAAAACCTAAGAAGGGAAAATAACAATCACAGAAAAAGGGATGTTTCCTTCCACGTCATTTTGTCTTTCTAACCTCCATTCTGAGGGCAGAAGAAGATTGGATTTTGCAACTTGACCATCACATTATTCAGCTTATTTGTGGTCTCAAGCAAGACAGTGAAGTCTCAGACACACTTATGTACTCTCTAGCTGGGACTGTATGAATCAACTTCCTCTATTTATGGAAACCGGGTATTAAATTAACTCTTGCCTTGGCATTTAGCATCTACAAGCTTAATTCTCAAATTCACGGGATATCCTCTGTCCAGCACAGTCGGTCATTCCAACTATGTTGTGGAACTCCTGCTGGCATGGCTAGCTGAAGTTGACACCTTTCCACACTGTGGAGGGAGACAAAAAAGACAAAAAAAACCAACAAAAAAAAAAAAACAATCCCAAACCCAACCAACAAAAAAAACAAAACCAAAAAACCAAAACATAAAACAAACAGAACAGCACAAACCCAACATGTTATCCCCTTGCAAACCATAAAACTCAAGTAAATGGTGTTGAGACTGTCATTCCCCATTGTTGAGCCTACACCCAAACATGTTTAAATGGTACCTCTTAGGTTAGTTTGTTCCCTTTTGTAAAGGCAAAGTAGATGTAAACACATCTATTCAAAATTTTTCTTGTAGATCAGAAGCTGTATTTCTAACCTTAAGCAAAGACCCTGCCTTGTTCTCTTCAGGAATCAGAGTTAATAAATGCTGTCAATCAAACCTACACTCAAAAGGAGAAGAGATGGGGCACATGTACAGTTAAGAACTGCAAAATAGCCACCTAAACTAAATCTGGCAAAGATTTCAATTACATCATTGAGCTTTAACCACTTAGAGTGTACTTGCAGGAAGGAGAAGGACACCCATTTGACAAGCTTCCTTCCCTTTTCTCTCCTGAAAGATTCTCATTAAAAATGCTTTATGACAATCTCTTATATCATGTAGATTACCTAAAATAAGTTTTCTCACTTGTTATCATTAAGAGGTGCAAACTGCCAACAGCTCACACACATCCAGAGGAAGATGTCTACTGAACAGATAGTACAGCTGCCCAGCTGGGAGGAAAGAGCCACTTAAGCAGATAAGCATGTCCACTTCCACCTCCTTGTTGCACCTTTCAGCTCAAAGGAGTACCTAACCTAACCCAGGCAGTGCCAGAATTAACACTGCACTTCTGTAAAAGAGCTGGCATAAAACTCCACCGCTGACAGTGAAACCATGCTATACAGGAACGTTCCATAACTTACTGTATACTTCTTATGAGCGCTCTCTGCTTCTTGGTTTACAGAGCTCCAGAACCACTGTGTTTACATGAGAGTGGTGAAAACCTTTCCTCCCCCTCACCCTGCAACTGATGTCTCCTGATATCTTTAAGTTGATTGCCTGTTGTCCCCTGGCTCTTACACCAGCAAGATGCCCTTAAACACACAGGAATGCTAACCTCTGTAGCAAAGAGTTACTAACCCCACACAGTGCAGGCTTTATGTGCATCTGTAACGGAGGATAAAATTCTGAGCAACTAGTTTATGAAGAACAAGCCTCAGATACATTTCTTGGTGTTCTCCAGGATTTTCTAAAGTGTGTTTTCCATGATACACACTCAGACTAAAAAATATTTTTCAGAGACGTGGATGATAACTCAAGGAAGATGATTAATGCTGATAACTTCTTCTAGCTCTTCTAACCATGAAGAATTGAAGAGGAAGATTGAGGAATCACATGCCAATCTATAAAGCACTGGTCATTACTCTTTCTTTCATGGAAGCAGACCCTCGCAAGTACTGCTGTTACGACACAGAGACATCACCATCTTTCAAAGCATCAGGAAAGCTCAATGCAAACAGAACAGTCTCATCTCGAGTCCAGGTCTGCAGGGAGAACCACTGCTTGAGCTCAGGAGCTAATTTTCACACAATCTTTCTGCCTGTTGCAAAAACCTCTTCAACACAACTCCCACGGAAATAGCATGGAGAAGTCTAAAAAATCCTTCTGGGGAAGGAGGGAAGAAAAGAAACAGGAAACAAAAGAACATTACACTAATAGTTCTCTTCTGCTAATCAACAGAATAGCGCTGACATGATGTAAGGGCAGGCTTGCCACAGCCTGAAGACAAGTAACAACATGCACCAGGAACTTCACAAAAATCGGACATGGTTTTCAAACCACAGAAAAAGGGAAGAAGAATAAATCACTAAAAATGTCACAGAATGAGAGCAGGATATTAGCCAAAATACATGGATGAATCAAGGAACAAAACCCAGCCACAAAAGGTTAAAGAGGCTTCAAAGTAATTTATTTTCTTTCCATCCCAGCAGTCCAATTAACAATCATTGTTACTTACTGCAGCAATAGCTACCTAATACCTAGTGCCTCCCACAGGCTCCTCCGTATCTCCAGTCTAAGTCATGGTGGCTTCAAGCATCACAACGGGGGGTTGGCTCCCCTAGCATACAGGATGCATTTTATTGCCACAGTTAGCATTACAAAACACACAGGCTTACTTTTTGTTATTGCATCTGCACTTCTTTTCACACATTAGGAATCCCACCATTTCTACTCCGAGATCAGGAGCTGCAGAGGATTTTAAGGCTAACCCAGATAAGATCTCACCAAAACATCAGTGGTGTCAGGGTCCTGAGCACAACTTCTCGACTATCCCAGGGGATTGAATGCCTCAGCTCAAGGCCCACTGTGACATGGTACAGTTATTTAATCTCAGGTCAGCCTGCTGGGAAGAGACTCATATGAGAAAACACTGGAGAAAGTCCCACCACGCACCTTTCTCCACTTAGAAGCTGTATCCCATCAGACACTCACCCTTGGACATTGCCTGAGCTATGCTGCAGGTGTGTCTTTGCCTCACCATTTATCTCGCTGATCCTGACCCTGATCTGTTGACTTGGTTTCTTACGTTACTTTGGACCTACCCTATCACTACATACTTGGCTCTTGGTTGATCCTGGTTATCATCACAGAATCACAGAAGGTCAGGAGTTGGAAGGGACCTCAAAAGATAATCTATTCCAACCCCCTTGCCCGAGCAGGACCACCTAGACTAGATCACACAGGAACACATCCAAATTGGTCTTGAATGTCTCCAGAGAAGGAGACTCCACAACCTCTCTGCGCAGCCTGTTCCAGTAATCCGTCACCCTCACAGCGAAAAAGTTCCTCCTTCTATTAAGATGGAACTTTCTATGTTCCAGTTTGGAAACATTTCTCCTTGTTCTATCACTAACCAACACCAAGAAGAGCCTCCACCCTCCTGACACTCACCCTTAACATATTCATAAACATTACTGAGGTCACCCCTCAGTCTCCTCTTCTCCAAGCTGAAGAGACCCAGCTCCCTCAGCCTGTCCTCGTAAGGAAGATGTTCCACTCCATCATCTTGGTGGTCCTGCGCTGGACTCTCTCAAGGAGTTCTATGTCCTTCTGGAACTGAGGGACCCAGAACTGGACACAATACTCCAGGTGTGGTCTCACCTGGGCAGAGTAGAGGGGGAGAAGGACCTCTCTTGACCTACTAGCCACCCGCCTTCTAATACACCCCAGGATGTTGTTGGCCTTCCCGGCCACGAGGGCACACTGCTGGTTCATGATCACCCTGATGTTCCCCAGGACCACCAGGTCCCTCTCACCTGCACTACTCTCCAACAGACCAGTCCCCAACCTATACTGGTACCTGGGGTTGTTCCTCCCCAGGCGCAATACCCTACACTTGTCCTTGTTAAGTCTCATTCCATTTCTCCCTGCCCAGCTCTCCAGCCTGTCTGAATCCTGATGGATGGCAGCACAACCTTCTGCTGTGTCAGCCACCCCTCCCAGTTTTGTATCATCATAGACCTGTTCTACCCATCATGGTTGGCTACCATCAGGCTCTCCACTTTGTTGGTAAGATCACTGTCCTGCCTGCTTTGCTGTCACACTCAGCTTCCTTCTCTCCTTTCTTCAGGAAGAATCCACTTTGTGCTCCATGACAAGTGGGATAGAATGGCCTCATGGCTTAATAGAGCCATATAAAATTCATCCTTCTGCTTTAGAATAATTTTTCTTGTAGTTGTAACATGCCCCTACGCTACCAGGACACTGAGAGTTCTGCAACTAAGGTCACAAGAACCACCGGGGTATTTAAGTAGTCATCGCCATCCAGAACAGGAGTACATTCATTAAGTCTAAGCAAAAGGTTGTATTTGAATCAGAAGTGGCCAGCAGCTCTTCAGAAAGGTCAGCAGCTGGAATACACACAGGGATTTATTATTAAGACCACAAAACTCTTCTCTATGTTGTTTAGACTCCAAGCAGTTAGAACAGAAGTTGTAAAAAACAATGCTCTGTGCCAGGACTGGGATCTTTACACAGCAGTGTGATGCTACAAATGACATAACTGCCAGATTACAGAAAGGCAAAACCTGGTGTCAAACTCTGCAGAAGAACAGGAAGAGCATGAACCAGCCCTGCTGAGGAGGGGCAGGGGAAGAGGGGCACACATGGGGAAGAAAAGGGAAAGCTACAATTTAGTACCAGTTTCTCAATAACAGCTTCCTCCTCAGTTTCTATTCTCCATACTCAAATAGTCACACTGTTTTCTGCTAAATTCCTTCCACTCTCCTCAAGTGTTTCAGCTGAAAAAGCTAATACTGACTTGGGAGAAGTCAGTCTATCCTGCAGATGTCAAAACTAAACATTAGGCAGCTCTTGGCTTTAGAACAGGAACTTAAACAAATAAAACAAAGCCCCCAAAACTCCCAGAAAATAGAAGCCAGCACCTTTCCGATCCCTGTGAGAGCTATTTGCTTGGGTATTGTATTTCATTTCCACAGTACTAGATATGCCAGGCAGGAGTTTTATTTCAAGATCCCTACCATGTCCAGGAGGACACAGAAGGCATTTGCCTCAAAGTGCAGATTGACAAGAACAGGATCTTGAAAGGAAGGAAACAAGACTTGGCCAGGCAGTGAAACAGAATCCTGCTTGTCCTCTCATCCTTTCCCCAGCAGAGCTCTCTCACCACCCTGGCCACTGCTTAACCAAAGCTTATCGACCCCATCCCTACAGCTGAGAGAGTTGTCTGCAAGGCACCTGCCCCTTACATCTCACCAGGGGGAATGTACATTATGAATGAAGTACATGGGAAGGAAGAGGTCTGCCACAGTGAAGTAACAGTGCTCAATCCCACTATTCAGACCTCAGATCCTTGCCATGCAGAAGAGCCCAGAAGTGGACTCAAACTGGCACTGTGACTGCTAGATAACTGTTTTCCTACCTTGTCCCCCAGTTCATAGAGCCACCCCTGTCTCAGAAAAGGCCAGAGGATAACTCAAAGAATTCTGCTGTATGTAGGAGTGTGGTGAAAAAGCTCATCAGCAATGCCAGAGCAGGTTTTGAACTGGCCATAATGTATTTCACTATAGGAACAGATCACAGAATAACTGTTCATTATGCAAGTGGACTGAAAGCAGCAGTCTTTTCTTGTTATAAGTATATATTCCTGTAGCGGAAGACATTTTGTATCCACAAAGGGATCAGATCAAAGTTACAATGGGCAGCTTTCACAATGGTAACCCTCAATTTCAGGTGTCTGACACTGGAAACATATTCCCACCTTTAGAGCACAGGCACAAGTTCCTGCCTTTCAACTGATCCCATACTCTGACGGGAGCACTTGGAAGCTCCTGGCCCTGTTTCAAATGCTGGAGTTCCGCAGAGCAACAAGAGATCAGACCTAGCCCTGTACCCAGTCTTTCCTCCAGGCAAGTCACTTCGAGGAGCAAGCGGGTTTTTCATATCACATTCCAAAGCGCCTTGTTAACACCACACTGTATAAAGGGAGTTTTGGTATAACTGCAGCCTGCCGCTGTCAGAGACACCTAAGGTCTTACTTGGCTTTAAGCCCTTCAAGCATAAGACACCCATGCATGACCCACCTCACTTTGCCACTGTGCGTGGTCTGTTAAGCACATGTGGTTTGCAATGCAGTGTGTAGTAATGTGTAGTTCTGCAGAAGTAAGGACCCCACCTTACAAGCATGTGGTACTTCTGGTTACTACCAAAATCAAAATGGCCACCACACAAAAAAAACCCCAAAAGCACAGAGTTTGACATGGTACAACTCTACATGTGTAAGATTTCATGGGACTACAAGAAAAATAACAGAGATTCACTTTGCACAAGAAAGTTAAGTCCATATGCAAGAGCCTGAAATTAGGTTACCCACAGGATTAGATTACCAATTCCCATTACCAAAAGCAGGGCATTAGCATACCAAAAAATTGCCAGTGTTATCATGAAGGTATAATAATGACATCCTATACATTTCCCACTAGACTATTACAGAGATCAGTTACATTTAATACTGGAGCTGACTCTTAACAGTCATTCAGTTAATATTTCTTTACTTGCAAACCCACAAGTTTCTGGAACACTGTCACAGGAGCAGGTGTCAAAACACACTAATTATCAGCCTGTTCAAGCTTCACTTTTACTGAAGTTATTTTGCTCTATTGCAACATCTTAAATTCCCCCAGGCACTTTTTATTCCCTGTCAAAAACTTCTGCCTCACCACTCAAACAGACATTCGTGAGTATTGGTCTGAATAAAAATTAGCTTTACCCACCCCCTCCCCTCTTTCTTAGGCAATTTTGCCTAGTAGGTCTAAAAAATGAGGAGCCATGGGCAGGTAGGAAGAGTCTAAGTATACCCTTTAACATTATCTTGAAATCTAGTTCCTTCCAACCCTAACATGTAACAGCAATTTCCTGAAGTCCACCACAGGCACCACCCGGAAGAGTGGTGAGGACGAGACTATGCTTCAGTATGAGTGCGAAGAGGCATAAACAGTTCCCCTAGTTTTTCTCAGTGGTGCATTTATGACAACTGAACACAACCTCCTTTCTCCACCATCACTTCTGAAGCGCTAATAGTCTAAGCTTGTTCTTCAGGTACCACCTGGAGCTTCTGTCTTAAGGTCCTCCTGTTAGTGGGAGCTCTTGATGTTCACACTGGTCAAGCAGAATCACTCAAGGGCTGTTGGCTGACAAGCATGCAGCAAAAATAACTACTCAGAACAATTACAAACACAGGGTGACAATAATATTTGCAGAAATAAGAGAGTGGAGTTGGTCAACTTCTACCTTGCAGTTGGGCCTAGAGATGCTAACCAAGCACAAATGTGGTTCTTTAGGTATCTTAACAACTTAACATCTGAATATTATGCAACATCAGTCAAGGTCCAAAACATCAAATATCTACACTACAAAATGCAACTCCAAATTTCCAAAGAGGAACAGATTGGAGAATGTTTGCAGAAACAGCTGATGTGTCCCTTCTGCTTATCTGCAAGGGAATCCTCACACAGAAGTCAGAAATTATCCATTATGCTCACAGAGGCCAAATGCAACTCTTCTTGATGGCGGGCAGTGAACTAGATATTAGTTAATGTCTCAGTGCTGCAGGGGAACATGGTCTGGAGAAAGTCTCCAGGACTAAACTGAGTGTAGACTACTGAGAATTTGCACAGATTAAGACATGAACAACCAATGCAGGGCAGAAAACTTAGGGCAGAAGAGCTCCTCTCTCCTGCAGAGCAGGTGCAAAAAAATAAAAAAAAAAAAAAAAAAGGTGTGTTATCATATACTGCACCCACATGATCTGCTGAAAGACAGATTTCAGACAACTGCTGGAGTTTCACAGTTCTGCCACTATTTTTGCATTGTAGGAAACAAGTAGCACTTCCCCTGGCTTCCCTATAATACATAAAGTGCAACTGCCCACGTGTACAATCCTTCTAATGTGACCAATTCGTTAGGGACATCTGGAAAAATAAAAATAAAAATATAACCAAGTGGAGTCAGCAGAACTAAGAAACTGACCTGCAGAGGACTGACAGTGCTAGCATTCCTTGTTTCTCTCTGCTAAATTGCATTATGAGAGGCAGTTAAAAATAATGTTGGGGAAATACCTTAAGTTCTCTGTAACAGCAAATACTGCCATTCCAGAAATATCCCACACTTAAAAAAAAAACCATGGAAGAGAAAACAGCTGGTGCATTTGTGAAGAGAAGAAACAATGCTCATAATGCAAACCTCACCTTAACAGCAGGTGTTTTGTGAAGAAGCTTTCCAGCATGTATCACAGCGGATCTTTCACGATTACAGATAACATGTCAAGCGCAAACTATGACCTCAGAAACAGCATTCTCAGTTGGCAGATGACATTAAAAACAGCCACTGGACTGAAGAACTTCCACTTGTTCTAGGAAACTCTGGCCAGCCACTCAGATATGTAAGTATTCATAAAAGCCCAAGTTTTGCCAGAACTTTTGTTCTTAGAGCAAAATAGTCGNAGAAGGGGGGGGGGGGGGGGGGGGGGGGGGGGGGGGCGCGGGAAGAAAAAAAAGAGCAATTCCATTAGATCACTGCATCCCCTCTCTTTCTTAGTGAATATTAGAGATCTGCAACAATGCAATCACAACTGGTAAATCTAGCTAAAGCAGCTGGCTCGGAGGTGAAGGACTGGTTTTTTTAGACCACAACTCTCACATCATGTAATACCGTCAAAGCGGTTTTCCAAGGCTGTGTTCGTGTGTTCTGTAGCAGCCACCAGCTTTTCAAACCACAACCTAACAGCAACTGTAGGATGTCACACCCTGTGTCTCCTGCAAAATAGATCCAATTTTCCATTACAAACTGGTGATTGTTCCTGGGCAGGGGGAGGGGAGAGAGAGAGAGA
>VXBZ01011921.1:365721-375870 GCA_013399135.1 Heliornis fulica
GCTGCCAGAAAAAAAAAAAAACAAACAAACAAACAAAACTATTTTTCCTGAAATGTCAAAACAAAACATCTGAGAAACTTCATGATGCAGTTCAATTACACTGTTCAACACAGGGAACATAAAACCACCTTTAAGAACTCACTAAATGCTTTTAAAACACACATCTTAGAAGAAGATACCAAGAGAAACAGCTTTCAGAACGATGCACTGTAGTACTGAATGGAACAGGAAATGAGGAACAAAGAAAGGAATTTCATAGATTCCAGATGTACTCTAACACCAGCTGGGAAATACAAGCAAGAATCAACTAAAGCCTTGTAAAAGGCTACCACTAACTGTTTTCTTCTAAAACTCTTGAACAAAAGTAAGAAGCTGTAAACAATTTGTAAATAGAAATATTTTTAGAAGAAACTGGAAGCAGTAGTAAAAATAAGCTTCTTCCTTTCTCTCCTATTTTTAAGGAGTTTAAAACCCAGCCAGCAGTGCATCTGGTTTTTGGATGTGCTTTTATAAATATAAGAGCTCTGTATAAGCAGCCATAACAGAAGCACAACTATAAACAAAGTATTTCAAGTTGTCAGTTTTTCAATACTTGGAATATAAAAACTGAATGACACTTGAAAGGGAGGAAAATCAAAACCAGCAAAGCTGAGTTATACTACATGCCTTCTGTGTAACTGGAACTGAATGGGTATTTAAATTTGTAAATTGCTATGAAAATGTTACCAGTCACTCAAACTTGGTCCTACAGTTCTGAACTAAAGAAATTAACCATTCTAAGTTAAAAACCTTAGAAAAAAACTCCCTCACAAGTTCAAATACCCTTCTGCTCCCTACGTAACCTAACATTTTCTGAAACACAGGTCTTTCAATGTGAACTTATTTTAAATGGATTTTAGATGTCTTAGAGTAACAAGACCAGTGACAAACAAAAATATTTCCTCCCAAGGTCACTGTAAAATACAAGAAGAATGTTTACACACGCATCTTAGGGAACACAGACCTGCATTACTAGAAAATTCCTCCTCCTCCTCCTATTATTGCAGAAATAGGCATTCTTCCCACCTTTGAGGCTTTTCATGCATTTGTTTGATGTAGCAAAATTGAAACACTTCATCTAATGTTCCTCCACCTACTACCAGCTTATAAAAGTAAAGTGCCTTAATATTTATGCAAATAAAATGGTGTATCAAATGCTACCTGTTCAAACATACCAGTCATTCATAAAAAAGTGATACACTCTTCTTACCATCACATCATACTAATTCATTTTAGTTAGTGGTGATGCAGTCACGCAATTACAGCCCCCAGCAGGTAGGGAACTGTAAAATTCAGTTGTTGGGCTAATGAATGGACCTTTGTTTTGCCCCAGGGCTACCAGAGCAGTAATAACACAAAAACCCACAAGTCCCCAAAACCCACAAGTCCCTAGTCAGGTAGAAAATATAAGATTTCTGAGGTGTGGAATGAGAACGGAAGAGCAGAACTCTTAATCAACCTCAGACATTAGGCAAGTCAGACCACGCTGTAAATCGTCAATATTTTTGTTTGTTCCTCAACAAACCTCAAAAATACAGATACATTACACATTTTTTCTCCTTCAGACAGAAATGGGGAAAAAACAGTCCCAAAGCTCTCAAACTTTACACTGAACCCCTAAAGTGTTTTACACATGGTAATGAACCATAACAATTTTCAAGATATTAAAATAGGGAAAAAAATACCAGTTCTTTAAAATTTTGAGGCTTCGCATCTCGCTTTTTTGCATAACTTTTACCCAGAAAGTTTTCTACAGGAGGAAAACAACACATGAAGTTTCAGGGAAGCTGCTTTCCCTTGGTAGAGGTTAGGATGAGGGAGGAAGGAAGTCAGATTTGCTTTGGTTTTATTCCAAAACACAAGTTTTAGTTGGATCCTAAATTCAGTCATCAGTCCACTAGGCTGAAGAAATCAAACACACACTGCTAACGGACTGAAATTTCATACGGTTTAATAAATATTGCTAAAATCATAAGAGAGCTATTAAGAATGTGCAAGCCTATGAACAGCCTTTCTGTTCAATAAAACCTTTTCTAAATTCCAAGTGTATCTCATGCTTCTCCTTAATTACAAAACAGATAAACCTCTAGTACTGGAAGGTTTTAAAACACAGCACTAAGATATATGAGTGCATGTTTTAACCATTAATACATGCCTTAGGTGACTTGCTCCCCAGGCACATTAATAGTCCACTGGCACACACAAATACTCATTTTTCTTCTACTTGCTTGGCTGAACATTTGTCTGTCTGAAATCACTATGAGTAATGTAACTGTCCGATGCTTACATCTTTCATTGTATTCAAAGACTAAGATCCTCTGTCTTTATTCTGGCCTTCTTGCTCTCAACACAAGGAAACTGTAAGATTTATTCTCCAAACATACCAGTTGGCAGAGGGTTTTCTCACAAGCGAATCGAACATGAGAGGTATTAAGTACTCTTTAACAACCTGAAGTGGATTTTTGCCTCATCCTTCCCCCCATCCCCTCCAGGAGAAAAATTGCTACATGAACTACTCAAAGACTTAATTCAGCTCTCATAGCAGTGTAATTATTGACTTCAACAGAAGTATTCACAATCCTGTAACAGAGATCAGTCAGTCCTTCTCCAGTCACAGACTAATAAAGGATAGGGGGAATACCTGAAGACACATTTGCAGTTTATACTCTTTATCTGCTCTAAGAATTTTAACTTGATGTATACTAGCATATATTTTAGACAGGTTTTTTTTTAAATTTGTATTTTCCAAACTTGCTGCATGCAATACCCTGCATTGTCTGCATGAGAATGCTCAAATGGGAGCATGAGTACACTAGCTGGCTTTGTATGATTAAAGGACTCTTTGACAATATAACATAAGTAGAAATCTTGCAGTAATGCAAAGAAAGGGGTGATAGCGGTTCTGTTCAAGCACAAACTTGATAATGAACATCAAGTGCCTCAGCTTTAGAAAAGTGTGTGATGGAGAAGCGGGGCAGCATCTGTGTTAATTAATTAATAGCAACTAAAGCACCTAAGGATCCGGAACCAAGTGTGAGTTGCAAGGAGTTCTCAGGTGGAAGGTCACAGATAGAGATGCCTGTCTGCTTGGTGGTCAAGACAAATTTAACATTTGTTCTCCAGAGTGGCTGAGCAAGCAGGCAGAGATCAGAGGGTAACAAACACTGCATCATCAAGAAGACAAATACTATGGAAGGGGAGTGGACTGAAGAATGTAGAAAGTTTCAAGCAGTCTCATGATGCTGCAAGTGCACCAGACAGAGGATGCACCTGCTGTCCACACCATCTGATTGCCTACGCTTGAACTCTCCCAGTCAGGCTCACCTACAGACAGCTCTGATGCTCACGTAAGTGCAAACTCAATTCACTGAAATGGAAGAAAACTAAACCTGCCAAGAAAAATAAGCTGCATTCTTTGAAAATTGAACTGGGTTTGTTTGGGTTTTTGTTAGTGAAGGGATATCAGTCAACATCAAGTATGTCTGAGGTGAGGGAGATGTGCACAAAGAGCTGGGAGCAAGATCAGCATGGAAGGAGAAAAACAAGACCTGCCTTTTCAGAAGTAGCAAGGTACTAATTTGGGTTATCTTATCGCAATGTCATACCTTGGACCTATGAGAATAAAATCACAAACCAGTGTGTGAAACGTGGAGGAGAACAGCACCAGGTCCAACAGAGGCACAAGAACACGAGAAGATAAGCTAACATACTAAGCTAAATTACTTAGCTCAGTAATTTCAGAAATAGAAATTTGTTTTCAAACAATAATAATGAAGTTTAAAGAAAAAATAAAACCGCATATCCCACACACAACCAGTCTGAAGAACAGTTCAATACAATGCAAAGTATTTTCTAGGAAATATTTTCTGGAAAACTGTGACGCTAAGATATCCAGCACTTACATAACATCCTCATGTAAGAGCATTTGGTACTTTGACCAGCAGATAATCACCTCAGTGAGAAGACAAGAAAACACTATTAGTTCTCATGAGAGAGATTAGAGAACGCTTTTTTCAAATGTAATAATTCCAAAGCAGGACAAAAAAAAACCTAGAAAGTTTTCTTCCTGACATCAGAGGATCTAAGCAGATCTCTTTAGTGGTTTCACTCCTGTGAATTTACCTCTATAGACAGTTAAAAGCCAAGTCACGTTGGCTTCCACTCTCACATACGAATTATTTCTTACTTAAAAGGAAGTTCTCATACAGATAATTTGATGTCAGGCTGGCAGCCCCAAACACAAGCATCTTCTGGTTCTTCAAAACTAAGTTCCTTGAAGCATTTTCCACTGCTACCTTTGTTTCCTTCTCTCATGTGCAGAAACTACACTTTGGTCTCCATCTTTGCTCCAGCCACAGCTGTTCCAGACAGCCCACGAACAGTCATAGCACTCCTCCTCTGGAAACAGCACTGATCCCAGCTCCTTTCCATTCAGCACACTGAACACGAGTCAGTTTGAGCACAACCACCACCAAATTTAGCAGAGTTCAAAATACTGAACCAGTGGTGAAAAATCTGCATAATCTATTCTGCACCCTCCGCAGCCTGTCAGACTCAAGCCTTAAATAGCATTGCAGTCAATCAATAACAACATAAATTGACACTTTATTTTACCTACGCAACATCAGTTTAAGCTGTACTTGTTAACTTTTTCATGTGCAGAAATGATCTTGAGAAGTCTTGAATATATTCAGGGTGAGATTCAAATAACTCTTCTTTCTCTCTGTACTTGTAGGTCCACTAACTTTGAAACACTACATAAATCACTGTTACCTTTACAAGAAACATTTTACATTTCCTAAATAATAATTCTCTATTATATATAAAGATAGGTACCTGGGAAAAATTCTTTCACTCTAAAAATATCTATTTAACAACCGTATGCCCCTTTTAAACGAGGATAAATCCTTTTACAGTATTATGCAGTGAGCATATTTAGTCGTACTTACTTCTACAAGTAACAACTTAAGGCACTAAATCCCAACCGACAACATTAAAAGGGACATCTCAAAGCAAGATGGACTTCCCTGACAACCTTAGGACTATCAGACTTAAGGGAGGCCTTAAGTTTGTCAGAGGCAAGATAGTTCCTTCTTAACCTTACAGAAACGCAGAGAGGCATCTCTCAAACATTTATTCCCTATCGAGTTTAATGGTGGAAGGGCAGTAAATACCTTCTCTTGTCAATCAATCTGCTTAAAGGCTAGCATACTAGCCCTTAAGCAAATACTCAAAAATTTCAAAAAAAAAGAAACATATATCTCAGTTACTTTTACGGTGTCTTAAACTACACTGCTCTGTATGAATTAGTAAAGAGGGCACATCAAAATTAATAGTCAGAGAGCACAGTATACAAACCGACAACCCTCATCTTGTCAGCAGGACTGTCACAATGTAAACAAGGTTTCTGAGTTCTTAGAAAAGAGCAGGTTCACCCTTTGAATGAGGTGAGCTGTGAGTGGAGCACCAATCCACATCAGGCACTACCAAACCTTTAACACAAAAACTTCACAGCTTCATGCTTCTGATCACACTTAGTGCTAAGGAGAGACTACACTGCCAGAAGTCCCACATTTCAGAATACAACTTCAACACCTGTAACCACAAAAGGTCCATCCCTGGCCCTTTCTAAGGATGAAAAGAGACTTTTACAAGTTTGCAAATATCTTAAATTGTGGCAAGTCCTCAAAGTGTATGAGAGGACCACCGTGATTTCTGAGGTCAACAAGACAATGACCAAAGGGTCTCAGAATCACGAGGTTGGAAAAGACCATTAAGTTCAAGTCCAACTGTACCTGTCCTCTCCTAAACCATATCCCTAAGCACCTCATCTACCCATCTGTTAAATACAGCCAGGGGTGGTGACTCAACCACCTCCCTGGGCAGCCTGTTCCACATCCCAACAACTCTTTCAATGAAGAATTTCTTCCTAACATCTAATCTGAACCTGGCCTGGCACAGCTTGAGGCCATTTCCCCTTGTCCTATCACACCTGTCACTTGGCTGAAGAGACCATCACCCACCTCTCTACAACCTCCTTTCAGGTAATTATAGGCAGTGATAAGGTCTCCCCTCAGCCACCTCTTCTCTAGACTAAACAACCACAGCTCCCTCAGCCGCTCCTATAAGGTTTGTTCTCCAGACTCTTAACCAGCCTGGTTGCCCTTCTCTGAACCCGCTCCAGGACTTCAATGTCCTTCTCACAGCGAGGGGCCCAGAACTGAATGCAGTTCTCCAGGCACGGCCCCACCAGTGACAAGTCCAAGGGAAAATTACCTCCCTAGACTTGCTGGCTATATTATATTGTTGCCCCAGTAGCCTCCTGATGTTCAGCATCCTCCTGATATTCAACATCCTACTGTCTCAATTATTATTCCCAAACTGTGGAACAAAACTAAGTGTTTAACCTCTACAATAAGCCCAGTCAGAGCAAGAAAAAATATCAGAGCCTAACACTCCTAGTAGATACAAGAGTACTAGATTTCAGGGACATGGAGAGCTTGCATATTATACAGTGAGAATATACTAATGAGCTGTTTCTTTAGATTTTTCAAGTATAAATAATTTCACAAAGTAAAACATGTCAGAAAGTCTAGATAGAAGGTATCACTAACCATGATACAGCCTTACACAGCATAAACGCTGAATATGAGCTTTTATTTTTTCAACAAAAAGTTTAATAATTGATGCCATTTAAAGAGGAAAAAATATTAATTGAAGTATCTTTAATAAACATTATTAGCAGTACAACACACATCATGTTGTCAACCAGAAGGCCTCTCTTTGTCGTTTTCCAGCCAATCATCTGCCAGAGTCTTATGTTGTTTCCTTTCAGGTTCTGAAACACTGACTCATGGAAATATCGGCACTGCACACTTCCTCAAAGTGGCAATCTTATAGGAAGTGTTTGTTTAGTCTTACATGACACATTGTTTTGTTTATGTATAAGGGATTCCGGTAAAAATAATTTTCAATTAAGGAAGAAGACAAGAGGACAACAGTTTCAGCTATGGCAAGCCAAAACAAATCCACTTCAAGTAGACATTTGAACAGTGCATTCTTTAGACAGACATTACTTTTTTCTTTTTACTATACACTACTCCCTTGCAATAATCTAGGTGATCCTGTTCAAGCAGGGGGGGTTGAACTAGATGATCTTGCGAGGTCCCTTCCAACTCCCAACACTCTGTGAATCTGTGAACAGATGTGAGGAGAAGTAGCCAAGCATCAATTCTTTAAATTCAACAAACCACAAAAGGAAACAGAAACTGGTAGCACAGTAATAATTCCTTTTAATACTGCTACCCACAACAACAAGAGTTAGTATCATTGCTCCAGAACTTCACTACCTCAGAGAGATTCTTTTTGGAAGCTGCACATCATTGGCAGTGCAACCAAATGGCAGAAGCACAGGTTCCTCAGAAGATCGAGGGTTCACATTTTCAACAGGGGAAACAGATGGCTCAAGTCAAATCCACATATGAATAGCAACACCACCACTCAGAATGGGGAAGCATTTAGGAAATCTGAGATATATTATTACCCATGTAGATAAATATGGCTGATTCTGTGCAACCCATCCACCCCAAAACAACAAGTTACACCAGTAGTAGAAAATACCTTCATTTACCTGCATGAAAATACAGGACAGGACCCAGGCATAGCAATACATGACATCAGGGCATACAAACATCTTTAGGCTATAGATGTTTTGCATAGCCTGGAGCCTCAGAACTGCATCAGCCTCTCTATTAATAGAGACACGCCACCTTGGGTGCCCCACCCTGGCCTCACAGCATGCTTGCACTGACTCTTCAAAACATCAGCCCTAGACTTCAGGAGAGAGATGTCTTACACCAAGGCATACTTGTATATTGGTGCCCCCACTCATAATTTGCCAGTAAAGGTGCTACAGAGAAGGAAACATTGTAGCTTATCAGGCACAGAATGTAAAGCAAGTAAAGAGATCAGTCAGAGCTTCGTCATAAAACAAGCTCCCACAGAACAGAACTGAACACTTCTTCTACAGCATGATAAATCAAAGCAAATCAGGATGAAAAATTACTTATCCCTTTGCCCCCAAATAACCTAACCTTTAACCTATTAATAGATTCAAAACCTCCTGTCACTAAAAAGAGAAGCCTACAAGATACCTGTGAATGGGAACTGCTAAAAGGCAAGCAAATTTACTCTTGGGAATAGTTGACAAAAGTAGTGTCCCTCCAGTGTTCAGAGTCTCCTTTCAGACACACACACAGTGAGTCTACAAGCCTCCATATACAGCGTCTTCAAGACTAGGATTGCTTTACCTGTTCGATTAGAAACACTCCCTCAACCCATCAGGGCAATCTTGCCACTAGTTTTCTGACAAATTTCGCAAAAGATAGCAAGCTACAGAAAGGTATTTAACTTTCTAGAACAACTCCGAGAAACTCGTGCTTCTGCCACAAAAGCTGGCGAATACGCCTTCAGACACTTCTCTAGAGAACAGAAAGTGCGAGCTCGCTTTTGTGTGTACTTACGATCGCCCTCTGCTGTGTTACAGTAGAAAACTTGGGCACAGGCACCACAGAGCCCAGCATTACCACTGCAGTTCACTGAGGAGACGTGAAGCACCGGCGTCGGATGAACGCAGGGGTTGGGTTTTTTCCTGCTTACTATCCAAGCTAAAAGGCAGCGGGAGTCCTTACTGCGATACTGCGCGTTCACCAAACACTTAGCTCTGATGAGGACTCCGATAACCGAAGTCAGCAGTAGGATTAACTTTAGTCCATGATTTAATGAGATTTTTCTCAAGTCTTCTGCTACTGTTACTACCTTCGATCTCTGCTACCACTCAAAGAAATCCCCATACTCCAGTGACTTCAGTTGCTTGGTCTGAACAACAGCACTAGTTTCTTCTCAAAATAAACAAACCACTCAAGAGTTATCACCCTATAAGTGAGATGTGTTTTTACTCCTTCCACTAAAAATCACCAGATAGGCACAACCTGCACTACAGCACCACTTGCACGGCGTCCAAATATCTTCTTTGTAAAAAGACCTTTTGTCCCCCATCTCTCATGTTTGCAAAGAGACAGAAAACAAGCCTCTGACCATACCTTACAGTAGTCTTACTCAGTCACTTTTCTGGATATATGAAAAAAAACACAAAATGAACACACAGCTTACAGTTTTCAGTCATAAAATTTTACTTCTTGAAGTCTGCCATCACTAAACTACCTGCTAGCAATTAACAAGGAAACGAGCCTGGCAGCGGTCTCTTTGAAATGCTAATGACATTATCCAATAATGAGATTTCCTACGCAAATTCCCGTCGCGATTCTGTGTAACGTGACAACTGCCGGTTGCAAACTCGCTTTTAGCTGCGCGGAAACGCGGGAAGGGCATTTCTCGACAGCGCTGATAGGAAGCTACAAGCCCGGCTCTCTCAGTACCCACCACTGTGAGTCCGGCACTCAACTTTTCCATTTGCCCCCAAGCACACACACACACCCCCCAGCACGCCCCGCGTAAGCGAGGGACACCGCTCCCCCCTGCGCACGGGTTCGATGCTCCTACGGAGACGAGGGATTTCCCTCCCAGGCGGCACACTCTGAGCTCTACCGGGGAGAGAGTGCAGTCTGCACGCCGACATCTGTCGCTTTGCTTTCTAATAACGCGGTTTGGTGCCCGATCGACAGCGAGAGGAGTCGATCTCCCCGCGCGGCCCGTGGGTAGCCGCGGAGGAGGAGACGCCTCAGCCCGTCCCGCGCGCTGAGGCGAGGGCTGAGGCACCGGCTCCTTCCCAGAGCCGCGGTTCTGGCCGGCTTCGCACCGGCTCTGCCAGTGACTGAGACTCGGCGACCGCCTTCAAACTTTTAGTGCGCAGCTTAGCAACGGAAAGGAAAGGGGAAAAGAATCGCCAAATCCGCACAATATCCTGCGCCGCCCGGACTCCCGCCGCCCGCCTGCCGGACGCACACGGCGCTGCCGGCCTGTCACCGCCGTACCCGGCACCGCTCGTCCGCCCCTCACGGCGCCGCTCCCCACCGGCCCCTCAGTCCCGGCCTGAGGCGCCGCGGAGCCTCGCCGGGCCGCAGGCACCGCCCGCCCACCGCCGCGACCCCC
>VXBZ01011921.1:376424-423369 GCA_013399135.1 Heliornis fulica
GAGGGGTCAGCGGGGGGAGGGGGAAGGCTGACTAACTCTGTGGCCCGTCTCCAGTGCCGGCCCGGACCAACCGCCGGGGAGCAGCCGTTGGCCGCGGGGCCTGCGCGTCACGGCGAAAGGCGGAGGGGTGGGGGGGGATGTTCGAGTCCTCTTCCCCCGGGACCTTAAAAGGGACTTGGGGTGGCCTCGGGTTGAAGCCCATTCACGAGAGGGCGGGAGAAGGCCCGCACTAACTACATAAAGCCATTCGGGCGCTGGGAGCCGCCCGGCCCCTGGCTCCAGCTGGCTCTACCTGCCTGCGCGGGAAGGGCAGGGAAGGGAATTCGGCTCTCGGGCTTGCTCTGATCACACAGCGACCGGCAAGGAACAGGAACCGTGTCGGCATTCAGAGCTAAGCTTCGGGCCTCGTAAAGTCAGTAGCTGAAGTACTTCCCTAAGGGTCTGGCAGAACCAGAGTCGGCAGGCGGCTTCATTTCGAAGAGGAAAAAGTGGAGGTCCCTTGGGTGCAGACAGTCAGAGCCCCGCTGAGGAGGCTTAGAACCTCCCTACCCCAAACAGGCTAGGGTGGCCAAGGAGTACAACAAAACGCCCGCTTTCCAGCCCGTATCAAAAAGGAAAAGGAAAGAAGCACCACCAAAACGAAACCCACCGTCAAATGCTTTCCCGCACTAGCTGCAATTTCAGAAGGGAAAGGCCAACAGTCTGTGCATACATTAAGAAGCTAGGACAGAAAAAAACTCCACCCCAAACCAGAAAGGTTTCAGAAGGCAAATCCTCAATCAGTCATGCGCAGCATCAAGTCTGTAGGCAGAAGGTCTAGGCAAGCTAGAAGTATTGCTTGAATCATGGCAGGTGCAACACATAATGAATACCCTTTATTTAAAAAAAACAAAACAAAACAAAAAACCCACAAAACAACAACAAAAAAAAAGAGATATTGGAATAGATAAGAGTAAGTGAAAATTGAGAAAGGAGCTATAATGGCGGTGGAAGCTAGCTCGTAGGAAAGCATGGGGCATCTGGGTTTTCTGACACAGGTATGGGCCTAATTCTGAGCGAAACTAGCAAGCTCATGGCCAAAAAAGGAAGCAGTGAGTTGTCTTAAGCAGCTGCCTGACTTACTGAGTTCTCCTTGTCTGCATAGCCAAGAGACATATGTAACTTGATAAAAATACTTTCATAGCACAAAACTGAAGGGTTTTAGTAAAGCACAGGCTTTCATTTACCAATATCCATGCCATAATTCCCCCCTCCTCACTGTGATGTGCCCAGTATCGTTTGTAACCTCGTGACATGTGACTCTGTGATACTGTGATTCTGTGACATTATCCCCATTCCACCTATCGTGTGCCGTCTCTTCTCCACAATGTTCCCATCTCATCACAAAACATCAGCTCCTCTGCCCCTCTGGTCCTTTACATCCCCCATGATATCTTCAGTATTCCCAGTCCTAATAGCCTCTAGCATTTTCTTCACCATAGCCACAATTTCTCCTGTCACAATACTTCTAACTCCCCTAATTTTGTCTCACTTTTCAGCTGGGCAAGAGGCAACACAAACAATAGCCTGAACAGAAGCTAGAGGAATTCTGGTCAGGTACATTTTAAGAAGGACACTGACTCACACTGGCCAACCTATTGTTGCCTTTTGGATGCTGGATGTGACAAAACAGTTTTGGAGTGTGTGTGTTGTACGGGTCAATTGTAACACCCTGTGCAAGCTCACTGATAATAAGGAATATACAATGGCTGCAGCTTTTGCTCCTTCACTACACGCACATACAATTTGAACATATTTGCACAAAATACAGACCCACTGAGACGTCTCACTGAAGAAGAAAGGCAAACAACTGTTATAACCAACACTGCATGTGGGCAGAAACTTTCAGCCATAAGCAAGTGGGTAAAGTTTAGCTATAACCAAAGGAAAATGGATCCCGTTGTTGAGAATCCCTGTAAGTTGAGCCCTAACGAGTTCACAATCTGTGCCTACAGACCTCTTCAAAAACATGTTTTCTCCATACTTGTGGTGATTCAGTAACCAAATAAACTTCTTCTGCACACTGATACCAGGAACTGATAAATCTTCCCCAACAGTGTCAGGGACAATACTGCTTCCATACTTAAAATACTACACACATCTCAGATACAGTATTTTACTTCTCTCTGTTTTCTGTGTTTGCCTTTAGTAAATAAAGACTTCAGCCGACCTCATTTCCCCGTCTGAAGCTTTTTTCATCTGCACAAAGTTGATCCCAAAATAGCCATTAAAAAAAATCAATTTATCAATCCTCTTCTCAGCATTCGCTGTTGTAAGAGTTACTCTCAGCAGATACACCACAGACTATGCTTATCAATTTGCAGTTGTGCTCTTCTCAGAGAGTTGTGTCACTTCTGCCTCCTTTATGTCCAGGAAACAAAACAAGATACGTAACTATAACCCAGTTATTATGCATACACAAAACCAGGCTATGCATAAATCCCCCACCCCTTTTTGCACACCCAAATTTACAGTCAGAGCCCATCGCTCTTTAATTTAACTTTACCCAGCATAAATTCACCTTGGTATGTAAGTTGATGGTTGTCCCCCCACATTCTAACTTCACGTTTGGCTTGCAGCCAATCCCTGTGCTAGTACTAGTCCTCACAAGGGTGTGTGGTGTGCATTTGTTTGGTAAGAAAAAAAAAACCAAACAAAACAACCTGCCACAACTCCCATTTGTATACCATGAAAAACCTGAGGTCAGTAAGCCATGACACTTAAATGCTTTGCCCAGGATCATAAGCAACCTCAGCAGAAAGCATCCCAACCCAAAAGTGTGACTGGGGCACAGTGGTGTGCTGGGCAGCTTTAGGAGTATGTGCCTACTCACAGCTATACTACCAGGCTGTTTTTCAGGATGGCTTAGGTTTATCAATGGCACGGATATGTCCAGGAAGGCTGTGACAAAATTCAACTGTAAAGCCAGCCTTTCCTTTAAAACATAGCCAAGTATCACCAATTTCTGTGCTTACACATAAAAGAAACTATCAAGATGTCTGCAGAAGCAATTAGCAACAATCAGAACAGACCAACACTGAAAACAAAACACTAAACCGGAAAATAAAATCCCACGCTAGAAATAAAAAGGAAAACAAAACCCTTAAAAAAAGGCACAAAAAATGCTGGCACCTTCCTACACTCTTCACCATCAAGCTTCCTCACATGACAATCTGCAAATGATTACTTGTGGCTCACCCTGCTCTCCAGCTACTCTTCTGGTTTGCCACCAACCCTTTTCTGCTGAAGCTCTTTGACAGTGCTTTTGTGTATCAGTGTGCTAGTTTATTCTCTGTTGTCTCTTGTTTTCTTGACATAAGGCTAAAAGCTTTTTGCTCTCTGTAATAAACTTGTCTCCAAATCTACGTGTCATAGAGTCCAATGATGTAAATGAAATCAATGTTTCAAAACTCACATGAATATGTATTTTTAACGATGTTAAATTCATTATAAGAAAGAGCCAAATAATTTGCATTGCTTTTCCAATATCTCCACTGTTGAAATGAAACCTCAGCAGCAGCATATCACATGAGGGTGTGTGTGTGTGTGTGTGTGTGTGTGTGTGTGTGTGTGTGTGTGAACTGCAGATAACATGTGGAGGCAACATGAGGTCTGCAGCTGCTAGCAGTCTGATCAGAAAATCTATGCAAAGTGAAATGCTGCTTTTTAAGATCTGGATGAGTCTCTTAATGACAGTATCTTTTCCAACTTTTCTTCATCCAAGCCATGGGGGTTTATATTATCAGCTCTTCAGAGGATTCTTGGGTCTAAATTTGACTACAAAGAAGGTCATTTTCTGTGACTCATTTGTGCCAAGCAAGGAAATAATTTCCTCTCTTGATCTACATGATAGCTTTCTCTTGGGAGGAAACAGAATATAAGAAGCTTTCTAATCTCCTTTTGCATTATGCAAGAAACTAACAAAATATGAACCCACTGTCCCCTGGGTACCACAAAGCTGCTACCTATATTTATGTGAAGGAGCAGCATATTTAGACAAATCTAAGGAAATACCACTGCAACACAGAGAGTATGATCTGATGACTAAGCAAGATGTTGCGACTGAATTTTAGGAAGACATAGATCATCTCAACGAATAATATCGATTCCAGGCCTAAAGGTAGCAACTATCTATATGGAGATGCTGCGTGACATGACAAGTCCAACCGGGGTCACCCAATACAAAATTATCCTTGCTAAAGCGAGCAGGGAAGCAAAGGTGTCTTTGGTAGTGCCCCCAAATCTTACCGACCAAGTGGCATATTCAGCCCATGTGATGAAACCTTTCATAGTAAGATAGTAAAAGTAGTCCTAGAACCAACCAGCTGATCAGGAAAGGGCTGCAGTCCTTCACCCCGTCTCCGTGCACAGCAAAGTATGGCAGAAGTATAATGAAAGTAAGTAGGAAATTAAGAATGAGTCTGTGATTACCTGTGTCTCCAAAGGCTAAGAGTTTGCATCTGACATAGCTACAGAGGAATGAAGGAACAGTAATGAAATTGCTTGTATGATTAGTCTGGCAGAAAAACACTGTGGCCATTACACTAAGTGAAAGAAGGAGAGGAAGAGAATGATGACAAAGAAAAGGTTTTAATTAGCAAAATGTCAGACAAAGTGACAAGAAAGCACAGATTTCACAAAAATACAGAAGTGACAAAGTTTAATTGATTGAGAAGCATGGGAAAGAGTGGACACCACTGAGATGGTGGTTACCGAGCTCTCTGTGTGTGCCAGGATGTACATGTATGGTGAGCTCACACGCTGGATAAAAATAGACCCATGCCTCAGAAGCAGGAAAACTGGGGATTGCACTGCAATTACTGCCCTAAAGCAAAGATCTCCACTGTGACCCCAGAGTACAGGAAGAAAAACATGTCTACCTGTTNGGGGGGGGAAGGGGGGAGGGCAGGGGGAAGAAAAATGGCTTTAATTACAGGAAAAAGGGGCCAGCGAGAACTGGTTGTTACAATAGCTGAGACAGTACAACTTATCTTCATGTTCTATGTGTTTTACATTTTACTTTTTTTTTTTTTTAAGAGAACACTTTGCTAGTTTAATTCTTATTCATCACTTCTAAAAATCTGTGAGTCCTGTGTCCTGAAAATGTAACCAAGTTAAAATCCATGTTGTTTCAGCAGCAAGCACAGAACATTCAGGATTCCACTGAAGTTTACCAACATGAAATACCTTCTGGTTAAACTTGTAGAAGCATTGTGTTCTGGGTCATATCTGCTTTACTTGAGCCTATAAACTTTGCCTTCCTATTTAGGAACAAATCCCTTTATCCTTCCATAAAAGATTATCATGTAATAAAACTGCATTAAGATCTTACAAGGGGAGGAAAGAACACCCTGGTGAATATGTACAAGAAGAAAATGTGGTGAATTTCACTGCAGTTTAATAAGCACACATCCATTCTCATGTCTCCCACATTAGCCTTCTGTGGAGCTGCTGTATCTAAGTGAAAACAGCAAATAATCTTGAGAAAGAAAAACTGAGCAGCAATGGGACTTTCTATGCTCTTTAGAAGTACCAAGTACTGCTGGGTACAATAAATAAGTGGTTATGTAAGGAGGCATATAAACACCTGCATTTTGCAAATCATTGTATATTGGCAGCCATAAACATCACTGTCATATTTTCTTTGCTTTGATGCCATCAGCTCATCTGCGATCACCTCTGTTCATTATGAGAATTAATTGGGCAACAGAGGACTCCATCCTTACTCTCCAACTCCAAGGCAGAGCTTCAGACACCCCCAGTGTAGTAGCACCAACAGTCTCTCTTCTGAGGGGACTGCAAGGCAAGCTCTTATCCCACCTTCTCCCTCATATACACTCCAGGGGGTTGTGCAGTCCTCAGAGGGAAGCCACTGGGATTATACTACCAACATCTCCCTAAAAATACCCATAAAAAACCCACTTGTCTGCTTCCCAGCTACCTCCCAGTTTTGTGCTATAAGCAAGATTTATATGACAGATGCCATAAAGTTTACACTGACTTTGAGAAGCTTTGCATAATTCATCTACCACCAGCGCCGTGAGTGTTACAGCTATCCCACACGAAACTATAAACCTTGCATAATTTTTTCCATGTAGTCACGCGTTTACTGTGGGTCAGATCCTGTAGTTCCGTTTGCTCAAACATCCCACTGAAGCCAACACTGGTGGGTCGGCTTGCAAATGCCACCCTCTCGCTGCATGGTGAATAGCTGCCATTGAACCCACTGGGATTACTCATGTGTGTGAGTAACTACTAACAACAGCAAAAGGAGCAAAATCTGGTCCTCATTAAGGACTGTTAATCTGAAAAAACCCTCCTTCTGCCTGTAGTACCACTCAGGCAGAGCAGCTCTGCCAGTGAGGTGCTACTTCGAAAGGCAATGTGGTGCAATGGAGCACCATGTTCATAGCATGTCATTTCTTAAGACATCGGCTAATTACCCAGGCATGACTACATGGAGGAGCAGTCTACTCCCATCACGCTGCATGAGCAAAGATAATCTTATACCATGAAACACAATTAGGCAGATGGGTATTTGGAGGTTTTTGGAATAGAAGCAATTTCTCTGATCTGGGAAATAAAATCTTTAAAAAATCAAAGCTGAATTATTAAAAAAACCCAAACATACCACACTTGATTCCCAAGTATTTAATTGCATATTATCATGGGTAACTACTAATCAGCTCCAATTAGACAATCTTATTTTATTGCTGTTGGAAACACATTTATAACCACTATATAATGTGTTTAAGTCAATATCTGAACAGTCTGGAAAAAGCATCATTTGTACCCACATTTGGTTACTAGCGTGATTATCATCTGCCACCTGCTGGAAATAGCTGTGATATCTCAACTAAATCCCACAGATGGAAAGTGTGGTCACTCCCCAAGAACAAATGTCAAGGAGCAAAATATGCTCCTTGTACCCAGGAGCTTATTCCCTTGCATTCAGTAGGAAGGTTTAATTTGCACACAGGGGTATTTACCCGCATTCTCAGAGAAGCAAGTACACGACATTCTTTAAGCAAACAGAAATTTAATTTGCTACTACTGATAATCATGCTATTTGCCTGTGTCCGACCAGAAGACAAGATATGTAATCTGGAAATGACGCACCCAGCTAATCCCATCGCGCTCTTGCCACTCTGCTGGACATGACACAATTGCAGGTCCCCCTGTCCTCACAGACCCTTTCTTCCTCTTCCTCACATAGTCCAGCATTGTCTTGGAGCCTCAGTCGAAGAGACTAACCATCTGGCCCATAAAACCCTCAGGGAGAACAAAACGTGCCTGTCCAGGGCAGCCAGAGGCTTTGGGTTGAGGAATTTATTTCTCAGACCACCAGAAGCTTGTAACGTGCTGCTGCTGTGCCAGCAAACCAGAGTAAGTAACCTGAGCGAGGCAGAGGTCAAATCCAAAGGCAGCACTGCAAGACTCGCTTTCTTCTCTTGCTTGCGTGGAACTGGCTGAACCGTAGCAGGATGCGCAGGTAAGACTGGCAGTTCTTGTCAGTGTGCCGGCTTACCGCATCTGACCAGCCGGCGACGGCACCAGTGGTACCGGTGCGGTTTTGCATGTGGTGGGTGTTCCCAAGCCAGCGGGGAGAGTAAACACAGGCACAACTGGATTAGACTGTTTTGGTGGGGTCCCAGGCCCTCAAGCAGCTGACTTCTGTGGTCCCAATGGGTTTAGAGGAATTGCTCAGGGAAACACCTTGCTGCTGAGAATAATGCAACATGCTGTCAGGGGGACACGGTTCCTTTCTCTGGGTATCCTTCAGTTAGTTCTAAGGTCAAAGGAGGAGAATAAAAAATGAAGACGGGGATACAAGTGACTTTTGAAGATTATCCAGGTCTGTGGGTTGGAGTGGAGGGAGAAAAAAAAGAGAACACACATCTAAAGACCTGGCAATATTATAACTAATTCCTCCTTTTCTCCACTAACTTGTTTTAGCCATTATAAAGCAATCAGATGTTTATAGCAGTAAAAGGTCATACAAGCCCTGAAAGCAATATAACAAATCTAAACCACTGAGCAACACATTACTAAGGAATAACATTGGCATCTGCTTTCACATGGCTCCTGTGGAGCACGAGGGACTGACCTGCCTGAGGTGCACACCACTGGGCAGGGGCACGCACACCTTACAGCAGTGCACAGCATTCCCACAGGGAATACTAAGTCTGACTCCCACAGCCCATTCCCGTAACACACATTCACCACCATACTCCCACCTACACACACCCTGAACAGTGTTTCTGTTGGCATTTGCTTTCTGCCCAAAGCCTTTGCCGCTTCACAGTGCCTTTTTTTCCTCTGAATGCTAAGGACTATTGCACAAGCAAACTGATGGCCAAGCAGATCAATCTTCTGGCAGTTCTCCTCTCCCTCTCCCTCTCTTCTCCCTGTTCCTGCCTCCCATGTTAAAACCATTGAGCAAAATTAGTTATCAGCACTAGTCTACTTGGTGTTTTAGCTGCAGACCAAGGAAATCCTGGATCTTAGCAGACATTGCCCAAAATATTTTAAATTGTGCATGTACATATAAACATACATATATATAAAGAAAACTCCATATAATTATGGCAGTGTTTTTCCCTTCCTCTTCCTCTCTTCCCACTCCCTTTCCCTTCACTCAATTTCTCAAACAATAAGTTGGAAACAACCTTTCTCCACACCCCTCCCCACCTCCAGCCAAAAATCAATTCCTGCTCAAAGATTCCAGAAAGAGTCAAGTCTAAAGGAAGCATCTGGAAAATGCGCTTTTGCATTGCAGTGGGAGCCATAGCCCTCACGCCCCCTTCCCTTTGCACCGCGCTGGGCATCAAGCACTGGTGCCATGCTGGGAAGGGGTCGCTCTTCTGCACACATGTGCACAAAGACATGCTCTGCGCGATGGAAGCACGTAGGTACGCTGCACGCAGAGGCAGAGCGGGTGACACCCACCATGACAGGTTTTCCAGTTGCTTGTTTTCAATCCTCCTGACTACAGACAGGCTCTTCAGCCATTCAGTAAGGCGGTTTGATTGCGAGTTACCTGATAAAGGCGTTGTGTTTGCAGGGTTGAAGTCACAGCATCGGATCCTATCACGTAACATGCTGAACCGAATAAAAAAATATATTAAAGGTTGTGGAGTCTCTGTCTCTGGAGACATTCGAGATCAATCCAGATGCGTTCCTGTGTGATCTAATCTAGGTGATCCTGCTTGGGCAGGGGGGTAGGACTAGATGATCTTTTGAGGTCCACTCCGACTCCTAACGCTCTGTGATTCTGTAATTAAAAATTGCCTTCTGTCAGCATCTCCAAAGGCCCATCCAGGGACAGTGAATGAAAGGACACTGGGCCTGGGCCTCAAGCACACCCACAAATTACTCCAATCCTGCAGTTTAGTGTATGCATATGCAGTCAAACACTTCATGTAATAAGGTGAGGTATTGTCATGACTTTAAAATAACCAAGACAGCTGTCAGAAGAAAAAAAAAAAAGAAAAAAAGGCCTTATTTTCCTCTTCACACCTACAGAAAACATTTAAAGCTTTAGAAAATGTATGCTCTGCCTCTTGAATTTTTTTCCTATACATAAAAATTTCACAGCAGAAGAAAAAAAAAGTCACTTCTGGTCACAGTACCTCCAAAAAACATGATCTGTATTGGGAGTGCAGTGGGAGAAGCGGCATCTTCCTTAACATACTCTGTAACTGGGCCATAAGCACAAGCAGCTGCTGTAGCTGGCAGCTCCCAAGCCAGCCTGAGCTCTTCTTCTGGCACGGACGGTGGAGAGGACAGGGCAGCAACTCTCTAACCTTACAACATGGTTCCAAGGGGAAGTAACTCAAGATTCAAAATCCTAACAGCAGCAGCAGCACCCCGTGGAGCTTACAGCCCTGTCTATTGTATGCACAGGTTTGATCAAAATTCAACACCCAACCAAATTATGCCACAGAAAATGCAATTCCTTCTGCTTTGTGGGAAGCTGAATGTATATGTGTCTGGATGTATAGTGGGAAAAGTATTTTTTGCAAAAATCATGTTTATCACCTACTTATTTCTCATCTGTTCTTTAGCAAATACCTTTTGCTACCAAGAAATTAAATGCAAGCCTTTCTGCACATAACATGGAAAATCCCATGGCTGTCACTTCATAAAATTGCTTTGTCTACAGAATAAATGTTTCATAAATATCTGCTCCATCTTGTGGAGGTAGTTAGGTCTAGTCCTCTGGTTCATTGAGGGTGCTTCACAAGTCTGTTTTGACCAAGCTGTAAAACACTACTCTAAAAAAATCCCGAGTTGTAGCTGTAAGTTCAGACTGTAAAATTAGAGAGGCAGGACCAGCTGTTTCCATCTTGCAGCACCACCTTCTGACAGAAGGGTCCTGCTTAGGTAGGTTGACATTAGGAAACCAGTTTTGAAACTGTTGAGCTTTGCCTTCCTCCCTCACCCCAGAGCAAAACAAAGCCCACCAGAACTCCACCCAAACTGCAGTTGAGAATGAAGGCACACAGGGTTCACAGCTTTTGAGGGTAGAGAGGGAATAGGCCACCACAGAGGAAGTTGAAAGCCACTTCCTTTTGTCACAAAGTTTAATTCAGACACAGCTGGAAATGACTCTGAGTGATTTCTGTTTCTTGGTGGACCATGGGTTCCACCAATGTCAGAGGGTAAGTTGTCCTTATGTTTGAAGGGCTTCACCAAAATCAATGAAAAGATACTGTGATAAAGGCACCTTTCAGATCTGTGCACATCAGATCATTACATGTGGAGCATTGAAAAGAACGAGGCCAAGACAAATGAGGGCCTAAGCCTTGCTGCTTGTTGAAGAGCAAATTATAATTGTCTTATGTGCAGTTAGATCTTATATGTATTTGAAGAAATGCATTTCAACTCTGTAGTCTTTTATTTCTACTGACATTCTTGACATCTCCATGTTACATTAACAGGGAAATAATAAGAACCCAAGCAGCTGGAAAAACCTACTCTTCAATTACTTCCACCATTTGTCTGAAAATAGGGGTGTTTTCTTTGCAACTCAAAATTAGTATGTATCAAGGTTTTAATCTGATGTCTGCTTCTGTTGTTTAAACACCATTTCACACCAACTATAATCAAAATCACAACCCCCTAAATCCAACCATACTTGGCTACTGAAATGCAAAAGTTAATCAAGAATCAGACTGCAGAGAGTGAGGGCCTTGGTTCTGTGTTGGGTAGTTGTGTGATAGATAGGTTGCTGTTCGCCAGTACCCACATGAGACCCTGGGTGAGAACAACCTGCACAAAGAACCTTGTGCTAAAAGAGAATATCCCTAGTTCATCCTCGTACAGACCCATTCTGGTTAGGTAATTTTGGTACTGTCATCCATGGGTTTCCTCATTAATTCTCAGTATTTTTATAGAATGTGTATAGACCTACCACAGCTGCAAGAAGGAATTCAAGTTTTCTTCCTAAGAGCTATGGGTCTTACCAAGCCAAAAGTCCTTTGGCAGCCTCCTGGACCCAGCTCCAGGGTGTTCTGCACCACAATGATGGAAACATCAAATGAACTGTGTCAGCTTAAGCCCAGCTTCGGAGGAGGCCAAGCTGAGCTTGAATGAGTAGAAGCACTGTTTCCATTTCTGGGCAGGCCTGAGAAAACATTTTGCCCATTCATCTCCCTGTCAAACATAGCCTACAAAGATCAAAAAGCCTAGGTGGCCCTGCAGGAGAACCAGTGGTCAACTTGGTAGATAACTGGCTTTTGCAAATGTGAGCTCAAAAAGTTTTCAAGAAGTTGTTGCAGCACAAAGGTTGACACCTCCCACTGTGGGTTTTGGGGGAGCATTACTGAGGCATATCAATCATCTCCAGACGCAGCGAGTATAGCCAATTGTACTGTGTTTTGCGTGTTTACGGTAGCATGCAAAGCATTATTAATAGCGTACACCGCTTTTTCCTCCGTAAGCAGGAGGTAAGTCGGGCTAGTAAAGTATACTTAGTAATCTATTTTATATATTAATGAAATACTCTGGTACGCTTTGCTATGACATGCAGTTCTTGTTTGGTGAAATGTATTGTCTGAGCTATTCATTCTTTTTCTGAACAGCAATGCCATGACAACTCCCACGTGACCGGCTACAAACATACCACAAGTCTCCAGGGCTTTGCTTTAGTAAAAGCTCAGACTAGTATTACTCACACTTTTTGTTTGTTTGTTTGTTGATTGGTTTGTTGGTTGTTTTTTTTTTTTTTTTAAAAAGAGCCCAGATTTAGCAATGCTTTATTATGTGCAAGATGCATCGAGCTTACCAGCCAGTTTTACCGTGTGGCAACAAATATCTTCAGCTAAAAGGGGACAAAGCAAAGTATGAAGAACACAAGAAAAGGGTAGGTACAACTGACGATAACAAGCAGAGGCCTTCATGAAAGAATAAGCTTACCCAAAAAGGCTACAGCATCGCTCTACTCATTCCTAATGCTGTTATGAAAGCTACTGATCAGCAAAAAGGTACAAGAGACATGTTTTAAGAATATACAGCAGATCTAGGTATTGGTTTTGTGTCCATTTATAGATGCCATGATAATGATATTAATCAAATTTAGAAGAGAAAAAGGTTCGGTCAGTCATCACCTCCAATTCAATAATGATGCCGGATTGCTCTCTCATGAAAATCTGTAAGTTATGGATAGCATCAGTGATGATTCAACTGTATTACTACCTTAGGAAGATTGTATCACAATATAATTAGCTTTAGTATGAAGAAATAGTTCTTCTTTATTTCCAGACTGGGTCTGTTTCATTAACTGTATAAAAATATCTTCCTTCCTTCCTTCCTTCCTTGCTTCCTTCCTTCCATTGTTCCCATAATTTAACTTGCAGGTGGAAAAAAGTTAGAGATGAGGTAGAAAATTGAATCTGACATATTTTTCTAACCAAATTGAGAGTACTGAAATAAAGAAATAAATTTCCTTCTGTGTGAATTAACCTCGAGGGGCTTACTACTGTATATAAGCATGGCTGTTTAAACAGTGGCTCTTTTAAAGCAGGGAACTGATATTAGTGTAGCTGAAAAACCCTCCGCATCCGCTGTGCATAAAGAACTCGCCTTTGTCCGGCATACAGAGCACTTCATATATCCACTAAGCCATTCAGAGGCTAGATATAATCTTGATGTACAGTGAAGAAATATATTTACAGAGAACAAAACATTTCCCATGACTTAACTGCTCTTGGATTAAATGTGAGTGTTAATTACCGAGTGCAAGGAAAAAGAGTAACTATCCCTATGCGAAAAGGATGGCTTAGGAGGCACAACATTTTAGTACTTATTAAAGGGTTCATACCCATCTCAAGTAGCAGCTAACAAGGTCTCTGGTGACCAAAGAGCAGCCTTTTCAAGAGCCTCGGTGTTCTCATGCTGGTGCATGCCCGAATTCCCATGCTAGCTGGCCGGAAATTTGACCGTGCCTTCTGCTGGCATCCAACCAGACTTGCTGTGGTGAACAGCGGCTACCGGAGCGCCAGTACCTGCTGGCTGCCATAACCGATGGCAGCGGGCGATTCGGCAGCTCGTCCTGAGTGGCACAGCCCAGACGTGGCACAGGCTTTTGCTCTGCCAAGAGAGACAGGGATCACTCCAGGAAAACGTAAGGGACCCTGCTCGGTGATCAAAGGCTTTGCACGAGCTCAGAAAATAATATAAAAACATAAATAAAAACAAAAAGCACCAAAAAAAAGAAAGGGGGAAAATAGGAAGCGAGGAAGAAAAAAGATAACACATGAAAAACCAACCCCAGTAAAGGTTTACTTCTTGGAGATGACCACTAAAAAGATGGGAATGGTTAGGGATAAGTTATAACTTTCTGTATGATGCAGAGGTGCCAACTATGTACACAAGAGCAAATACTCCCAGCCTGAATAACTCTGCTATTTTCTCAATGGGAGGAAGGAAGGAATGGGGGGGAAACACCGTTACATCTCCTCTCTGCACAATGCTGCATACAATTATGTATTAACTGGTTCCAAAACCACCATGGCTCTGCCAGGTGCCATGACAGAGATTAAGGTGGGCTGAGAAAAATCACCAGGTTTTATCTTTTAGAGTTGTGCATATAAGGATAGAAGAGAAATTATAACTCTTTCTGGAAAACTAATTCCACAAGAGGGGAGTTGAGGGGGTGGGGGGTGTTTCTAAACACGAATTTTATTGTTCCAGTTTGCAGATCTACAAATTACAATCAAACTTTGCATGAATATCAGAGTTTATTCTTCCCAACAGTGATTTCTACTAACTGGTACAATAACAACCTTCTTTAACAAGTGACATGTCTTCTTAAAGTTATTTTTGAAAGAACATAATGACACTCTAATTCAAAACACCCGAAGAAGCAGAGGAGACAGCAGCTGCAGAAGCCAAAACCACCAAACCCCTCAGATTTACAAAATTTAGTTCTGTATCCAGTAAAAATCAGCTACTTAAACATGATGTGATCTAGAAAGGATTGAGACCAGCACTCTCAGCTTCCCCTGAAATTGAGCTGGAATTGAAAAGGTGTCAGCCCCTTGTAGGATCCCACCTCCTCAGGGGTGACTCAGAGGCCCCTTTAGGTACTGGAAGGCTGCTATAAGATCTCCCTGGAGCCTGCTTTTCTCCAGGCTGAACAAGACCAACTCTCTCAGTGTATCTTCATAGGAGAGGTGCTCCAGCCCTCTGATCATCTTCATGGCCCTCCTCTGGACTTGCTTCAGCAGCTCCATGTCCTTCTTTTATTGGGGACCCCAGACCTGGATGCAGTACTCCATGTGGAGTCTCACCAGAGCAGAGGGACAGAATCATCCCCATTCACCTGTCATTCATGATGGTTTTGATGCATCCCAGGATGTGGCTGGCCTTCTGGGCTGCAAACACATATTTCCACCTCATGTTGAGCTTTTCATCCACCAACACCCCCAAGTCCTTCTCCTCAGGGCAGCTCTCAGTCCATTCTCTGCCCAGCTTGTTGTTGTGCTTGGGACTGTGTCAATCTACATGCAGGACCTTGCACTTGTCCGTGCTGTACTTCATGTCATCCACCTTCTCAAGCCTGTCAAGATTCCTCTGGATGGCATCCCTTCCTCCCAGTGTGTCTACTGTTCCACAAAATTTAATGTCTTTGGCCGAGTTGCTGAGGGTGCAGTCAATCCCATTGTGTCACCAACAAAGATGTTAAACAGCAACAGACCTGATACCCACCCCTGAGGAACACCACTCATCATTGGTCTCTACTTGGACATCAAGCCATTGACTGCAACATTTTCAGTGCAGCCATTCAGCCAATTTCTTACCCACCAAGCGGTCCATCCATCAAATCCATGTCTAATCATGGGATTGTTTTTTTAACTGATCTAGTCTCACTCTCTCCAGGACCCCAGTCTGAGGGTGAGTGGTGTCTCCTCTAAATCTTGTCTTGCTCCACTCCTCCTTAGCAGCTTTTCTTCCACAGGTCTTATTCAGTCCAAGGCAACTCACAGGTTATTCTTCTTCCTCATATATTGCATGACTATTTAGGTCAGGATGGAGATAAATACTATTGTGCCACTCAATCACCAACTCCAGTAGAATAATTAGATCCATAATTTTCTTTTGATGATCATTCTAAAGTGCTACTAAGGGGAGGCCTGGGAATACTTTCAACATCAGAAGTCCTTTTCCAGTATTGCATCCCTCTTTCTGTCAGCAGCATCCTAAACGTGCATCCCTTTAGAAACCTGGTTCAGCTTGGGAGTACCTAAGGCTTACTTAGGCTGGCCTTTTTATTTCTGCTGGTTGCCTAATGAAAACTGCCTGCCTTCTCTTATTCTCTCTTGCATCATACCAGCAATGCCGCTGGAACACACCGTATATTTACATTTCCCCAACATGAAGAGCACTCTGCATTTCCAGCAGGCTTTAGAACCACTGCCTTAAACATTTTCATTTCCCGCTACTCTTCTTCTGGGCAAGTCTGGCTTTGCTGATATAATGAGTAATGTGTTTAATGGTGTTACTGCTGGCTAACAAAACAGAACATGAGAATGAAAAGATTTCCCGTAATGATACGCAAGGGTTTTTCCAACAAAAACTGGATAAACACTTCATTTCTGTTGCAGGTCCAGGCAGCGAAACCACTAGTGGACACGAGTGCCCCTGCGATATACAAGCACCTGCATCTGAAGTTAGGGAAGCTGAAGGTATGGTATTGGCTATTTCACTGAGCAGTAGCGTGGTTGACCTTCACCTCTCCTTTCAAAGAAAACAAAGACACTACCAGATGGTCACAATTTCAGGGCCTTCCACCCGCCCCCCCCCCCCCCACCTTGGTGCAGTGATTGTTGCGACAGGACTGTCAGGATCCATGAATAGCACATTCCCAACAGCATTAAATACCTTATCATTATGATTAGCGATGAAATCAGAGTGCTTTAGATTAAACAAGTGCTAAAGTGTTCAGATTGCCTCCTAGAAGGTACTTCGGCACAACCATGGAAAACAAAAGGTCACAAATAACAAGAATAGCACAACCAAGATACAGGCAGAGCAATGAACTGAATAATAGGATGTTAACATGTTCAAAGCACGAGAAATAACAATGGGTAGCCTTGACTGGCAGTTATCCTTCAAAATCTTACTGCTCCCAAGGGACAAATTTTTATTAAAAGATGAGAGTGGAAAATAAATTGTTACCTAATTATCTCCACTCACTAAAAGGAAACAACAACAATTTTAAAAACCCCAAGCATGAGCACAGTAAAAAATACATGCAGCTAAACCCTGCTAAAGACTTAATTTCCAACACAATGCCCCCGGGCAATGCAAGCGTAGCCCATGTAAGGACTTCAGAATTAATTTCCTTAAAATTGTTTATCATCTCACTGTGTGACATAATAATCCCCAGGCATCTTAAAATCATTTCACTAGCAAAACAATTCATTTATTCTCCATGCAGAAAATCACATTCTATATTAGGATATGATTCAATTGCTGTTCTTAATTTTTTCCTATTACTGTAAAAGTAACACAGATAACATTCCTTTGAAAACGAAGCATTGCATAACCCCCCTCAGGTTAATAAAAAGACCAATAAACCCAAACCAACCAACAGGAACCCACCACTCTTAGGCATGTTCCTTTGAACTACACAACCTGATACCTGACAGTGAGACTGTGGTCTTGGTCTCATTCTCCTCCTTTGCAAATTGCTACATAAAGAGAAGGAAGACAAAAAAAAAAAAAAAAAAAAAAAAACCACAAAAAAAGAAAATACCTCTAATGCTGCAATCTTCTAGTAAGCAGTGTTTCTTTACAATCATTCTCCTCAGGGTTATCCAGAGCCTGGTGGGATTACATAACGGACTCGGTTTAGGCATTTTATACTGCAGTGTGTCCAGAACCTGACCCACTTTGGTTATGAACCTCAGCAAACAAGGTAGATGCAATGGAGTCCCTCTAGTAACTCGCTGCTCTCACATTAGCCACCCAAAACTATCACAGCAGGATGAGCAGGGTTTCGTATTTGTTTTCTGTGGGACTTGCAAGGTCTTTGGAGTGCCTAGAAAAACAAGGGTGTGGGAGGAGGAGAATGTGAATCAGTGCACTCAAAACAATGCTGTTTCTTCAGTGATTCTGTGCTGAGAGGTTTTTGGGAACAATATGTTGAAGTCCAGCTGAAAAGTGTGTTTCCCCTGCTTTTGTCTACCCAGTCTCTCTCCATTTACCTCCAACTCAGCCCTCTGGAGAAGGCATTCTAGGGTCTCAAATAACCTTGAAAGTAAGGTTTTCTCTTCACATCTCCCCATTCCTTCCCAATTCCCAGAAACACACCTGTCGCATGGGTTGGAGTTGTTTGAAAAATAATATGGTAGCATTGATTACAAATTAGACAATGCCTCAGGATATCCAAAGGGATTCTCCCTCCTCCACTGCACTCCTTAAATTTTCACCCCACTTTTGACACAGTTATCACAGAATCTCCTGAGTTGAAAGGGCCCCATAAGGACCATCGAGTCCAACTCCTGGCTCCACACAGGGCCAGACAAGTCAGAGCATGTCACTGAGTGCATCGTCCAGACGCTGCTTGAGCTCAGTCCAGCTCGGTGCTGTGACCACTTCCCTGGGGAGCCTGTTCCAGTGCCCGACCTCTCAGTAAAGAACCTCTTCCTAACATCCAACCTAAACCTCCCCTGTCACAGCTTCATGCCATTCCCTTGGGTTCTGTCCCTGGTCAGCAACTAGAGAAGATCGGGGCCTCCCCTTTGCTCCCCTTCATCAGGAAGCTATAGATCATGATGAGGTCTCCCATCAGCATCCTCTTCTCCAGGCTGAACCAACCAAGTTGTAATACTTCCCCTCCAGACCCTTCACCATCTTCGTTGCCCTGCTCTAGACACTCTCCAATAGTTTTATGTCCCTCTTGTACTGTGGTGCCCAAAACCACACACAGTGCTCAAGGTGAGGCAGCACCAGCACAGTGCAGAGTGGGACAATCACTTCCCTGGACTGGCTGACAGTGCTGTGCTTGATGCACCCCAGGACACAGGTGACCTTCCTGGGGCCTCCTACTAGGGCACACTGATGGCTCGTGTTTAATTTGCTGTTGACAACCACCCCAAATCCCTCTCAGCATGGCTGACCTTCAGCATCTCATCCCCCAGCCTGTACGAGTAGCCAGGGTTGCCCCTTCTCTGGAGTAGAACCCGGCACTTGTCCTTGTTGAAGTTTATGCTGTTGGTGATTGCCCAGTTCTCTAATCTGCTCTGGCCACCTTAACTTCAGAGACTGAGGTTATTAATATCTTTGAATCCTAAATCAAATTTGAGGAGGCTTAAAATCATGCTAACTATGAACAGAATAGCTTATACTGCCTCGTACATCTCTCTCTCCGTTTGTTTATTACACCCAGTTGTTGCTTCTCTTCTTACACTAGCTTGCAACCCCTCCAGGACAAAAATGTCCCGCAACTGGACCTACTCCAAGTCTCACTGCAGTCAATGGAAAAATTACCACTTGATCCAAAGCCCACTGGTGATAACGGAAAGACTCCCATTGACTTCAGAGGAGCCTGGACGAGTCCCATCATGTATTTGTACAGTGTTCATCAGAACAATCCTAGATTCTGATGAGAAATCTATGAAGGCTTCTAGAGATACGAAAGAGAATGATGATGCTGGAAAATAAATTGACAAACGTTTACAGAAATTCCGCTCACGATGATGAGACGCATTCGTTAATCACGCAGGCTGCTGCCGCAGTTGCAGGGAAACATTTCAGGCTCAGAACCACAGCAGTGCAAAGGGTTTTCGCTCACTGCATCACCATTAAAACAGTGAAACAAAGGCTTCTCGGGACAGTAGCACTGAGCATTACCTGATCAGCATCTGTCATACTCTGGGTAGGGAAGGGGACAGCAATTGCAGACACCCCCTTAGGTATCAGGGACACATCACTGCTGCGTACTCTAGCCTTGTGAAAACAAAAGCATTTCTTTATCCCTTCTGTATGCAAAGTTGGAGGAAGACTGACTTTCCATCATCAAAAGAGACAGCCAGTTGCTGCTGAAGAAGATGTCCTACATCATGAGAACAAAGGGAGGAATCGACAACAAAAATGACTATAAAGCCAAAAGGTAACATCAGCAGCACTATTTCTCTGCAGTTATCAAGTTACCTTCCGAGGACAAACATAGCTACGGATAAACTGCTCTCTGAGGACACACACATATTTTAAAAGGCAGCCTAAGGTATAATCAGCACTTCAGAAGGCCATTTGCTTGCCCTGCCACATGAAATCCAATGCTGGGTCGTTTCCTTCCTACCCTCTGTTGAAGAGAAGATAGATTTAAATTAGGTTTTCAATTTAATAACCGAGCGAATGAAAAAAAGAAAAAAAAAGAAAAAAAAGGAGAGGGAGAACATTGCCCTACTTTAAGGAAATAAATGAAGCAAACCTATTATGTCTCAGCAAAGCTGTTGTTCCCACTGAGTGAGTCATTGCTGCTGACTTTGCCAGTTGTTCCTACAGACACCACCGGAAAGAGGGAGATCCAAAGCTTAGAGATTAAATAAAACCAGAGGAAAAAATAGAATTAAAATGAAAAAGTGGAGCAGGAAGCAGGCAGAAGTTAAAAGATAATTTACTGCTCAAAGGAGACCAAGCAAAATATGCCTTGAGGTTCTATCACTAGTGAGAACCACCTTACAATCTTTAATTCAGGAGGAAATTCACACCCCGAATAGGGCACAACAAACCACTCAGCATCAGGGACAGGCTTTTGAAGTGAAGCAAAGGGTTTGTGTAACTCAGGTGGCAGCTGCTACCTCCTGTGATTCATTTACAGACAGACCACTGTGCGGCAGGCTGACTGCTCATCAGGTCCTAAAGTGTCTTCAGACAGCAAAATGCAGCCCAGGTGCAAAAGACCCAGAGTGAATCCTGACATTTGCACAATTCCCTGGGAAGGCAGAAATTATCTGAACCAGATCTGGTCATGTCCACATCATGTAAATCCACTTGATTGCACTTACAGCTTGTCAGTAGCTAATAACACTCAGATCAGTGCAGGCATCAACTGCTGCTGATCGTGTGATTTCACAAGATGGAGAAGGAGCAGAGCATCCTCCTGCTTCTCACTTCCTCTCTCCCTGCCTGATTCACAGAATCACAGCATCACAGAATCACAAGGTTGGAAAAGACCTTTAAGATCATCAAGTCCAACCATACCTGTCCTCTCCTAAACCATGTCCCTAAGCACCTCATCTACCCATCTGTTAAATACATCCAGGGGTGGTGACTCAACCACCTCTCTGGGCAGCCTGTTCCACAACACAACAACTCTTTCAGTGAAGAATTTCTTCCTAATATCTAATCTGAACCTGACCTGGCACAGCTTGAGGCCATTTCCTCTTGTCCTATCACACCTGTCACTCGGCAGAAGAGACCATCACCCACCTCTCTACAACCTCCTTTCAGGTAATTATAGGCAGTGATAAGGTCTCCCCTCAGCCACCTCTTCTCCAGACTAAACATCCCCAACTCCTTCAGCCACCCCTCATAAGGTTTGTTTCTCCAGACCCTTCACCAGCCTTGTTGCCCTCCTCTGGACCCGCCTCAGGACCTTGATGTCCTTGTAGTGAGGGTCTCAAAACTAAATGCTTCTTCAAGTGGCAAACTCTTGTAATTTTCTCTGTGTCAACATTGGTTTTCATCAAACTTCTCCATTAGCTAATTAAACTTGAGACAGCAGCAGCGAACTAACCTAACAAATCCAACTGATGCAAGGGGTGGAGAAGACCACATAGCTGGGAGCAGTGGAGAGATGAGCAGGAAAAGGAAAATAGCAAGTCTTTCCTTTTTTGGTGGTGGGAGACTGCTGTGATATCAGCTCGTCTGCCTGGGAAATTACAGGCTAAGAAATGACAAATAGTTTCCGAGGCATTTAAGGCAGTATGCTTATCTCTGTTATCTTCATGCCACCCATCTCAGTTCATCAGGTTCCTACACAAAATAAACAAATAAACGAAAGCATGAAATTGATGGTTAACCACCTCAGGTGACAGCCGTGCCTTCACTTATGGTACTGCATTACAGCAGTTCCAAGACCGGAGGGTTGGCATTAATCAAAGATTAACCCAAGATTAATCCAAAACTGGCATTTTCTCCACTCATTAAATGTACCAAACCATGCAGGCAGGACTGCAATTGGGAGACGCTGAACAAAGACAGTCCTCTTAAGAAGGACAAAAGGATTGGGTTGCAAGGGCTGGTTGATGCAGATCAAGGAGGAGCAAGTCTCCGTAGAAGCAGTATGAAACCTTAGGCAAATTCTCCCCTGATACAAGACTGACAGATATTTCCCATTCTGGGTTTTCAGGTGTGGGAACACGAGCAAGCCTGAAGAGGTTTGATTCTGCTTATATGTTTTCCTCCCTAGTTTAAATGGAGAACAACGAAAGCAGGAGCTGCGGAGAGTGAAGCAGGAGAACCGTGCCATCCTGGATAGAATTACAAAGTCCCAGCCCTGGTATCAAGTTCAGCGATGGCATGAGGATTGGCAGCGAGCTGAGAAATACATGGCCAACACTGCGAGATATCCTCGTGTGTGGTGTAAATCACAGAGCCCAAAGGTAGCCCTGAGCTTCTGTTCTTTTCCTCGTGGTTATTTCTAGATTGGAACTGCCCGTAGAGTGCATCGCGCTGCGCGTTTGCATGGGGGATTAACTGCATGTAGCAGCCAGCTGCACAATTAACAGCCCTTCATTTATACAGCCACTCTGATCAAATGAATCCCAGAGTGCTCTTCAGGCTTTATGAGGTGATTTGTAAGTGCTGCAGTTTCTGCAGTCAGACTGTCCACCACGGTGCTCTCAGAAATACATTTTTAAATCATTATAAAAAAAGAAGCAATGGATTACTGGTTCCCCAAAAGAAACAGCCAAACACTGCAGCAACATTTAAGGTGACCAAGGGGGTATATGCACTGAGGGCTCCAGAACCCTTCTGCACAAAGTAACCAGCTTCTTATTCTCATTAGTAACAGAGGTAAAGAGAACAACAGCAAAACAGCTGTATGTGGCGTTAGCTGGCTTTTGATGGTCTTTAACCTTTCCATATCTAAACTCTCCATCTTTGAGCCCAATAACTCACAAAAACCCAACTTCCCTCCCAAACCAGGGGAAGCTGTGGTGCGGCCCACCAGGGAGGGAATTGGCATCTGCTCTGCCTTTACCCATCCTCCGTTTCTCTTTGGACTGCTGGGCCTTCCTCTATGGTCAGTGCATCTTGATTTGGTCAAGTCTAATTCGAGTCTAATTCAACACAGACAGGTATGGCTCAGGTTCTGTACTCTCTACCTTACCCATTACCTCTAGCCTGAGGCCACTGAAATAAATCTTTTGGAAGTCTGCAGTTTCAAATTATATATAACAAGATTTTCAAAGGTGTAGATCATCCAAATCTACCTGAGTCTTCAGAGGACAGTAAGCAGTATTTCTTTTATCCCAGATCTATCACTTTGCCAAATCTTTGGTCCCAGTTCTGATCCCAGAAGATTTTTTCGGGAGAGGCAAAGCACTTGACATGAGTATCATGGCAACGTAATCAAGAAACAACCTCTCACCAGCTTCTGTTCAGAGACCATTCTTGAATTCAGCTATGTCATTTCAAATGGATTTCTGAAACTATTCACTCTGAGGCAGAAAGCAAGTAAAGAAAGCTTCAACCCAAACAGCTAAGACTTGAAAAACAAATAAGCAACTAAAAAAGAAGCTTCTACAATGGAAAATACTAGGCAGCT
The DNA here is from genome assembly GCA_013399135.1 of Heliornis fulica. Lineage (NCBI taxonomy): Eukaryota > Metazoa > Chordata > Aves > Gruiformes > Heliornithidae > Heliornis > Heliornis fulica. Next base: position 399,751 of record VXBZ01011921.1, read on the forward strand.
TTAATTACTCTGGAAGCATCATTGAAAACCCAAGAATTATATTAAGAACAGTTAGGCTGTAAAACTGGGTGAACCATAATCAGAAAGTATCAAAATTATGCCTGTAAGATACTTTTCAGGTATTTATAAGTTCATCAACTTTTGATTGTGACAGATCTATTGAAATGCATAAATTAATTCTCACAGAGAGAACTAACTACATCCTGCAACCTTCCCCACCTCAATCGTTAAGTCAGTGCCCTGTAACTAATATCTACTAGAACACCTGTAAGAAGCACTCACTAGAAAATGCCTTTTTCCAGTCTCCAGAATCAAGGCAGTGAAAGGTTCTTTATTTTACAGATATTTATACAGATTTATCTTTTTTTTTTTTTTTCTGGCAGGAAGAGCATTTTAACAGGAAACATCTAAACAAGACAAAGAAAGAGAAAAGCAACCGAAAGAAGGTGTGAAGAGTAGGACGAAGGAAAAAGAAAGCCAACACGTCCACTATGGCAAGGGAAAGAACAACGAGGCCAAGCTTGAGTTCCAGAAATAACCATTATTCCAGTAGTCTTCCATGGAAGCAATTTAGAAAGTAGCATAGGGTTCATATTCCTTCTTGGATAGCTAGGGAAATGGGAATTGTTGCTGCCCTCAGTCTTCTGCTTTGCCCTTTATTTTGGAAGTCACTCTTTTGCTGGCACAGTGGACCTTGTGCCACACTGACCTTGCTGTTGTGACCTTGTGCCTCAGAGCACTTTTGATTTCTGTAGTTTAAGTTAAAATTCCAATCTTCCTGTTCAGGTGCTCACTTTCAGCATCAGGGAAGACTGGACTTTGTAACCTTTTCAACTCAGCAAGAACTGTAAGCAGAATGAGCTGGGGTGCCTGGGAGAAGCAGGTGGATGGACTCCTACAGTACAGAATACAATGGGTTTAAGTATTCTGTAAGGGAGTGGCTATTAAAGGCATCGTGCCTCCAGTAGTGTGAAAAAAGCATAAAGCAGAATGGCATAAAAGTCATTTCCCTTATAATTACCAACAAGACTCCTCTGAGTTTATAACAGCTAGCAAAGAAAGAGCCCGACTGGGAAAAGGACTACAAGCAAGCAGCTGTAGCATAACTAATTGATCTGATTAAGATTTTTGTGATAATTCTCATCTCCGTATCCAAGGTCTCCCCAATAAGCACCCGGTTGGCCAACATAAAATACTTCAGAGTGAGGGTTTTGGAAAGTCTTCAGAGGCTCTTCTGAAGCCTCTGAGCCACTTACCACAGAAGAGGAAGCACCTGGTGGACCAACACTCTCCCACCACAGGGACACTTCCTTCTTCACTCATGATTTTATGCAATTTTTGTGTCAGTCACAGTAATGGCACTCACAGAGCAAAAATACTGAAAATACATAAAATTTGTTTCCAGCTTCCCTTTTAATGGGATTTAGCAGCATGAAACAAGAAGAAATGGCACCGCGTGACTCTCTCCGTATTATAATCTACCACTCTTTTAGACCATCATTGATCTACAGTTTAGGGGACAGACATTTCTCTTCTGAAACACATATTCTGTATTTCTCACTTTTTTAATTACACTAATTCAAAAGAAAGTGCATATTAAAATCAGAGACTGATCTTAGCGTAGCCAAGTGAGCGAGTATCAGTTCTCTCAGAAGAGGTATCAGTTGAAACCAAGCATCAAACTAATATCAACTTCTTGTGGTTTAACTCAGCAGGCAGCTAAAACAACCACACAGTCAGTTGCTTATACCCACCCTCCAGTGGGATGGGGGAGAGAATTGGAGGGAAAAACAGTGAAACTCGTGTGTTGAGATTGAGTTTTAAAGGACAGGAAAGGAAGAACAATGATAATAGAATATACAAACCCAGTGATGCACACCACAATTGCTCACTACCCACAGACCACCAATGCCTAGCTAGTTCCCAAGCTGCAGTCCCACCCCAGGTCAGCTTCCCACAAGTTAATATACTGAGCATGATGTCATATGCTATGGAATATCCCTTTTGCTAGTTTGGGTCAGCTGTCCCAGCTGTGTCCCCTCCCAGCTTCTTGTGCACCCCTGGTCTCCCCGTTGTCAGGGCAGCATGGAAAGCTGAAAAGTCCTTGATTGCTTGGCAGCAACCAAAACATCAGTGTGTTATCAACAGTATTCTCATCCTAAATCTGAACTGTAGAACTATATGAGCTACTAGGAAGAAAATTAACTCTATCCCAGCCAAACCCAGGACACAGACCTCGCTTTATCTGAAGTAAAATTTAATCTGTATTCTTTCTGGAGGCTGCTAACTTCCCAGGTAGACACCCCAGCAATAACTATTTACTTACTGACACTCAGAAATGCTGACATTTTATCCTTTCTGATTTGCAATACAGATCAACAAGCAACAAGTGCTAATGATGAAAACATTTTCTGGAGCACGGAAACTCTAGAATACAAGACTGAGTCTTTAAAGTACTTAACTGAAAGTAGAAATAACAGCTACCATAACCACCAACCCACCAGCACTTCAGTGACTATGCACAACTGAAAATTCCTGGCTTCAAAAAATTCACAGCTTCCCAGAGCAGGATCCCCAAACCCACCATGCTGGAGAGAAAAGCTTCACCATATGTTAAAGCCTGGGTCAAGAAGGAAAAGAGGACTCTTGTTTGCCCAAAGCAATAGTGGGACTGGCCCAATGTGCTGTGGCAAGATGTCCTAGAGTGCACTGCGTATGCCTAGACCCAATACAGAGGTGCTGACACTCATGCAGTGGCCAGCCACAGGGTTCCATGGCTGGATGGAGGTCATCTCAAGCCACCATCCATGATGGGAGAGTACCAGGACAGATAACCACATCCTTCATTGTGCACCTCTGTTACAGCAATCACATCAGGCAAACAGACGTGTCAACTGTTCCCTCCAACCGTAGGTCATTTCTAAGAGAAGTGTTACACACCCTTTCAACAAGCGCCAAAAAACGGCAATTTAACAAACCAAAATGTCCCTCACTATCAGAAGGAAGATGCCAGCTTGGCTTTAACAGAAGTTCTAATCTTTAATTAAAATGTCCCATGTCCTTATGGCTGAAGTCAGAAATCCCTGAAGTGCCCTGCTGATTCCAGGTTGGATCATCAGGACACTCTGTAAGGGGCCAGCTATCCTTAACAAGTTATACCATTGAACCAGACAGAATTCTTCTTTCTTCTTCTTCTTCCTTAAAAGCTTCAGACTGGGCTGATAATAACCTAAAATACTTGACTGAAGGCCACTTGCCTTATATTTAAGTAGAAATGTTACTGACTTCAAATGCCTGGCTCCAAAGTTAAAATGCTTTGCTACTGGAACACTGGCATGATGCTGCAAGAGAAATACGGGAAACAAAAGAGAGCTAGAATACCGCTATGAGAAAAGAGTTCAGTTAATCTGAGGGTCAGATTCTGCTTTTCCATTTTCACTATTGTAAATCCAAGCTAGTGGCCTTATCCTTAGTGCCATTGCTGAGGATATAAAAACCTCATATTAAGAAACCACAACAAAAGAAGACCCACAATGAAATTTTAATGGTGGTTGGTGTGAGCTTAACTACCAGCTCGCTGCCGTGGAAAACAAGAGGCCACTCTCCCTCTTTTACCCTTCTCCTTTCCATTCCCTTAGTCTTACACCAATGCTTGTGCTCTTTAAACCCCGAGCAAGGTCAGCTCTGGTATAAGTCACAAAGGAAGGCACTTTCTAATATTTTTTTTCTAATAGAAAGGAGAATAGTTTTCCAGTGTGTAAATGAGTTGCAAAGTTTATTCAAGATTAATTTCATTTGAAGGCCAGAGCTAATATAAGGAAGAAGCAAGCCACATATTGCTTTGGTAAAGTGGAAAAATGGTTACTCAGTCCCTGGTGGTATTTAACACCAAAATAGCTCTCCTAAGGGTCACTAGAAACACAGAAAACCCAGCAAAATGGTTGCAACTCAATAATCCACATTGGTTACCATGGAAAAAATATGAATATAGACACAACCAGGGTTTGTTCAAGTTAGGAATGACTAATCTGGTACTCACCACCACCCCATCCCCATTCCCATTTTAACTGGACAAACACCAAGCATGAGTGTGTTCACTTTATTATTTCTGTGTATTTACTACAATAAAAGGAATATTACTTAAATATTCCTGACTTTTTTTTCACATATAGTTTTTATGATTTCAGGAGAAAATTCTTCACCTGCATTTCCAGGCCCTGTGTTTAAGCATGAACAAGGATTTGAAACTGCATTGCCTGCAGCTGAAGCAAATAAATAAATAAACAAATAACACAGGTATTCAAAAAATATTGCACTTCTCGCATTAAAAGTTGTGAAACTGAAATCTGATTTGAAAATCTTCTTATTTGCTTCATAACCCTAGAACATGCTGGGTTCATGTTTTTGAGTTTTCCTCTGCTCTTAGAAACTTAAGAAACCTACTTCTGAAAGGCTTTCACTTGATGCCCCATCGGGAACTTAAATTACAAGAAAAAAAAAAAAAAAGAGAGAGAGAAAGCACTGAAGTTGTAATAAAACTGAGGATCTTTGTTCCTTCCCTCCACTCATGCTTGACTCTTCTTACTGACTTCACTGAAGCCAGCTAAATTGCTCCATGTTCTAAATGTGCTTATGAAAGGTAGGGTTTAGTTAGAAATAAAACAGTATGTGTATTAACACACCTACTTTGTATGTGTGTGATAACTAAATCAGCACAAAAGAAGTGCAGGGAAAGCAGCAGTGCTGTGCAGCACTAACTGGAGGTTACTGGGACAGCACAGGGGCGTTATTTGATTAAATCTGTCATTTATACTGTTGATTTGTCCTTTCAGTATTAAAATAGTTTCAACCCTTCACACACCCTACAGTGAAGGACAGTAACGCTACCTCCACCACAGATACGACGAATTTTGGCATTAAGGGCTACTGTCACATCAGTCAGAGGGTCATACTTGCACCTGACTCCAAGACTGCCATTCATACATAGTTCTTAAAGATCAGCTTACATTTCAGGACAAGCTGGCTAGATTGACAAGCTAAGTAGCTCAAGTATAAGAAGAATCTGAACCTACTCTTAAACATGATATAAATTCAACTGTCCCCAGCCACTTCTGCAAATCCAGGCACGTTTATGTAAGTCTGTACACAGATAACCACAGTTTGAGGTCCAGGTTCACAAGTCAGTGAGAGGTTGGGGCTTAAAATACCATGTGTGGATGTCACTTCTTTGCCAGCATGAGGTCCAGTTATTCTTCTGCTTTTCTACAGATGAAAAGCCAGAATCTGAACAAACATATGAACCACAATGCGTGGAAGCACCACAGCTTGCTGGGTTACAGGAAGACACTGCTTAATGTGTCATCCTGAAGTGCTGTTACAGCTCCCCAATTCGCAAGCTAACTTCTACCAGAACTTTGCAAACAGGTGTCTGTTAAACCATACCAGGGGGAAGATACAGGACGTCAGGAGAAAGAAAATGCCCAGGGTAAGAAAGAAGGAGCCTAGAGGAAGGAAGGTGGAGGTGTGGGGTTTGCAGTGCTACTGTGTCAGAGGGGCAGGTAATGAAAAATCTCCGTGCCTGCTGTTGTTCTAGCCCCCGTGGGTCGTTTCTTGCTGAAGCAGACAAAGAAAAGTTAAACGAGGAAGGAAAGCTGGAATGGAACATCCTGGTCATCTCCACATCCGGCACCATCCTGTTTCCTTATGAGCCAAATATAACTGAGATTTATTTCACTGTGGCATTTTTCTTTTGAATCAGCAGATTCTTTATTGTTTAATTAAAACAAATCTTGCCAAAGGTGTAAGAAAAATATACAAGCTCAAAAACCAGGGTAATGATTACTGCCATGTATGTAGAAGTGAGAGCGATTCACCTCATCTGAACAGAGAACAAAAAGGAGGTAATATTACCCAAACCACAGGGAGGTAATAATTTTCTTATAAATATCTATTTAAATAATGCTGAAATCTTTCTTCAACCTACAGAAGCTTGATATTTACACACACTGTTAAAGAAATAAAAGAAAAACCTTTAGTAAAAACAGAGATGCAACTCGTCAAAGTGAATCACAGTTACCTTTCTGCGGTGTTTTCTTGTAACATTTTTAAGATCTTTAAGAATCAGATAAAAGGAATCGAGAAAGGCACAGGATTTTTTTTTTCTCTTTCTTATCCATTTCTTTGATGCTCACGACCAACAGAAAATTAATTTTACATTCTGCATCAACTGGCAGATTCTGAGTCTCATTTCAATTTTATAACTTGTCGTTTTCTTCATGAATTAAATATGGCACCTAGTAGCACAATCACTACAGTGAGGCAAGAATTGTAGTTCCAATAATACATTGATTAAACTCTGCCCTCAAGAGCTTCAGTTTTCAGCATGACAAAGGTTGCTTTGATTCTCTCATATCTGCATTATCTGTGTATTAGGGTTTAAGTACAGTGCTGTGATTCGGAAGGCATGTGGAATCGTGCCTGTCATATATAATCTATACACACACGCACAAATTAAAGCCCATTGAGCTCGATTCCCTGGTGCCTCGCAGGAGCTCAGCTGGCATAGCTGCACTGAAAATTGGTCCCATTATCAGGAGACAGACAATCGCTTCTCGCCTCTGCCTTCCCCACCCCCTCCAGTTGTCCTTCATGGGGTCGCTTGCTGTATCGTTTGTGTGCTGCCGGTGCTTTGTTGCGGGGACTGCGGCCTTTGAATGGCTCCTGCCACTTCGCTAGCACTGCCAGAAACAGAGGAGCTTCCTTAACAGCCTGTTATTGATAACCGGTTTCATTTGTGGTCTCCCTGTCCCTGCCAGGCTTCCACGCAACAGAAGTGTGCAAAGCAAACCTGGCTGAGCTTGTTTAACAGTCTACTTAGGACATTTGTTTCACTTCTAGACTCCTCAGCTTGAAGCTTAACAGGGATGAAAATACATGCCACCAGGTTATGGTGCAAGGAAGCACAGTCTAACCAAGCACACAGCTTTCATCTTCATGAGGACAAAGCAACTTGAATTTAGGGCCAGCTGCTGGGGACCTCTACACAGCAAAGGGGCTGCTGCGCTAGCTTGGACATGCACACACACCTGTGAAAACCCTCCATGAAAGACAAGCAAAGAGGGTCTAAACCCTCAGGAAATACTGGTTACCCACTAGTCAGAGCTCCTGCAGCTTGCCTACTTCATGTCTTTTGCAGTGGTTCAGTCTCCTTGTTGCTAAGCATGTTCCTGCAGACTTGAATGCAAGTTTCTTGCAGGAAGTTCAGATCACTTCATTTTTGCTGCTGTTTTAACCTGAGTTAGTTGGCTTATTTAACGGCTTTGAGTAAAAGCTTAGACATCTTAATGTTTCTCAGGACTTTTTAGCCTAGAAGAGAAGACTGAGAGGGGGGTCTTATCAACACTTATAAATACTTGAGGGGTGGGTGTCAGGTGGATGGGGTCAGTCTTTTCTCACTGCTGCCAAGGGACAGGACAAGAGGCAATGGGTACTGACTTTAATATGGGAAGTTCCACCTAAACTTGAGGAGGAACTTCAATACTGTGAGGGTGACAGAGCCCTGGCACAGGCTGCCCAAAGAGGTTGTGGAGTCTCCTTCTCTGGAGACATTCAAAACCCAACTGTATGCTGTCATGTGTGGCCTGCTCTAGATGACCCTGCTCTAGCAGGGGGTTTGGTCTAGATGATATCTACAGGTCCCTTCCAACCCCTGCCCTTCTGTGAATCTGTGATACATCCTATGTCACACTTCTAGAATATATTAGCGGGCATTAGCTAAAGCATTTCAACATCACAGCTACATCCCAGGCTAGACAAAACATGACTGATAGATTACACCAGATGAGAAGATACACAGGTTGGCAGATGCACAGTAAGGACACAGACCACCCGAGTGGTTCATCAGCAGTGCAGATATGTGTGGAGGCAGCTCTCTGTCCATCAGATTATGTTACAATGAACATCATCTGAAGCGAGCCTCACCTCAGCTGTGAAAAATCAAAGCGGTATTTGCAAACCCTTGTTGGCATCAGCTAAAAGAAGTATAAAGCCTAGATTGCATTATAACGCCAGTCCTTAAAACCTGTGAAAGTTCACAAATCTTCAGGAGAAAAAAAAAAAAAAAAAGAGATTCATACCACTTTTGCTGGAAAACATCAGACAAAATTCCAGCAAACGGGTGCAAGTGCATAGAGCTAGTCTGGACTTGAAACAAGACTGATTTGAAGCGTGCTAGACCTGTATGCTTCGTACAACTCCTTTCAGGCTTTGATTTTGGAGCTGAAAGGGAGAGCCCATTTCCTCTATGCTGAGTGCAACTAATAACAGCTGTAAAATGGTGTTGGCTGCCTGACAGGGCACTATACTTAAATCCTCTGACCTTTCTGAGAAAAGGACCGAGGCTGGCATAGAGAGATGTACACTTGCACAGTTTTTCCATCATATAACAGATTTTTTTCTGATGCAACTAATTGTTACACTCTAAACAATTTTATTGTGATGTTTTTCATTTCTCAGATGATAAACACCTTCTGCTACTGAGTTTGTAAATAACTTTTTAAAAATCTTGCTTGTAATTGGGTCCTTTTATAAGAAGAGTAATATTTTTGCCTACTATGTTACCTCCAATACTCAAGGCAGACATCAGTTTGAAATATTTGGTCTGTGTGTTCTGTGCAGTGAACATCCTCACTGCAAGACACATAGCCTAAATGCCAAACTCACCTTGATTTTTTTGGGGGGAAAAATATAATCTCACATTTGGAAGTTTGAATTATGTGCTTAAATAAAATACCCCGTTTTGAAAGGCACACAGTATTTTCAGACAAAAAGCAAAGATAAATTAAAAACCCCAAACCTTCTTTTGTTGGCTGTCAAATCAAATTTGAATTAAGATGTTTGCCTCCATTTTAAAAATATTGTTCATCTGACCACACTTGTAATGACAGACATCTTAAATCACTGAAATCAAAGGGTAGGCTAATTATATTATCTTTAGAGCATGCAAGGGACTTGATTTTACAGCCCTTCATACACACAACTCCCCTATCTGCAGGACTGGGGCCTTACATGGAGGTCTGAGACATTCCTGGTTCTTCCAGTTCTGGAAGAGCTTGGTTGCCATCTGGCACAGGCTTGCAGCAGCTGCACAAAATAAACTCAAGCAAATATATTAACACAGGTGTAATTAACAATTCCAGGAGGCAAGTATTTGCACACTGATTTATCTAAACAAAAGGTTGTGGGGATTCCACACCTTTGAGTACATGTTATGTCCCACCTCTTCAGCACTAGAATTTAGGGGTCTGGGGAAAGCGTCATCCAGATAACTGCTCCCTAGCATATGTTGGGTTAAACACTTGAAATTAGACTTTTTCTCTTAAACCATGTGCAGACCAGTCAACTTATATCTATCTCTCACTAAAAAAAAAAAATCTCTTTTGATAAGTTCAGTAAAACACTTGGATTTTTCTAGTTTACTTGAATTTGCTGGTACTTTTAAAGGTGCCCTCCATTCCTATCTTCCCCAACCATCCTCCCCCCAGCACCAAGCATTCCATTTAACTTGAAATATGATTTGGCTCAATTATGCAACTGAAGAAATAAACTTATTTGCACAGAAGAAAGCGATAAACCATTCACAAATTGTTAAAGGTATTTTAATGGCTTTAGAAAAGCCTGGGAAATTATGAAGTAGAGTCATATTGTTCACAGAAGTGACTGGGATCTTTGCGGATCTTTCCAGATGTCTCTTAGAATATTTGTTGAGCAAATCTCTTGAACGGTGGAGGAAAAGACTGTTCTCCCTTTACATCACAGAAGTATGTTCTTTCTAGGCTCCAGATGAGGAATTTTTATCCCCCAGAAGTGAAATGCATAGCTCCTTCAAAGAGCAACTACTTGTGCCTCACTTGCAGAGAGTCACCATGCTAATCTCACTGCGGTAACCGTATGAAGCTCTAGGAAGTGGTTATCAAACCCTCAGTTTCCGTAAGGCCTAACAATTCATCTTAATAATTGAGCCCGTCAAGACTGAAAGCCCAGGCACTTGTGTTCGCTTAGACGAGAGTGCACGTAGGTTTGCAAGATCGGACAGGAAGATAGAGAAAGCTGCCCCACGTGTATGGTTCAGTGTTCAGACAGAACCACCAACTCTGCTCCTTTCACCTCTCGCCCTGCCGCGCCGGGGATCAAACTCCCACAGCTGCACACAGGCAGTGCCCGCTGCCTGTCCTCCTTGAGCAGCGCAAGCTCTTGTACAAACAACAAAAACATCGCCCCAGTCTCATCAGACTCTGCTCAGCCATAGTCACCGGCACATTTTAGACCCTCGGAGTGTCTAAATGCACTCAGAGCAAATATATGCCTGTGAGCAATAGTAAGCCTGGAGTACCCTGAGCGTGCGCAACGCCTAATGCTCACCCACAGTCAGCAAGTTCAGTGAGTCTCAGAAGTTGCTATTGCACTGTTGAACAGAAACCAAAGCAAGAGTGTTAGCTGGGTCTGCCTCCTGCGTGCCTGAGTAATTTATGCTGCCTGTAGAAAATGCTGCCAGGGGGTGCTGTGGGTCAGCATCTCCATCTTAACAATGACCACAAGAAAACAGAGCATATCTGAGTGGGTCAGTCCTGCCTCCCAGACCTTCAGGTCAGATTGTGATAATCCCAATGCAGGAGAGAGTAATTTACAGTTTGGTCCAATGAGCCATATAAAACTAATCTCAGTGAGATCTCCTTTTCTCAGTCTTTTCCTATCAACTGCTGCTGGGCAGGAGGAATGGAAACAGAACAGTGAAGAAACTGGATCTATGGCAGCTGGGAGCTTTCCTCCTCCAGGGGAATTCCTTACCAGCCATTTGCAAGCACAATTCAATCCCCTGCACCAGCTGAAAAATGAAGTCTGATAATCTAGAGAAAGTTGGTGGTGAGAGACAAAGCCTGAGACCTCTCTCAAGTTGCTCCTCAGCTACACAGGTCCTCTTGCCAGCCATAACCTTCTGGATCTATATGATCTCTGAGCAGGTTAAGGTTGAGATCCAGGTAAATAAAAAAAAAAAAAAAAAGAATGTGGCATGAGGTCAACTGAATGATGTACAACATGTTGACAGAAGTCAACAGACACTGTCATTGCCAGAACCAATGGGAGGCATGGCATGTTCCAAAGGTGAGTCGGTTAGCAAAATTCATCATATATATAATGCATACAATAGTAACACACAGCCAGGCTGGTCTGCTGTGCTACCAACAGAGTGCATTAATCCAGAGGCTAGAACAATCAAGCCAGCCAGCAGTTAGGAAAAAAGTGCCTCTTAAGACTTGTGCCAAACCAACAGAAATGCCACTTACATTCTTACAACTAGCATCCAAATAACTGATTGCATTTCATCACGAAGAAACATGTTGCTATTGCCTGAGGCAAGCACAGAATCTACTAAGGAACAAAATGAGAACAAATGAGATATTAAGCCTGAACTTGACAAGCAACATTCCAGTTCCTGCCATATTTTCTGGTGTGCATGAGGAAGGTGGAATATTCTATGAAATTTGTTGCTTTTCTGTGAAATTTACCTCACTGTAGGGAAGTGCAAGCCAGAAGATCAGGACAAGATTTATCTCTATGTCCTTTGAGGGACAGGTAGGGATGTCTAGGCTAATGTAACCACAGTTCAGAGTCTCTCTTGATTTTATTTATTTATTTTGGCAGAGAGGGATGAGCAGGCATGTATGTCTCCTTGCAAGTATTGGAAGCTAGGAGAAATTGAGAAATACCACAGGCAGAAATGAAATTGAGACATTTTAAAAGCATGTTAACACAATGCTCATGAGACTTGCTTTGAAATAATATGTTGTACAAGAACATGGTACTTGCTCTTAGCCTAGGAAAAATTTTATCTGTGCTACAAGCACTTTTGTTATCAATATGAGTAGTGAAGTACACTGACATTTTATTCATCAGCTCATAGATCGATATTAATAAAACAGCTTAAATCATTCCTGCAGTAGAGGCAGTCACACAGCTACAGCAATGGTGCTTCTCTGTTTTCTAAAAGCAATGAAAAAGTATCTTCATCTTTTGTGAGTGCACTGAATTAAATTGCTGATGGATTACAGATTAGCAGCATCTCTATGACCAAATTCATCACACGTATCTCTGTTCACTCTAGAAGGTTCCTGGCAACTCCTCCAACTCCTTCCTACCTGTGTTGAGAGCTCAGTGTTTCCCCCCGCTCTTGCTTGTCATGTTTAATTCTGTCAGCCATGCTGTTGCTTTCCTACCTGAAGATACATCATTCACAGTGTTACCATATAAAATCCTGAGCACAGATGAGTTGTGGGTCTTATAAGACATCCACCAAAGCCAGGTTTTTGCTCTGCAGACATTTTTCAAAGCGCTTGAAGCTGTCATTGCCTGCATTCTGTTTCCAGTCTCTAATGCCCAAACCATTACTGTTCTGCCCACTGATGCCTAAAACATTCCCTAAAATATTTGCATTGATCAGACATATCTTTTAACAACTAATTCATCCAAGCTGACAGAGAGATTATCATAACTGTGTGGCCTCACAACCTTGACCAGTAAACTAGAGGCATCATAGCAAATCCTTGCTCTAACTAGTTTGCTACAGTTTCAGCTTTCCTCACAGCACCAACCATAGATTGCACATGCTCCGACACAGGGCTCCTTCTCCCCTGGTGTGGAATTAAATTGCGGTTTGAAAATCTCTAAAATCAGAAGAAAACCCCCAACCAGTCATCTGTTCAGAATCCAAGGCTGCAAAATGCCAGGACCACCTGAAGCTTCCTGGCCTGAATCAAAGAGTGACCAACAGGGCCAGGGAGGTGACCTTACCCCAGCACTCAGCCCTGGCGAGGCTGCACCTTGAGTGCTGTGTGCAGTTTTCACAGGGCACCACAGTATAGGAAGGACATCGAGGTGCTGGAGGGGCTGCAGAGAAGGGCTCCAAGGCTGATTAAGGGTCTGGAGAACAGGTCTTATGAAGAGAGGTTGAGGGAGCTGGGGATGTTCAGCATGAAGAGGAGGAGGCCGAGGCGAGACCTTATCGCTCTCTACAGTGACCTGAGATAAGGTTGTAGTGACATTGGTGTTGGCCTCTTCACCTTAATAACTAGTGACAGAACAGAAGGGAATGGTTTCAAGTTGTGCCAGGGGAGGTTCAGATTGGATATTAGGAAAAATGTCTTCACCAAAAGAGTGGTGAAGCATTGGAACAGGCTGGCCAGGGAGGTGGTGGAATTACTGTCCCTGGAGAAAACTTGTAGATGCAGAACTTCGGGGAATGGTTTAGAGGTTATGGTGGTGTAGGGCTGATGATTGGACTTGATCTTGAAAGTCTTTTCCAACCCTGATGATTCTAAGAGTCCATAATTTCCATACGAGCAGTTCCACACTGTGCCATCCATTCATCCTCCTCAGTGCTGCATGGCAGCAGAACAGACTGAGAAATTACTGTCTGAGAGCCACTTGCCTGGTATGTGCAGCAAGCACATACTCCTGTGTTTTGTAAGCAGACCTGTCAAGTCTCATGCACAAAAATAATTCATCTGACCTCTGTTTCAGTTTATCCCACCAGCACCTCTCCTGCTCCAGATTCAGCAGTCCTGGAGCACAAGAGAGGCGGTTACACTGTGAAGCGGCAAAGTCTGTGCCTCCCACTAGGTCTCTTCCCTCCCTCCCCTCCATCATGCAAGCAAAAAGGACCCATGCTGGAGGAGACACTTTCTAGGGTTGCAGCCTTCCCCTGCAGTACATCTTGGTGACATAATGTGATATTGCTGAGGAAAGACATATAACCCAGAGAGGTGTGGCCTCACAATAAAAGCCAATGCCAGCAGCTGCACACGCCAAACAAGATGAAAATAATGAAGGCTATAGAAAGCTTTATAATTTCCCATGCCTCAAGACAAAGCCTTGAGGCTGACGCAACTCATCACTCATTAATCTAAAATAAAAAACAACCCCAAAACCAAACCAAAACTAAAAAAACCCAAAAAAAACGAAACCCAAGAGGAGATTATTTTCAATTTCATTAACTAGTCTTAAAAAAATAAAAGGAATTGGGGTCTATCTGCTTAGCTATGTTGAACAGGAGCTAAAGCAACTGGTTCTGCAAGAGGCATCCTCAGACTGTGCTGACTAATGCGACACTGTGTCTCTTCAGGTACTCTGCAGTGAGTCCCGTTTGGTTCCATGGATTTAGACTGAGACAGGGCATTTACCTCAGCTCGGTCATCACAAAAAGACTAAAACTTCTTGTAAGATCATTGCATGCTGTGACAAATAATCATGGAAGAATGGCAAACGCAAGTTGTGCCTCTGTGACCCCCACACACCCCCCTTCCGGTTATCTTGGTATCCATTTGTTTATCTTAGTTCCAGATGAAATAAAAGAGCCAGAGAAAAAAAAATCTACGACCAAGTCTTGGAATGCTTTATATCGATGGATTACAGCTTCGGTTTGCAAATGACCTGCCCCAAGACTTTATAATCCCGTTTCACAGTGACCCCTAGTGTTAGTGACTAAACCAAACCTGCCTTTGTATTGCAGGACCTTCTCGACTCTCACCTTCGAGAGAACACGGTCTTGCCATGCATTGGTGAGCTATTTCTCCTTAGCCTCAGTATTGTAAAGACCAGGTTTCTAGTGTCTGTCAGAGGGTTGGAGGATTAATTCACAGTTTGACGAACAAAAAAAACCCAACTAAACAAAAAACCCCAACCCCAACCCAAACAAAAGAATCCATAAAAACTTTCACTGGCACATATGGGGATCTAGATGACAAATTTATCAACAAAATGTTATTGTAGTATCTCACTAAGGAATTTTTTTTTAAGTTGAGTCTATTCTTACAAATGCAATTAATATTTGGTTTCATTATTAATATATTTACATTATTTACATAGACTCGTGGAATTGTTTTGGTTGCAAAAGACCATTAAGTCCAACCATTTCCCTAACACTGCCAAGTCCACCACTAAATTGTGTCCCTCAGCATCATATTTACCTGTCTTAAATACCTCCAGGGATGGGGACTCAACTATTTCCCTGGGCAGCCTTGGTCCACTGCTTGACAGCCCTTTTGGCATTCTTGAAGTGAGGGACCCAAAACTGAACACAGCACTCAAGGTGGGGTCTCACCGGTGCTGAGCACAGCGGGATGATGACCGTCCTTAGACCTGCTGGCCACATTCTTACAAGCCAGGATGCTGCTGGCCGTTTTGGCCATCTGGGTGCACTGCTAGCTCATATTCAGCTGCCTGTTGAACAACACCTCCAGGTCCTTTTCTGTCAGGTTTCTTTCCAGCCAGAGGTGGAAGCCTGTAGTGCTGCATGAGGTTGTTTTGATCCAAGTGCAGGACCTGATACTGAACCTTACTGACCTTCACCCATCAATCAGCCTCTCCAGATCCCTTTGTAGAGATCCTACCTTTCCAGCAGATCAGCACAGAAAAGAAGACCCTCCCTCAGTTGAGGAGAATCATATTAGAGAACACCTAAGCAAACTGAACATCTACAAAATCCATGGGTCCCGATGGAATGCACCTATGAGTCCTCAGAGAGCTGGCAGATGTTATTCCTAGGCTGCTCTCAATCATCTTTGAGAGGTCATGAAGAACAGGAGAGGTGCTTGATGACAGAGGGAAAGCCAATGTCACTCTGGTCTTCAACAAGGGCAAAAGGAGGTAGACACAGGAAACCACAAGCCACTCAGTCTCACTTCCATCCCCGGAAAGGTGATGGAAGGGTGAAAAGAAAAAGTGTTTTAACTGCAGGTAAATATTGGAAGCAGAAAATATCTCAATATCCCAGTGCCATTTTTTCACTTGGACTGAGGATCAATTTGTAAACTTTCAGTTTTCAAAAAAACGGCAGAAATTCACACACACACACACACACACAAACCCATCAGCTGATTCAAGACCTGTACACTACACTAGAGGGCAGGAGAACCTCTTTAAAGATCAGCTTTGCACTTTTCAACAGCTAATCTTTACCTCACTGCATTGTGCCGAGAAACCTCTAATTCGTAAAGGAACAAAGTAGAAATAATATACATCTGTTCCTATAGGCTACATACTAGCGCAAGCAAGGCAGTGCAAACTGGAGCTGAAGAAACTAGTTTTCAGGGAAATATCCTTTTGCTAACACTTTATTTTTAAACATAAGCCAGCATCCTCTAGCCATCTATTTCACTTACATAATCTTTACTGGCAGGTATAGTTAATGTTTCATTAGGCTTCTCCTCTTCCTGAAAAGGAATTTTATGTATTGCTTTTTATCTCATAGTTAATCATAAAGAGTTGTTGAGATACACTGGGCTTTCTTCCCATTCATGTGTTGAGGTTCTGCTCTCAACTCATTTCCTTGATACAGATAGTGAAGATAAACGGCCTATCCTGGGTCAAAAGCATCTCTGACTGTTGTACAAGGAAGATGTGATCTTATTTAGCCTCAGTGAGAATTAGTGTCTCTGGATGAACATAGTATTACACAGAATCACAGACTGGTTGAGATTGGCAGACACCTGTGGAGGTCATGTGGTCCAACCCCCAGCTCAAGCAAGGCCACCAAGAGCCAGTTGCCCAGGACCATGTCCAGACAGCTTTTTTGTTTCTCCAAGGAGAGGGACTGCACAACCTCCTCTGGCAGCCCGTGCCAGTGCTGGGTCACCCTCACTGGGAAAAAGTGCATCCTGATGTTCAGGTGCTTCAAGTTGTGCCTGCTGCCTCTGGTTCTGCCATGGGGCACAATATTTATTTATTTACTTATTTATTTGATGCAGCAACATGCATAACTATATGTAACATCACAGCATTTTTAAACCTGCAAACAGGCGCTAAAACGAAAAAACCAAAATCAGGTTAGAGGCTTCTTCATTAACCAGTGCTATCATAAAACAGGGGGGCATAGAGCCCCCCATGGTAAATCATAGGCTCCAGAGTCAGTCACAAGAAAAAGCATGCTCTGTTCTCACTCCTCCACAACAGAAGTATCTAGGGATGCTAAACGAAGAGGGGATTCACACCATGAGCACAAATCTGTCAAAATGCAAGTGCGATTATGCAAAATGCCAAACGCAGCTGCAAGAGCAGTTGTTGCCATCTATCTAATATTTAGATAACACGTGAGGTTTTGTCTCCTTGACATGGGAACATGTTCATGTTCTTTCTTTTTTTTTTAAAAAAAAGTTTCCATGAAATGGTGAAGTGCTTCTCTGCCTCTGACATGCACGCTGATGCATGGTTCAGTATGCAATTTTCAGTATAATAACTGTAAAGTGATTAAAGCAGCTTTTTATTTTGGAAGCTAAACAAATAAGAACAAGTCCTGGTGAGAGATTCAAGGGATTAAGTTTATTATCTCAGTAGAGTTGATGATTAGTCTGAAATGAAGTTCTTATCCATCTCAGCAGAACAACAAAGCCATACAAGAACACAGAATCTGCATATGCTGTTACCATCACGCCTCTGAAAACCTCTGAACAACTGAAGTGACAGGAGTTAAAAGACGGTCTTCAAAGAGTAATGATAAGGACAACAAAAATATATGGAAGGGGAAAAAAATCCTGCACCAGAGACTTGTTTCAAAGATGCGATAAAACTGCTTTTCAAGAAAACCAAAAGTTGAAGGGTACTAACATACATTCATTTTAATTCTTTTCTGTTTCACGTGTCGCAGCTAATTGATTCCATGTCTTTATGGAATGGATGGATACAAGTGTCAAGGTGTAATATCTTGGTATAAGAAGCATTTTCTCAGTAACCTGAGAAAAGTAAGAATTGTTTTCTGTGTATAATTGTTTCAAACATTGCATCTTAGTAACAGAGTAATCAGAGTCCGTATTTCTTTAAGAAGAAATGCCAGGAAACTGGATTTCACATTGGCTAACCAGAAAACACATCACGGATTTTCTTGTCCGTGGTGGTGATGACCCGCAGTGGTGAGCAGTCCTCTCACAGCCCAGGGAGATGAGTTACAAGCTGTACAGCTGCTCAAGCTACGGCCTGTGCAATGTGTGCCACGTCTCACGGACAAATGATAAATTTTTCACATTACTTCACTGTCCCAAAGTGTAGAGCGCAAACTCTTAACCAAGCCGGCACATTCCTGTAAGACACAGCATGCACATTTCAAGTAAATATCAGTATTTTTACTTCAAATGAAATGTCAGACTGATCAAAACTATATCCCAAGCCTATCAGAGCACATGCATGTTGCATTACTTATGGATTGCAAACATGTTCTGGTCGGCTTCCTCCCTTATCCCTGCATCCAAGTATCAGACTGTTTTCTGCTCCTGTACCTGTGCTATTTCAAACAGCCAGAGCTATCATTATGGCATGCAAAGTAAACGTTTATTTCCAGATTGTTCTTCTGCACCCCTGAGCATGAAGACATGCACACCTGAGCTACCCCTCTGCACAGGGGTAATAGCATCATGGAATCATTTAGTTTGGAAAAGACCTTTGAGTACATTGACTCCAACTCTTAGCCTAACGCTGCCAAGACCACCACCAAACTATTTCCCTAAGCACCACATCTAACCATTTTTTAAATTCTCCAGGGGATAGTGACTCAGCCACTTCCCTGGGCAGCCTGGACCAGTGCATGACAACCCTTTCAGTGAAGGAATTTTCCCTAATGTCCAATCTAAATTTCCCCTGGCAGAACTTGAGGCCATTTTGTCTTGTCCTATTATTTACTACTTGGGAGAAGAATCCAACACCCACCTGGCTTCAACCTCCTTTCAGGTAGCTGTAGAGAGCCACAAGGTCTCCCCTCAGCCTCCTCTTTTCCAGGCTAAGCAATTCAGGTAATGGTGTGAATCCACCCAGCCTCCCATCCCCAGATCAGATGAGCAAGGCTCTTCAGCACACTGGTCCCATACAGATGTCACAGCCACTGTATAGCACCTCAGATAATACTCAAATGTAACTACACTCCTGCCTGTGGAGAAATTAATCGAGGTCCTTCAGTAGACTCCATTTGATACTAAGTCACATCTGTTTGGGTAAATAAGAGATAGGTGCCTAAAGTCTCATTCTAGTCAGTAGAAATCTAATTAACACAACCAGTGGAGAGTCCAGAGAGCCAGTCAGCTCCCTCTAACCCAAACATCTATGTCTGGTCAGCTGCATTACTGGTTTTTCTCTACTAACAATGGACATTTTCAAGAAAATGGCAAAAGATAGACTGACGGCAAAGCAAGCTATGAGTGATCTGCCTCCCAGTACCTATACCTTGGCTTACCACCTTTACTAGTTTTGGACTACAGCTGCACAGACACTCCACGAGAAATGGCATATTACTTTGTATAACATAACCAATTCAGATGCTTTCTCAAGAGAAATCTGCAGGATTTAAAAGGCAATCTTAATGATGCAGAAAATAACTCTTAGAGCTAAGTTTTGCTTCTACACTTACTCATACAATTTCGTTAAATTTAAAGAAGAGCCTAATTGTCATCAGCGGCATAAGATGCCTTTTGTGGTGCAAATATTTATTTATTTTTCAGTATTAAAATTTATCCTGAAGGCTTTATGTTATTGCAAGCAGCCTGAAGAAGTGAAATAAAATTGTGTTTTCTTCATGTTCTTAAAACAGGTGTCTCTTTCTTGGCTTCTGAGCAAGGAGTAAACATCCTTAAGCTCATCCCTGTCACCGCCAAAAGCTGTAATGGAGTAATACTGCATGTATGAGAGACAACAATCAGCATGATAGAGTCCACACTTCTAAAATTAAACTCAGGGAGAAACCAAAACCAAATGTCCCTGTCCTCCCATGTCCTCAAAGCCTCCTGACACATCCTCTGATTGTGATCCCAAGACATACACAGCCCCTCTGGACTGCCAGCAGGCCAAACAGGGCAGAAATCTACAGCATTGAGGCTGCAGCCTTCCTAGGGGACAAAGAGGCAGTCACACAGTTCTCTCTAATCTTGCCCATGACTTTCTCAAAGCAGGAGCTAACCTTGCTGTTTGAGACCTCTGTTTACGTGTTAAAGTTGCCTTACAGTGACTAAGGAGATAGAAAGAGAGAGAAAAATGAAATAAAGACACTCAATTTAATTGCAGATTGCTTTCCTGACAGCTGTCAGTTCATGGTAAGGTATGCAGTTCATGGTAGGCAATGAAATAATAGAAGATTGGATACAGAAAGTAATGTCCTGCTATTGATCTTAGAAACAGAATAGAGATTCTCTCCACCTCTGTGCATGCAAGGATGCTCCCAGTGCATCAAGTTCAGTCCATTTCCAGATCCACTTTTTTTAGACACATTCAAAATCAAAATAACACTTTTTCTGTGCCCCTACCCCACAGCTTAGCTGTGTTGCAGGCAGCAGAGAGCAAGTGACACCATGGAAGCAATTGGGATACTTTACTTTTGTGAAGTGGGGATTGCCAAGAGCTGCATCCTGGCAGATCTGAGGTACTTATAATGGGGTTGGAAACAGGAGTCCACATGGATCTGGGTTTGCAGGGACCACGAAGAAAAGCTTCGTAATGAGGGCAAGGGAAGGTCACTCCCATTTTTGACTTATCTGAAAAAAACAGCTGAGCTAGGGGCCATCTCTGAAATCCTGCAGGGAGACTGACACCTGCTTCTGGGGCATTTCAGGGAACCTCTCCCACATCACCACATGCCGCTGTTTCAGAGGCCTCACTTCAGTTACAATACCAAATCCAGAAACAAGGAGGTTTTTCCAATTTCAAAGAAAGTTTTTCGCACATATAAACTCAAACTGAGCATAACCTCTTTAACTGGACCAGGTTTACACGTGCAAGCATCAAACTGACTCGGAAACAGAAATTCAGAAGCAGTAGGAGGAAGCTATGTGGTAGCACCAGCATAAGGTACCTATAGATATTTTTAGAACAAAAGAAAGAAAGAAGGTTCTCAATGTAGATAAAAATACAGAAACTTCCACGAAGTAGAAAGTTTTAACGTGACTGTGGAGCCCTCCCTTTCCTCTCTAGATTTAAATTGTTAGAGTATGAATTGGTAAAGCAGTTTGTTTTGACTTTATACTTCACAACTGTTTTAAGTCCTGTTGGCAAAGCAGTAGATAGACACCACTTAACCTTTAGTTTCACTTGTTATTAGTTTTGAATTTGAAAGATAAACATATATTATTTAAAAATACTTAAAATTCATTTTTCCCCTTTTAACACCCAAAATAATTTTAGTTCCAACCACCAGTTCACAAAGATCTTGCTGTTCCCAACTCCATGCAATCAGCACCATCTTTTTGCCCACACAACCACATCACTTCCAGTGAAGCACAACTTTGGAGTCAATCTGTAAGGAAACTCACTTCGAACAACCAGCTACTTCATGAGCTACAAGGTCTGAGCAGCTTCTTCTTGCAGAAATGGGACTGGAGCCACCCTCCAGCACTGCTGCTGTCTCCCAGTGTATTTCAAGCAGCCGTTTCTCAGAGGTCCAGCCCCAGAAATAGCTCACTTAGACAAGTTAACTTTTGGGAGCCACACGAGAAAACAGCACATAACACACAGACGTTATGGAGCAACCTAAGGTGATGCACTCAGCTTCCACAACCCAAGAACTATATAGATACCAGAAAAGTAATAACATACTCTTATATGCATTCCCATGCCTCAGTTTCCTCACCTTCATAAAGCATTCTTTGGGGCTGTCCAAGATCCTGCAGATCATAGGTCCTGTCTATGCTTCAGACCAGCTCCCTGTGACTATGGCTGCTCTTAACCGTCACCCATCCTCAACAAGAGTGCTTTCTCCCCCACACTTCCTGTGCATCTTTTTTTTCTTCCCCAGCCAAGACTTTTATCTTAGAGGTTAGCACTAACTCTTTTTTTTAAAAAACTTTTTGTTGTTGTTCTGCATTTGATAATGTTTCAAACTCAATTCTTTACTGAGTTATTTAAATCCACCTTTCTCTTCTCTGAGTTGCTACAGTTTGCTGCCCCAATATCTCACACTGAATAGAAGCCACTGTGCTCTCTGAAATTACCATTACACCTAGTCTAAAAGGAAACATGCCACTTAGGAGCAAATTATGGGCTCCACCACTCAGCAGTTTCTAAATACCTGAAAGTGTTTTCAGAAAAGCTGAATTTGATGGTAACGCTCTTTATGTAGGACAGCTGGATCAGCTGCTCTCAGAAGGGCTGATGGAAAGATAAACAAGATCTCAAGATCTGTTACAGAAACATGAAAAAAGCAGCAGACCTACAAATGCTATTGATTTTAAAAAGCAAATAAATCTATGGTTTACTGCAGGGATAAAATAGTTTATTCTTTTGGGGCAGGTAATCTGCCATCTGCAGCACACACACTCAGCACCACAGAAGAAACAGCCCCAAAAGCTGACACAGTGTGAGGTGAAAACCCAACCTAGTAACAGGTGGAAACCACTCAAGTCAAATAGTATTACATCAAAGTGCTTCAGCTGCAAATAGATCAAGAGAGGGCACATGGATCCTGTTTTTCTCCTATCAGTAGTTTTTGCTTGTGACCAGCTGCCATCTTTGTGGACTTCTCTATACTGTAACTGTGGTGGTTTTTTCCTTCCCCCCCACAGATGACAGTACATCTTGCCCCAGGCATAGCTGCTCCATGATGTATCCTCCAGCGCCTGAATTATTTCAAATCAGGCATTTTAACAGTTCACCTTATCTGTTCATCAGGGGCAAAGGCTGACATTTTCCAGCAGTGCCCTCAGCGGATAAAGATTCTATTATCTGTTCCATACCAGAGAGTACTGTCTAGAGGAAGGCAACCAGGCTGGTGAAGGGTCTGGAGAACAAATATTATGAGGAGCGGCTGAGGGAGCTGTGTTTGTTTAGTCTGGATAAGAGGAGGCTGAGGAGAGACCTTAGCACTGCCTATAATTACCTGAAAGGAGGTGGTAGAGAGGTGGGTGATGGTCTCTTCTGCCCAGTGACAGGTGATAAGACAAGGGGAAAGGGCCTCAAGCTGTGCCAGGGCAGGTTCAGATGTTAGGAAGAAATTCTTCATTGAAAGAGTTGTTGGGGTGTGGAACAGACTGCCCAGGGAGGTGGTTGAGTCACCGTCCCTGGATGTATTTAACAGACAGGTAGATGAGGTGCTTAGGGATATGGTTTAGGAGAGGACAGGTATGGTTGGACTCGATCTTAAAGGTCTTTTCCAATCTCTGTGACTGGGTGATGGATGACCCATAGGAAATCTCCTGACATGCTGCTGGACATCACTCACAGCTCAGGGAAATATTCCCACATCAAGGCCGTAGGACCCAAGGGAGAGTGGCGGGGGAAACGGGCGTCAATGGGAGCCATCAGAGATAAAAACCCCTCTGCCTCAGAACCGCTGACAAAAGCCTCAGAAACAATTTATTTTGGCGGGTTTCCTTCCCTCCGGTGGCCTCTAGCGCTCTCGGAACTATAGGCTCGGGGCACTGTTTCCGGGAGGGAGGGGAGGACGGGGGGCGGGTTTGAGCGCAGCACCGCCGGGCAGGGCGCCTCGGCGGGCGGGAGGGTGGTGGAGAGGCCAGCGCTCGGAGCTCCTTCTCTTCGTGTCGCCCGCAGACCGCGAGGGAGGATGAACTTGGAACGGTTGAGGAAGCGGGGGGGGCAGGAAAT
>VXBZ01011921.1:423406-448440 GCA_013399135.1 Heliornis fulica
GTTCGGCCCGCTGGCTCTCCCCGAGGCAGAGCCCTTTCTCGGCCCTGTTCCCGGGCGAGGGCAGCGCGGGAGCGGGCGGCTCCAGCCTCCGTAGCCGGGAGCGTGGGGAGTTAGTCCTGCAGGAGTGCCCCGTTTCCTGAGAGAGGGAAGGAGGGAGGGAGCGGGGGTGCGAGGGGAGCGCGGTGCGAGCGGGGAGCTGGAGCGTGCGGCCTCCGAGTAGCATGACGGAAGGGTTTCCCGGTTTCCTCCTCGTCTGGTGGAGGAGGAGGGAAGCCCGCTGCGGGAGCGGCGGGGAAGGTGTGTGTGCCAGCCCTNCCTCTCCTTCGTGCGTTGTGCGAGCTGGGCCGTGCTCGCCAGGTGACTGCGGAGCCCGTCGTGCCGCTCCGCAGGCTGCTGCGCGGAGAGCTGTGCTGGTGGGCTCAGCAGTTACGGTCTTACAGTCACAGAGTCACTTGGGTTGGAAGAGGCGTTCAAGATAATCGAGTCCAACTACGGCCTAGCCCTGCCTAGTCCACATCTAGATCATGTCCTCAAGCATAACATCTACAGCCCTCTTAAATACCTCCAGGGATGGTGACTCCACCACTTCCCTGGGCCACCTGTTCCAGTGCCTGACAACCCTTTCAGTAAAGAAATTCTTCCTGATATCTAACCTAAATCTCCCCCGTGCAGTTTGTAACCATTTCCTCTCGTTCTATTTCTTGTTACCCAAAAGAAGAGACCAACCCCTACCTTTCTCCTTCTTCCTTGCAGGTATTTGTAGAGAGTGATAAAGTCTCCCCTCATCCTCCTTTTCTCCAGACTATCCTTTTATGTATATATACATATACGGTATTCTCTTTCTCTAAGATGTAGCAAAACTCTTTTAACTGGAATGAGGAGATTTTTGCTACCTTTTCAATGACAGCAAATCAGCTAATGACCCACTGCCATACTTAGGTAGTGCGTATCTTATGGTCAAATATACCTGCATGTTAATAAAAAATAAGCAACCCCACCTCAAATTATTTTTGCATCCTTTAGAAATTACAGTACTGATTTTTTAAACTTCTAAAAATTATGTAAGATGTGAATCACCCTTCATTAGAGACCATATTCTCCTGCTCGGGCAGGGGGGTTGGACTGGATGGTCTTTCGAGGTCTCGTCCAGCTCCTAATATTCTGTGATTCTGTGATATGCATAAGATATTAAATGTGAATGAAGTACAGTATATTTCAAAATAATCCAAGAAAGCTATCCCCAAATAAATGCTAATTATTTCTATCATGCCTTTACAGCAGCAGTATCAAAGTGCCCTGTTTTGGGCAGACAAAGTAGCTTCACTGTCTCATGGTAAGTAGTTGCTTTTGACATTGTTTTTCATTAATGTCTTTCTGACAGTGCTCTGGTCTTGTTTTGGGTGGGCTTTTTTTTGTAAAGCTGTATGTTGAAGTTTTGTGGTTGGTGTACATGATTTTCTGTAATCTTTGGAATGCTCCTTTTCCAAATAGAGCAGGGCCAATCTTATTTTCCTTTTGAACTGTGTGTTAAAATTACTGTTCAACCAAACCTTAAGGTTTGTCCACTTTAAGAGACCACACACACAAAAAAAAAAAAAGCTAGAGAGACAGGGTGATTTCCTACAGGACTCACACTTGCTGTTGGTGACAAGTAGAATGCAGGTTTACGGAGTGAGCTGATGCTGGTAGCCTTTGTCTGCTTACTGCCGCGGCCTGTTTACACTTCTTAAAATGATTTGGGGTTTAATCCCACAAAAGCCGTGATTGCCAGCAAAGGGAGTAGTGACCTGTGGTTTTGCAGTTGTCACTTCTAGTTACAGAGGTCTGTTGCTTTCGTTTTTACTATTGTTAGGTTCCCACTGATACTTTTTTTTGGGGGGGGAGAGAGAGAATTCTGAGCTGTTTTTGTCTGCCCTGTGTCCAAAGGCAGGGCTGCCTACAACTGCCACTTTTTTTAGATCTGTGTCACTGTTATCTCCTTGTGACACACATCTAGTATGAAAACCTTTGTATTCACAGTTCAGCAATCTATCTGATGCCTTTAGCAAAAATCTGATTATTTTTCATTTTAATCTTTCTGATATCATAAGATGTGTGAGTGTATAATCTAAATATATATAACAACTTTGTAACTCAGTAAGATACTAGAATAGAAGGAAATTCTTATCTAGTGAAGCAAAAGGGAATATCATGTGTGAAAGTCTTTTAAAGATGTATTATAAATTAATGATTTATAATTTTCTTTTATTTTAGAAGAACCACAAGATATCTACTGGTTGGCCCAATGCCTTTACCTGACAGCTCAGTATCATAGGGCAGCACATGCCCTTCGATCGCGTAAGCTGGATAAGGTAAGTCACCTTAGTCAAAAGCTTACTACTTTTACTCCACTTTCAAACCTCTGCTGCTAGCTACAGTGACTTCCTCACCATCAGAGGATAAAATCTGTGGAAAGAGTAATTTAAAAGCCTGATTGATGTAGTTTATCTGAAACAAGTATAGCCCTGTGTTCAGTAGACCAGATTGACACTGTTGCACCTAGGTAGGGTTGCAGAAAAGAGAATGGATCTGAGGATGTAACCCCAGCAAATGTGGGAAGGTGGAGCATCACTTCAGGTGTAGATGTTTAAATTGTCCTTCCACTCTGCTAATGAGTGGTGAAACAAGTGTCCTTTGGGAGTTGGATAGTAGAGAAAGCGTTATAGACTTAGTCGTTTTTGTCAGGGAAGACTTTTGGAGGTGAAAGGGATGAAGAAGCGGTAAAACTAAAAAGGGAGAGAGCAATATGAAGTCTATCAGTGTAAATAAACATGGTTTCTCTTTGTGACTAATGCATGTGAAACTTCTCTTTCAGTTATATGAAGCGTGTCGTTACCTTGCAGCTAGATGTCATGTGAGTACACATTAGAGGAAACAACACTAAATAAAAGATGCATCTTGGGAACATTAGGTACCTGACAAGCAATGTAGATGTCTACATCCATTGGAATAGCAGGTTTAAATTTTGTGACAGTTGATTTAATCCTTCAACCTCCAGTGTGGTAGCTAAAGAATCCGTTGCGGTACTATTCTGAAGAAATCCAACTGACCCTTTTTTTCCAGGAAAGAAAAAACTCCTACTTTATTTTGTGGGGAAATAATATGAACCACTTTTTATCTTGTGTCTTCATGTTTATATTTTTAATTGGTTGGTTGTAGTCTGACCAGAGGAGATGTGATGTACGGTTTTATCTTTTTTACAGTTAGCAGCTTTACGTAGGTCTGTATAAAATATGATACATAAATAGTAAAATGCAGTGATTTCACAAGAAGACTGAATCAGTTGGTAGATTAAAAATAGAAATTTGAAACAATACCGTGCTGCTTATAGAATAAGATGATTGTGCTTTATTAAAATCTCTGTTAACCTTTTAGAAGCATATCTGCTTCTGTGATTGCATAATGCTGAATAGTAGATTTTTCTGTAGGTGTTTAGTTTATTTTGTATATTATAGATTAGTAGTAAAACAGCTGACTGCAATTGTCAAACGACATATACCCAAATAGGAATACACATGCATCAGAAACCTGCTGCTAAACGCTGGTTGTTATAACCTGTGCCTTTGAAATGTGATGTCTTTGTTTATTGGTGCTTTATATACAGATATTTCAAATCCAACCTTGTTTTTTGCATGCACATGTGTGGCTAGTACGCTGCAAAGGAGCATCAACAGGCCCTGGATATTCTAGATATGGAAGAGCCAATCAACAAAAGACTTTTTGAAAAGTACCTGAAGGATGAAGGTGGATTGAAGGACTCCACCACAGACTGGGAGATGTCACAGTCCTCTGTAAGTGATGTTTTTTTAAACAAATACTTTCATGACGTAGAAAAAAAAAATGTGTGAAGTCAGACAGTGATTTTACAGTGGTGTGAATCTGAAATTTTGTTATCCAAAAAAAGTTTAACACAAAAGTTTTTGGATAACAATTTTCAGAAATGCTGAATTGTTCTCCTTTCAGTCAGAAGTCACATGTTAGCTTACCTGTCTGAAAATAACTAGGTTTGCAAAAATGAAGAGTGCTTTTCAACAACTTACCATAAAGTCTTTTCAGACACTGCAGGAAGTTTGTAATGTCATATTGTTTTTTAGAGTCTTCTAGCTTTGTGCTGTGATTTCAATTGAGCTGCAAATTGTAGGATAACCTCTAGATATTTTAAAGGAAATATTTCCTTAATTACCCAAGTGTTATTCTGAGTGGAACACTTTTTTTTATTACACTTGAAAATTCTGTGACCCAGAAGTGAAGTGCTTGAAGCTCGTTGAACACAGATAAGAGGGATCAGTAATGTGTGTAGGCTGAAGAGTCTTGGTTTTCAGAGTTATGGACTGAATTTTATTAGCTGAAACTACAGTGAAGGTGATTGAGAGATGTCATTTTCCTTGTGAGACTCAAGTAGCAGAATGGGTTAAATCATTGATGTGAACTGATTTCAAATGGTGATACTAAGGGGCTTAAGGGAGAAGTTGGTGAGATCGAGTGACTGGTGCACCTTAATGGAAATGTTTGAGTTACCACTGCAAACAATGGAAGAAGCCCTCAGTTTTGGGTGTTCATTCTCACTCCCTGTTCCATGGTACTCCGCCCCAAGTGTTAAGGCGACTGATTATTGACCCAAATAGGGAAATTATTTTGACTGAAAAATAACCCAGCCACAAACCTTGACTTCATCGATCCTCATCTTCACAAATACTTGTGATAATGTACGTTACAAATGTGAGGATGGCTTTACATTTGCTAGAGCAGAGAACTGCTTTTGCCTAGGAATACTGCTTTTTCTGCATTCTGTAGATTTCTGTATTTCTGTATTTTGTGATTCTTTGATTTTTATGGGTTGGTTTTTTTTTCAAACTTAATTTGATTGGTTTGCACAGACGATGCTTCCAGAGTAAGAGTGACTGGTCTCTGAGCTGGTAACAGTGCTGCTACCCCTGTAGTAGCCTCCTGGGGTTTATGAGTACAGCAGCTGTACTCTGTCTAGGGTCCAGGATCCCGAAACAGTTGGTCTGCCTTACTCGTGTGATGGCATAGACCTTCTCAAAGTAACTTGCTGACATTCCTATGGCCTTCTGACTGAGTTGAACACGCCTCTAGGGAGTTTTGAAAAAACATGTTAGCTACTAGGGATTTTAGCACAATTTTAGCTATGGTAATACTGATCTTTCACTACTTCCATTTCTGAAAAACCTATGTTTTGGATTGAAAAGGATATATTTTGATGCTCAAAGTAGTTGATTCTGTTGCTTTGGTATTGTCATCTCTTGTCTTACCTGAAATGCATTGTTTTGTAGTCACTAAAGAAGTGAATAGCCTTTGGAAGTGATGATTTCCCTATATTGAATATGAAGGGAATTCAGTATAAGTAGTTTAAACTCAGATTATCAGAGATGGGAGAGCTGGATGCCAGAAGTAGGAAAGATAAACTCTGTCTGCCCTCCACATACTTTAAGTATGTGTTTCTTTTGGTAGTGTCCATTTGATTTGCTTTGTTGTTGTTTTTTTGGTTTTTTTTTAAGAGAGTAGGGACAATATTTTTATTTAAAGACAGCACTAGAAAACCAGGTTCCATCATACATGAAATGCTTTTTACTTTTCAGGGAGCCCATTTGATTTGTGCTCAAACCCAAATTGCAAACATTGATTCAGTCTTTGACCTCCAGCCCTGCTTTTCCACCAGATCAAGAGCTCTATATGCCTTTTGCGAGGGAAGATCTATGATGCTTTGGATAATAGAACCCTGGCAACATACAGCTACAAAGAGGCCTTGAAGCTTGATGTTTACTGCTTTGAAGCGTTTGATCTTTTAACATCACACCATATGCTGACGGCCCAAGAAGGTTTGGATAGCAGTGTTTCTCAAATACAACTGAAATTTAGCTGCTTTCTCAATATGCTTTTTTCCTGGATAAAAAGTAAAGCAGTGCTGCAAGTAACAGACTTCGAAGCGTTGAGAGTAGACGATGGCTGAAATGAGTGAAAACTCTAATTGTTCAAATTCAAGTTTAAACTTTATTTTGTAGACTTGCAGTGTTAAGAGTTAAAAGAGACAAAGTAACCCACTGTTCTGTTTGATGATTCTGGAAGTTCCCATACTCTTTGCTCAGCCATTGTTTAATGTTTTTCCCATGTTCTCAACTTAAAGGGGCTTTGGACCTATGAAACCCTACTGGTGTTTGCTTATTTATAGCAGGCGTTGCTTAATGGAACATTGTGAGTGTTTAAAATTTGATATGTAGAATAAATAAAAATAGTGGTGTATCATGTCATCTTTATTGAATTTTATTTAAAAGTGTAGGAGGAAAACCTTAAGAATTCAATCATGAATTTCCATAATTAGTAGTATTGTCTGTTTAGTGTACCTGTACTATTATTGTAGTTTTGGGATTACAATCATAAAATTCTTTGCATTTGAAGTTGTTAAAAATGTCGAATCTTGCTGTTTCTTCTGTAACATGACCACTCCAATTTGTTTTCTTTTAAATTCACATAGAAAAAGAACTCCTTGAATCTCTACCTCTTAGTAGACAATGTACAGAAGAAGAACAAGAATTACTTCACTTTTTATTTGAGAATAAATTGAAAAAGGTAAGCCCCCAAACTGACTGAAAAGCTGAGAATTAATTGGATGTCTTGACTTAAGATGTAAAATTTTTTTTCTATTCTGCACATTGGAATAAAGAAGAGCTTTGTAATATTAGCTATTTTCAATTTTTTTTTTTATGTAGTAGATACCACTTTATGGGGCAGCAGTACAGTTTTGTGTAAATTTATTTTCTGGTTCTGATTGAGAAATTCTGATGAGTTTTTTTAGATTTCTTTAGAAATTTAGGGGTGAAAAAAGAATATTAATGACATAGGCAAAATGTCAGTTATCTGAAAATACTATGATATAGTAACATAATTCCAGACTATTGCTTCCAAAAGCAATGTGAGAGCACTGAAAGCCAACTATATATTGCTCGGTATGCATTTCTACACCTAAGATGTTGGCACTGACAGGCATCTTTCGTGATTTAAATGCGCTTCTAAGTACATTGTAATTTTGCCAAATAATGTGTTTTATGGACTTTCAGTTTAAATTTAAGAGTTTTAAGAAGCTTAATACTACTTAATTATTCTTTTTGGAACAAAATATATTCATACTTATACCAGCTGATTTTAGATTGGTTGTTTCTTTTGCTTTTCAGTATAATAAACCCAGTGAAACACTGATTCCTGAATCAGTAGATGGTCTTGAGGAGAACCTGGATGTGGTAGTATCCTTAGCTGAAAGACATTATTATAACTGTGATTTCAAAATGTGTTACAAGCTTACTTCGGTGTAAGTATACAAAGCAACTTGATATACATAACAGTTTAACTGAGAGACTGTTGAAGATGCTAGAGCTTGGAAATGAGACTCTGAAAAGTCACGTGGACTACAAGTCAGACTTGTAGACTCCATTAAAGAGAGCATCTATAATATGTAATATACTTGCTTATATGTTGGTTTATACTTGTAATTTGAAGTACTTTGAACTATTTTAAAATGTCAGCTAAGCTTTTAACTGTTTTCAGGTCCCCTTCTCAGAGGATGGAATCATAATGTATTCCTGATTTAAGAGATTCTGTGAACAGTTTTCAAGCCAACTTATTTTTTTTCTCAGTTTAGTACACTGAATGCTTAATGCCTACAAGCAATGTCCTATATGCAGTCAGTTGTCTGTGATACTATCTTCCCTTCCTAAGTGCCTCAGGAAGTAAAAATGTAAAGCTGAGCTAATGCATGCCCTAAGGCATACTGCCTAGTTAAGCTCAGGAAGTTGAGGACTTGCTTGAAAGTTGCTATTAAATGTATAGAAAGCTGAACATAAACGTTGTTACTTGCTAGTTTTTTTGTTTTTTACATATGTCACTTCAAATTTAATTAGCAAACATGCATTGTATTCTGTTTTTCTAATTGTATATTCAGCTTGTCAAAATTTTCCGTTTTTCTGCTAAGCTAAATTGATAGTTATTTTTCTGGTCTTAGGATAGCCTGTTAATGGTTACCTTCTAGTTACAAATAGCTTTCCAGTGTCTAAATTGGTAATTTATTGGAACGTTACATACTATAAAAACAGTTTGCTTAAAACAGTAAAATTTTTGAAATGTGCATTGCAGTTTGGTTTTTTGTTTTGTTTTTTGGTAGGGTGATGGAAAAAGATCCTTTCCATGCAAATTGTTTACCTGTGCACATAGGGACACTTGTGGAGCTTAATAAAGCAAATGGTAAGAAATGCAACACTTAACGTAAGTCAAAAGAAGATTGTAGATCCTCAGTTTTAGGAAGGAATTAAGGATGCCAAGAAAGCTCCTGATTTGCCATTTTAAAAGTTACATGCATGTTTTCATCTTGCCTGTAGTTTCAAGAAAGAGTGGTAACTGGAAAATAGGGAAGTTTCAGAGCTGCAGGTGGGGGCAGGGAGTGGAAGGAGTAGTGCGAAGAGTCTTTGCTCATTTATGACCACAAGTGGTCTTTTAACCACTGGGCTGTGTAGCCAGAGTGACAGTGAGCTACACTGATTCGTTTCTGGTCTCTGTTTTGAAGCAACCCTCACAGAGTATCTGGGGGTTACTGTTTCTGCTCAAGAATAAAGTGTATTCATTTAAACTAGAAGGGAACTCTTCAGCAGTGGGTATGCTGAGGTGGACGTGCTTATTCCATGTCAGAAATAATTCTAGACTCTTCTTGCCTTTGCTCTTGCAAAGGCCTGTATTTCAAGCAAGTGAAGAATCATTCAGCACCTTTTGTTGGAGTTACAAGTATAGCTTATTTGCAGCTGGTATGACTTTTTCTTATTTCAGACTGTATATCCAAGTCCAGTGAGGAGCTTGAATGTTTTTAAAACCGTTCGGAAAATAGACTTAGGAGCTCGTATAATTTGCAGTCTCTCAAGGGATGGTGCATTGTATGTATATAATGTCATTAAATGTACTAGACCTTCTCAGTGTTTGGTGAATGTACTTTTTTGTTACTCTACAGTTAACCGCATCTGAAAATGTGTCCACTACTCTGATTTTTCTACTAGGTCTGCCTTGAGAAGCATTTTGTAGATAAGTTGGTATTTTGTAAGCCAGTTCTCATATCTTCTTTTTCTGAAGCTGAGAATTGATGCAAAGTACTCCAGGACAAGCTCATCAGTTTAAGAGCTCTGTGCTCCTAAGAAGTAGAAAATTTTTGTACCATACTGCTGTTTCTTTTTACATCTCATCAGCAGTAGAATTTTTACCCTGTATCAAATAATTCTGCTGCTACTAGAAAATCTGTCATAACTTGTTCTAGTAACTAAGTTCTTGTGAAATTCTTAAGGGGTTGGATGTTTACTGTTTGTGCTGTGAAGACTTATGGATTGGTTTGGGTTTTTTTTTTCTTTTGGAGTGGGTGTTTTACCTAAGTGAAAAACTGAATCCATTTTGAGGTACTCGAAGTATTACACTAAAGAGAAACCTTTTTTGTTTGCATATGCATTAAAATATTCAGAACATCTAACATTATTGTATAGAAAGCTAAAGGGTTTGAAATATCTTAATGTCTCAGTGTGTTTTAACTTTCTTTCTTGTTTCCTCCCACTACACAGAGCTTTTTTATCTTTCTCACAAACTGGTGGACTTGTACCCAAATAATCCTGTAAGTTGTTCTAATCCTTTATTGTCTGCTGTTTTTGTTATAGTTTGAGCAACAGAATTAAAAATCTGTTTCTGGATGGAGCTATTTTGTTACTATACTTTTCTTATACCAGGGTTCTCTTCAAAAACAAAGTACCTGTAAAATATATCCAATGTGAGGTGTTCACACTGAATAGTAATTTAAAACAAATGCTGCCGTAACAAAAGTATATGCCTCTCAGGGCAAGCTTTTTACATGGATTTTCATAGAATTGTAGGATATCTTGAGTTGGAAGGGGAGCATAAGGATCAGCAAGTTCAACTCTTATTTTCCTTTTACTCAGTCTGAATTTCCCATGTTGAGACTCATACTCATTGCCTCCCATTCTCTCATGGGACCTCTGAGAAGTCTTGCTATATCTTCTATGTTCATTACAGTTGAATAATGGAAGACAGCAATAAACTTTGTGCTTAGTGCTCTCTTCACAAGCATGAACCCAGGTAGAGATACACATGCCAGCAGTTCTAGTTTGTCTGTAATACATCAAGTAATTTGAAATGCTGACTGATTTCACTGAAAATGTTCCGAACTTCTCTAATTATAATATTTTTTCTGTTTTACATCACCAATGGTGATGTTCCACTAAGTGTGATATATCTATTAATACTCAGTTTGGTTTTATTGTTTAGGTGTCATGGTTTGCAGTAGGATGCTACTATCTCATGGTTGGTCACAAAAATGAACATGCCAGAAGATACCTCAGGTAACCTTTTTTCTTTTAGAATACTTAATGTTCTTGATTGTAAGCTCATAAAGTAAACACAAATATTCCTTTTGTTGACACACTTTTTCTTGGTGTAGACTTCAGCCACCTGGATAATTTAAAGTACATACAGACTTGTGCAGAATCTCTTTTGCCAGTCACTTTCTTGTTCTGGGCAGGTGTAATCCCTGTATTTGCTCATGCTGCCAAGCTAACTACAGCATTAAAACAAAATCCAAAACAAACAGTCCAAAAAACAACAACAACAACAAAAAAAAACCCCAAAAAAACACACCCTCCCAAAAATGCAAGAAACCCCAACAACACACACTGCTCCTCCACCCCAACCACAAAAAAAACCCAAAACAAACAACAGAAAAAGTCACAGAAAGACCCATACCAAGCCATCAGAATTCAGAGTTACTCTGATAAAGAGGAAAATAAATATGCTGGAAGTGCTCCAATTTCTTGGAGCAGAATGATAGTGTTCAATTACAAGGCTAGAGACAGCTGTGGGCTAGGTAGTAGTTTTTAGAGGAGGATGTGGAGGTACCATGGATAAAACCACAAGCTCATTGTTTTGGAGCCACAGACCATCATGCTGGACAGGGAAGAAGGCATGCTGCTGGGAAGAAGCAAATGTTCAAATATGTCCCTGAAGACGGAGAACAGACTGTTCTGAGACCTGTGATGAGAAATAATGAATTTAACTCTCACAAACAAGATTTAGATTAAATGATGGAAAAAAATGAAGTGATTAAGCGTAGGCTTTGTGGAACACATAGGATGCCATGTTGGAAGCTTTTAAGAAAAGATTCTGCACATCTGTCATCTCTTTAATTTATGAATGCCCTTACCTTCAGACTGAGAAAATAATTCACAGAGCTTTCCAATGTTCCTTGCGAGCCTGTCTTTCTGTTGGAGACTCTACGTTGCAGTTTTCAGCTCAGGACTTGGGTGACATTCTGTATACTTCTCTGATATGCAGCAACTGACTGCAGCGTGACATAAATACTTGAGTCTCCATTAAGGCTAGTAGAATTTACATGGCAAAACTTCAACATGCTCTTCAACCCAAGTATTCATTTCATATTTTCATATCCTGTTTGTGAAACTTAAATTTGTTGGATTATATTTATTTTGAAATGTATTGCTAGAATACATTATGAATCCTGGCTAATGTTTTTTTTTTGTGTTTTGCCTAATTCACCTATTCTATCATTGTTTATGTTCAGTAATATCAAGTAGTTCTTGCTGTTCATGAACAGAAACTGCAGTGAATTCTTGTAATGTGTGATACTTTTATGTCCTAAATAGTTTGAACTTTTAAAATTAACATTGTTCACTACTGGTTGCTACAGAAGATTATCTTAAGAGCCATGCTATGTCACACAGATATCTATGTAAGTGGTCATCTGGAGCAGATGAAATTTAATTTCAGATATGTTTCCTTATGACTTGCCCTTGTTTTTAGCAAAGCTACTACACTTGAGAGAACCTACGGACCTGCGTGGATAGCATATGGACATTCATTTGCAGTTGAGAGTGAACATGACCAAGCCATGGCTGCATACTTCACAGCTGCACAGCTCATGAAAGGGTATGTCAAAAGGATTTTGTTTGGCAGAAAAAAAACCCCAAACATAAAGCCTAAATAGTGTAGAATATTGACCTAAAACCCTTTAAACAGCAGGAATGCATTTGCAACAACTATCTAGTAGAGAACAAAGGAGGAAAAAAGTCTAATTAATTTAATAATCTGTATTTACCTGCATTATTTGTGATTTTATAAGTTCTGAAGTCAAGATTTCTGTTTAGGTAATCAGTGTTCTACCTGAACATTAAGTGAAATTTGTGAATTCACTTTGTCATACCAGGTCATAAACTGCTGTATAATAATATCTTGAACAGCTGTTGCATGCTGTGGAGAAAGCTGTAAAATGAGTAGTGGGCAAATCATGTCATTGCACATAAAGTACTGTATTTGCTTTTAGTTATTCCTCTAATTATGACTTCTTCTATATTCTATGTGCAAATGAGATGTATAAAGGAAACTTGTGTGCGCTGCTGAAACCCTCACAACTAACTCAAGCACTGAAAAAATAGTAATTCTAGAACAGGTTATGAGTTCACATTCTTTTCAACAACTAAGATGTAAAGTCTTTTAAACTGCCCCTTGGGCTAATAGTCCATTTAAATCAGCTTGTGCTTGATGTACACAAATATAGACTAACAGTTGTTTGGGGTTTTTTTTTATATAGTTTGTGACACCTTTTCTGGTATGTGTGTGTGGTTTTGTGGCTTGATTTTTTTGGTTTTTTTTTAGGTGTCACTTGCCGATGCTCTATATTGGACTGGAATATGGTTTGACCAACAACTCAAAGTTAGCAGAAAGGTTTTTCAGCCAAGCTTTAAGCATTGCACCAGAAGACCCTTTTGTTATGCATGAAGTTGGAGTAGTTGCCTTTCAAAATGGAGAGTAAGATTGCAAAACAGGATTAAATGCAATTATAAGCATGGATTATTCTGATGCTTAGTGTGCTAACATACCTACTAAAGTACTTCCATTGAACCGCAGTGTCTGTTCATTCTAGCTTAGATGGTGTCTACCCTAAACCCTTGCTTTCTGCATTGTTCTTAGTTGTTTAAGGTTGAACAGGAAAGCACTTGAGGAATTTGTAGAGATAATAATCTATCTTGTGTGCGCGCCTGTCATTGGGTAGTTGCAGGCCTGGAAAAGGCACCTGTCAGCATACACAAGTAACTTTGTATAGCGAAACGATTTTGTCAGCTCAGGAGGTTCCAGATGTATTCTAATAAAACCCACACACTAAACTCAAAATAAAAAGCAAGCAGATATAAGAAGTGTTTAGTGAGCATTATTGGTTTGCTTCTGACTTTCTAACTTTTTTTCTTGTTTGGTTTCAGGAGCACATGCAAAATATATAATATGTATCTTATATGTATAATTTACATTTGGTAATTAGGATAATTTACATTTAGATATATATCTAATTTCACCGGATGATGAAATAATATCAGAGAGCTGTTCTTGGTAATACAGTTTTTCCATTAGCAGTATGAGAACTCTTCACTAATTTTAAATTTTCCCCCCCCACCCCCCCATCCTCATTCCTTCAATTCTTAGCTGGAAAACTGCAGAAAAGTGGTTTCTTGATGCACTGGAAAAAATCAAAGCTATTGGAAATGAGGTACTTTTCCTAATAACATGCACAATCATGAATTTGTAAAACTCCAGCGAATTCTGTAATATCTCGTGACAAAATACATTGTCCTTATTTTAAGATGGAAGCAATACAGTGAAAATTTGACTTTAAAACTTAGACCGTCTGTTTGTAATTGAATGTGTTGAAGTTTTAGATGACAATCATCTCCCTTTCTTCAGTGCCCTAGGAAAAGGCAAAAAGTGAGTTTCTATATGAAATGTAAAAGACTGAGCATAGATTTATCAGTCTCAGGTCTTAGTAGTACCGTTTATTTTATGTGTTATGTCTAAAGAAACACATTGAACTAGTGGAAACTTACTAAATGCTTTAATGAAAGTAGTATCACCTTGTGACAGACCTCTTGTGAATTTTAGGATAGGTTTTCTCAAATTTTAGATTAGATTTAATTGCTACTATAATTTTTAACAAAATTATTGCTATTATAATTTTTAACAAAATTTTAACAAATTATAGTAGCATCTCCCATGAAGATAATGAAATTGCTTGTAGAGCAGAGTAAACCTATTAAGTAGAAAGCTCTGAAAAATCTCTAATCTTCCTGTGGACAAAGTACACGTTTACTAAAACAAACTGCACAGGTACTGATCTATATGCTCACCAACCCTGTATAAAAAGGGTTGTTCTGGTAGTTGTATTGTTTCTGTGAATGTCACAAACTTGTAAACCAGGCATGAATTTATTTGTATGCATAAATTCTGTTGTTTGACAGTTCTTTTGTTTGTGGAGAAGTACTAAATATCAATGTTTCTATAAACACACAAATGGAAATTTAGAATTAGAGCGGAAAACACCTAATATAACTTGATGCACAAACATGTGCTGTTATAAATCACAATTCATAATGCAGTCAAGTCCAAATGATTTTTTTATTTCAGCAAAAAGTGTTTTAAGGATTTTGGTGGCTCAGACTCTTTTCTCTGTGCCTCATAAATAAGCTGATTCATTTAGAGCACATTAAGACTATGGAGAAGACAGTAAAAAGGTCTTCGGTATCTATGATTATTTTTCAAACACCTAATTTGGTGGGATCTTCAGTTTTTCTAGGCTGAAAGACTTCACGTGGTTTTTACCTAACTAGAAAAAAAGTCTTTTGGTTGGGATCCAAGTTCACCTTCACTGAGCCTTTAAAGAAATTTAATAGGGTTTGGAGAAGGGAAAATTTGAAAAGAGTAACTAAATGTTTTGAGCTCAGATATGTTTTTAGAAGAGAATTGACAGGGGTTGTGATATTTTTCATACTCATGAATCAACTGCCTTCTTCATTTGTAATTTTTGTAAGTAGACAATATTCAGTTATAATCAGTGAAGCTGCAGTTATTTCAATTGCTGCATTATTTTGCAGGTAACAGTTGATAAGTGGGAGCCATTATTGAACAACTTGGGACATGTCTGCAGAAAGCTCAAGTAAGCAGAGTACTGGAGTTGCATTTATCTGGAGTAAACACAAATGTGTTTTCTCTAGGCTGACTTCTCATTAAAATCAAGGTGACATACTATGTGAGAGCAGTGTAGTAGCATCTTGTAAGAACAAGAGTCTCTAATTCAGCTTGTGAACATAAATACATTAATTGCCCCTATATCCAGTTTACTACATGCAGTGTGGTGATGTAAAACCTTCAGCTGCCGATTCTTATCAGACAGAAATGTTGTAGGCTTTTAGATCCTCATATGGGTACAAATTCTGTTTGCCATCCCCTTTCTGATGTACTTGGCAAATATGTCCATTGATCAATGAACATAAAGGTGGTTGTGGGCCAGTTCATTGCTTAGATCAGTGTTTTCGTTGTTTGTTGTGTTTGGTTTTTTTTTATTGAAGTGAAATACGCAGTAACATTAACAAGGCAATAATCCGCGACTTTTTGGGTTTTCAGAGCAGAGCTATTTCATATTTCGTTTTATGTGTGCAAGCTTTATCTTTCTTCTCTGGAATAGAAATATACTTTGTAGAGTTTTAGCATAGAGAAATGTGGGTTTTTTCATTACTTACCTTGATCTCATTCTAACAAGTGTTTTGTTTAATCGGTACCATATCTGGGGTTTTTTATGTGGTTTTAATTGTTCAATTGGTGTATGCTGTAATTTTTGTTTCAGAGCTACTAATGAGAATGTGATTGTGGTAGATGTAAGTTGTACTTTTGTTTTGGCTTTGGTAGCATTTGCTTTACACTTGAATTGCCAATTAGAATTCATAATGAAAATGAATAGAGCTGTATAATAGTTACCTCTTCTGCCAAATCAAACAAAAGGCACTGCTTCTAAAATCTGTTCATGAGCATAATTGTGGGGTTTTTTCAATGCTTGTTTCAGTAACAATTACTTTGGCCTTGCTTTGATTTCTCCAATAAGTTAGTAACTGCTTATATCATGTTTAGGACAACTGGTGCTGTGTTATTTGTTCAGGAAGCCAACCTAATGTATTTCCACATCCTTCAAGAGTATCAATTTGAGAATTTCGGCAGCTGCACACATGCTTTGACAATTTAATAAATTCTATAATAACAAATTTACTAGTGTGCATAATGCTAGTGAGTAGACATATATCCAGTAATTTTTTTCATAATGTATTATGTAGTATATGAAAATGCAGTGGTACTTCAATGGACAGGCAAATACTGTGAGTGAAAATAAGATTCAAACACAGGCAAGTTTTGTGCAGCAAGCAAACAGTTGCATAATTTTTCTGCCTCAGTTGGTACTAAATACCCTCTAACAACTTCATGTGTTGGCTGTTTGCATAATTTCATTACAGCTATAGACATTAAATTTTTTTAATAGACAGTTGCTGTCTTTATTTTAAGAACTTTGTCACATTTGAAAGTACCATTTCTAGTAGATTAAAAATACATTCTAGAGTAATGTATTTTTTAATCCTTGTTTTATAAATTAACTTACTGGATAATCTTCGAAGAAAGGGTGGCTGGTACTTGAAGGAAATAAGGATCTATATAAATTTTTCGGGTACACTGGTACTTTTATCACTTCCATTTTGTTACTTTCTGTATGTTGCACTTGAGGGTTGTGAAATTTCTGCCCAGAGCGAGCTTTGCTCACTTGAAGCAATGAGTGATTTAGTCTCCTGTGACTCCTTCACTCCCCTGGGGAAGAAAATGAAAGTTACAGAAAGAAAAACAACTTTAAGATGAGCAGCCTTAAACGTCTATCAAATTGCAAAGACCATCTCCAAATGGGCCTAGCTATAGGCAGCTCTTGTTTGATAACAAGAGGAACAAGAATTTCTCAGTTATGTTGAGAAAGAAAATTGAGTCTTTTGTGCGTTTGATTATGTTCAGAGTATGAAGCTATAATTTTTAAGTTCTTGCAAGGCTGTGTGCCACCGAGCTAAGGAAAATATCAATATAATACTATAAAACCACCTTTCACCCTGAAGCTTACCAATAGACCTTGTGTACTTAACCCTGACAGGAAATATGAAGAAGCACTGGAATACCATCGCCAGGCTCTAGTACTGATTCCTCAAAATGCTTCTACCTACTCTGCCATTGGCTACATACACAGTCTCATGGGCAATTTTGAAAGTGCAATCGACTATTTTCATACGGTATGTAACTGGCATAAACCAAAGTGCTGGTCACGAAGTCTGTATTTACTGTTTCGTTCTGGTTTGGTTTTGAAACACAAAACCAGCATTTTATCCAGCCTTCAAGTTAGTCTTTATATTATAAAGGAAGATTTAAAAAAAAAAAAGTTTTCTATTGATTAGGTAAAAAAGGCCATTTTGTGCAACTTATTACTTGAATTTTTCTTTGCTAAAACATATGACCATTATATTAATCTATATGTACATAAATTTGCCGTGCTGATGAAATGATTTAAAATACTTCAGAATACTTCCAGCCTGTGCCTTGAAGTAGGAATTTTACAGGAAGCACAACATGTAAAGATGTGCTATTTTTTTTTTGTTGTCCCCAATTTATCTTAATAATTATAAACAGTATAGTTATTATACAGTTCTGATGATCTCAAGCTTTTACAGAGTTACAGTGAATTTTCTCCAGTTTAACTTTCAGTATTCAAGTTGACTGCTTGAACTTATGTTTACATGGAAGCTTGTAGTACATACATTTAGTTGTTATTAATCAACTCTCAATCTATTACAGATTGTAGCTTAGCTATACAAAATTAACTTCCTCACAGGTTTTATAAGTATTATTTTAGTAGTATGTTATACTTCATGGTTCATGAATGACTCTGTACATATTCTTTACTGGGTTTGTTTTTGCAATTCACTTCCTTACTACTTCAGGCACTTCACATGACAGTTTTGGTTGTGCGATGTTTTGCTTTTACAGTGAAGACTCTGGTCTGTGATAGCACTGGAGAGCAACAAACCTGGAACCATTGTGGACTGAAGATGTAAATGGTTTCACTTGCTACTGAATGCTTGTTAAATTTTCTTTTATCCATAGGCCCTTGGTCTTAGGAGGGATGACACATTTTCAGTCACAATGCTTGGACATTGCATAGAAATGTATATCGGTGATTCTGAAGCCTACATTGGTAAGTCTTTCACCCATGTGACTCTCTTAAACTGAGTCCTTTGAGAGGAGTCTTATTCTTATGTCAAGAGAGAGTGTCTGCCGTTACCTAGTTAACTTAGAGTAGAGTACGGTTTTGTTTGATTCCTTCTAGAATTTTTTGGTTTTGAATGGGCTAAATGAGTCAGAACTTATTGGCAATTACAGATGACCACTGTTCCTTTTAAGCATCATGACAGTAAATTCTTACCAGCTTAAAGAAAGGAAACACTTTGCCACTGGAGGTCACGATGGTTTCTTTTGTAGAACATACTGATTTGTGGCAGCTTAAAAACCAGAAGTAACAGAGAAAAAAAATGAAACAGATAATGCCGTTAGAAAAGTCAGAGGACTTGATTCCAGGCTGTATAGAGATATGTGCAAGGCACTTCCACCATATCAAAACTCTGCACTGAGACAGGATAAACTCTTCTGCCTCCAAAAGGTATTTGGTTTAAAAAAAAAAGTGCTTCAGAACAGTAATACATCATGTTGCCATAGTTTGAAAAAATCCTTGACAGCTTTCTGCCTAAAAGAACTTTGAAGTGATGTATTTCTGCTTCATTGAGCTTAAGTGATTTATCTGTAACGAATGCAGTTGATGTCCTGTCAAGCATCTTAATGAGGCAGAATCCAGTAAAAGCCATCTGTGTGTGCTGTTGCTTCTCCTGCAGACTTTTTGCACAACTGAAGCAGATGTTTCTTCTCAGTATTGTCTTGCTCCATATGCAGTCAGGTAGCACATCTGGAAGAACCATGTAGCTGTGTGATGTGTGCTAATGCAAATCGTGCTGTGTGTAACTTCCTAATTCTCTAAGAGGTTTTTTTTTTTGTTACCTCTAGTAACAGACCTTTGAATCGGAGTTGTACTTTTTAGATCATGATTCTTTCAAAAGGAGTGTGTTAATTGTGGTTTTGGGTTGTTTTTTTCAGAGCAACTCCAGCCACTTCAGTCATTAAGCAGTGACAGCTCTCTGTCAGTCTAAAAACAGAGAATCATAGTAGTTTCTAGATGATTGCTTCTTTGAGATACTTCTTTCTCTTTTTTATTTGGGTGTGGGTGGAGAGGAGTGTTAATTTGGTATAAACTAATGGACTGTTTTCCTAGGAACTGAAATCAAAGACAAGTTAAGATGTTATGATTTTGATGTACATACAATGAAGACATTAAAGAACATAATTTCACCTCCCTGGGATTTCAGAGAATTTGACATAGAAAGACAAACTCTGGATGAAAGTGGCATAGTAACATTAGAGACGTCGCATCAAAGGAAAAGTACAG
The DNA here is from genome assembly GCA_013399135.1 of Heliornis fulica. Lineage (NCBI taxonomy): Eukaryota > Metazoa > Chordata > Aves > Gruiformes > Heliornithidae > Heliornis > Heliornis fulica. Next base: position 442,905 of record VXBZ01011921.1, read on the forward strand.
ATACCAGTCGTCCTTTGGAAGAAACATTTGAGATTGAAATGAATGAAAGTGATATGATGTTAGAAACATCAATGTCGGACCACAGTACATGACCATAAATGCTGGTAGAGAGCTCATTTTTCTCAGTGTTAATGTTTGTTTTAGTGTTTTTGTTATGGTGTTATACTTTCAAGAATTTGCTATTTTTATATGAATTCAAAGAACTGCTCTGTATTTAACACCAGAGGAAAAATGCTTGCCTTAAGGATAATTAATTAAAAGCTATACATGATGGACTATTTCATCAAAACTAATCATACATGATGAAGTAAAAAATAAATTAACTTTTTAAAACTGTTTACTGATCAGTATGTCTGCCATCAGCAAGACTATGAAGGTTTAAAAATAGTAGTTAACATGGTGCTGTTAACAATGTTATTAAATTGAATATCCAGCCTCATATAGTATTATTGTGGCTTCTGTGTTTTCATCCTATCTGTGATGAATGCTTTCTTGATAAACAGACCCCCCAAATCTATTAAATTTTATACTTGCTACTTTATAAGTATGTATTCCTTTAAGGAGTGATTTCAGTGGGTTTCTATCATTTGACTCTCATTAACATACATTAAATTGATGGCAAAGCATGTTACTTGGTTATACTTTCTCCTAGTTACTAATTTCAGTTCTTTATCACTGTTCTGTATTGTATTACTGAAAGATCATCCAAGGAACTGTTTTTCAAGTGCTGACCAGACAACAAACACGAATGTTGTAGACATTAAGATAAATCAGTCTTACCTCCACTTGGCCTTAAAATTAAGTTGTAAGCCACAACATACTCTGCAGGGACCGCAGTCATTCTCTTCACACGCAGTTTTGACAATGCAAAGGATTAACCGAATAATACACATACACTGGTTTTTACAAATCTCAAGTGTGGTATTTTTAAATGTCATTGGTTTACTTATACACTTCATCATTTTTGTCTCAAACTGAAGCAGTGATTTGTCCATCCACTAACCAGAACAGGCATGTTTGCCTTCTCAGCATGCATGTTGAATGGAATTTATACACTTTTCCTTCTCTTCTTGTCAATTCCACATATGTCATTGGGTGGGCCTTAAAATTAAAATCTTCATGATTTTTTCTTGTCACTTCAGCAAAGTTTTGGCAATTAATGTTTAGAATAGATTTCCAAGAGTTTAGCAGTTCAGACTTAAGTTTGAAGTACTTGAGAGCTCAAGAACTAGCACTGTCTGTAGACAGTTTTTTTCATGAAATACAGAAATGATTTGACAGCAAAGTGAAATCATTGGTCTGAAACACTGAAACAATTTCTATACTGTATCTCAGTACCATTGTGTTTTAAAATGTGTTTGTTTTTAGTATAAAATGTATATGTTTGGCTATTGTAATAGCCACTTTATTGCAGCAAAGTATAAAAAACCAAAACTTGACATTGTAATTCCTGAAGTACTTCCTACACCCTTTTTTTTTTTTTTTTTTTTTTTTTTTGCACCTCTCTAGGTAAGAGGAGATGAGGGATGAATCCAAGTACCTGTACTGAAACCTTGCTGTCATTCTTGCTTTCCAGTAGTCCATCTTTTTTTATTAATGGTCCTTTTAACGTTAAAACAGACAATGTTTACTTTTAATTTTGCCAGTGAAAGGGTTTAAGAGCATGTCAACATTTGAGTGGGTTTTGATTGTAATTTTTATGGAGTTTTGCATAAACTGGAAAATACAAACTACTCCTCATCCTCTTACATTTGTCTCATGGCTCATTGAGAGGCCAGGTTCTGAAGCTGAAGGAATATACAGTTAGTAGAGATCACTATCGGAAGAAATTGCCAGTCGGGTAGGCTTTAATTTTTCCAAGGATTCTTATTAGCCACTCTGGAACACCTAGTGAATCAAAAAGCTGATTTTCCTTTCTCCTTTGCTACCTTAATTGGATGCTCTGCTGCTCTGCAAGCCTTTTTGCTGTGACTGACTTTTTTTTTTTTTTTTCGTTTGGCTCTTTTCTTGATAGTGCTTTCATGAATCCCAGATTAGGGAGATTCCTGATGAAGGGGAGCAAAGGCACAGGTCTCTTCTCATCAGCCTGTTCTCTTTGGTGACCAGTGATTGAACCTGAGGGAATGGCTTGAAGCTGTGACAGGGAGGTTTAGGTTGGATGTCAAGAAGAGGTTCTTTACTGAGAGGTCGGGCACTGGAACAGGCTCCCCAGAGAAGTGGTCACAGCACCAAGCTGGACTGAGCTCAAGCAGCATCAGGACGACGCACTCAGTGACATGCTCTGACTTGTCTGGCCCTGTGTGGAGACAGGAGTTGGACTCGATGACTCTTATGGGTCCCTTCTGACTCAGGACGTTCTGTGATTTCATCCCATGAATGCAGTCTGTGTACTTTTCTTGAAGGCAGGGTAGTGGCTGTTTTCTACATGCATCTGCATTACCAAACATGAATTCATGTTGTATGTGTACCTGGACTGCAAAATTCAAGGATACCAAGTGAGGAAAAGCTAGGGGAAGAGGCTGGGGGCTTCTTAGCAGCAATTACACATGCTCTCTATTGAAAAGTGGTTTGGTCCAGAAGCTCCCTTTGCTTTCCTGTGACCACCAACACAGTGTTGTAGAGAAGTCTGGTTCTGTCTCAGTAACAGTGGGAATTATGGATTTCCAAGTTAGCATTCCATATGTTAGAATATATGGATTATGTATTGTCTAGTGTAGAATTAAATAGCAATCCCATGTTTTCTTAGCCATTAGAAAGTAAGAAACATGAACAAATGTTTTACTTGATCCAAAGTTGCATGTTCTTCTGAAAAACATGGTGTGGGCCATGAGTCTCAAATGGGAAAGGCTTTATCCAAGCAGGGTGTGGGGAAAAATTAATCAAGCAGGAATACATCTCCCGGACAGCACTGGGTCTCCTCCTCCAGTGTGGCTGGTTAGAATGTCCATACAGAGGGTTTTCTTTTCTTTTGGCAACTCGTAATTTGTGCTGGGTTCAGGTGACTTACGTTTCTTACGTTTGAGGTCAGTTGGACACAAACTGTGTGGTTAAGATGTCTCAATGGCTACTGTACTGGGCGCATCTTATCCTTTAAAGGATCTTTTGGTAGTTATTTTTACACCTGTGCTGATGTATCCTGAAGGATTGTAACCATCAAACCCATCTCATGAATAAAGTGACAGCAAAGGTTTATTGCTGCACTCAGAGGCTATTGCCAACATATTCTCAAAGATTCAAACTCATTTTTCTCTAACATTTGGGTTTTTTTAATCCAACACAGATAAATCTTGTTTTCTGGCAAGATATTGTGGCAAATATTACAGAGAAATTGGCAAAAATGTCTTCCAACAAATCAGGACATTTGTCTAATATCAGACATTGACATAAGCCTTGGGCTGTTTGCCTTTTTGAGAGTTACTACTATTTCACTGATGAAACAGTTTAAAAGACTGGTAACAGCAGTTAGTATTTCTTCCTCTAGTTATGACCTGATAGTGTGTCAGCTCTGATGACATTACTGGTTTACAGCATTCCTGCCCTGTCTGCAGGGTTCTACTTACCCCTGTGCTACTTACTTGGTTGTGGTAATACAAACCCCATGTGGTTATGTTGTGAATCAAATGAGGGAACTGGTCCAGCATTTAAAAGTCTTTCCTCTGCCTGATCAGTTATCAAGTTCAAAGGTAGCAAACCGCTGCTGTGTTAGTGTCATCAGTGGGGCAGAGTGGTAGGAGTGGGAAGAAACACATGGAATAGCGAGAACTGGTGTTGCTATGAAGGCAGTGTGTCATGACACTGTGCCTTGACAGGTATCTGCTGGAGGTTTTTTGGCTGGCTGTTGCTGGCCTTCAGTTATTGGCATTGAAAGTTACCTAGAAAGAAACATATGCAAAGTGTTCTAGATTGTGAATGACTTTTCCTGGATGTCAAAGGAATTCCTGATGTAGCTTGGTTTGGCACCTAGCCCTTTTGGCAGCTACAAGAGCTTATGAGCTGGTTGATGTGTGTCTCTCAGCCAGGACTTCAGGGGAAGTTCCTCTCTCCTCATTCCTCATCAGTTTAAATGTTTTTATCAGTTCTTGTTCTATCTGAATTGTTGTCTATGCACCAGCAGCTCCTGCTGTGCCCCAGTCTTCTACACTTCCCAGCACTTGTCCTACTTCAGTCCTGCTATTGCCTGGAATCAGCATTCTAGAAAGTACTTGCTGCCTTTGTGTTTACGCTGGCCCCAGTTAAATTGAGTCTTGTCCTTGTTCTCATATGGTCTTTGGTTATTAATTTTTGCCTGGCTTGATGTGGTGAGTTTGCAATATGGCTTCTTTAAGAAGAAATTACCCCCCCCCTCCCCAAGAAGGAGAACAACTCATGAGGAATTGACCCAAGACTGAAGCCTCCATTCCCTATTTCCCCACTTTACCCTGTGCCATCCTAGGGGGGAGAAATCATGAATAAAGTGAAGTCTGCAAAGAAGGGAGGGGCCGGAGGTGGTATTTTAAGAACTGTTTGTAGTTCTCATTATCCGACTCCGGTGTCTGTGTGTGTGTGTTGTGCAGTGTAATAAGTTAAGAGTTTTCTTGCCTTTCTTCTGTGTTGAGTCTGTTTAGCCTGTGACACTGATTGCGGAATGATCTCTCCCTGTCCTTAGCTCGACTCCAAAGCCTCTCAACATGCATTTTCTCCCTTGTCCAGCTAAGAGGGGAGTGATAGAGCAGCTTTGGTGGGAGTCTGGCCTCCAGCCAGGGCCAAACCACCACACTTGACCTCAGATTTTGGCTGGGTAGAAGGGCCCAGGATTTCATCAGACTGAGTAGCTTATCCACACATCCCCAAAACAGACATCATCACTCTCACATAACCTCATCTCTTGCAAGGATCAGTCTTCTCCCAAAGTGGGACAACCTCCCTGTCACCTTAAAGGTTTTCAGAACAGGTTTGAAAACCAACATGGTGTGGTGATTATAGCATCTCTTATCTCTCTCCAAGGTGTCTCATCTTCCTCCACTGGGGAGGCCATGTCAGCAGGGAGGCCTGAGCATGACCACCGCAGCCAGGACTACAAGGCAGCCATGGGTCTAAGTCTGGGCCATGAGAGGAAATTGAATAAATATGTCCGTCCTCCCCACCGGCACACTGAGTAGGGTTGCTGGAAGTGCCTCTCCCCGCCTTGAGGAAGGATGAGTATGGACGGGGAGCTCCGCTCACCACCCCATCCCCAACTCTCGCGAGACCCCAGCGAGCAGCTCTCGCGAGGTTTCCGCCAGGCTGCGCGCGGGCGGCCGGATCGGGGCTGATGCGGGGCGGTGGCCGCGCGAGGTGGCCCATGGACATCCCTCTGCGGCGGGAATCGCCGCGCCGTGATCCGGACGTTCCGTCAGACCCGCCGCCACCTTCGCCGCCGCCGTTGCTTCACCCGGTGCCGGCCAAACAGCGAGATGAGAAAAAAACGGCTCTGAGCAAAGTGAGGGGGCGCGAGCGCAGCGCCGAGCGGGAGGGGAACGCGGGGGGCTGTGGGGGGTGTGTGTGTGGAGGGTGTGTG
>VXBZ01011921.1:448723-461364 GCA_013399135.1 Heliornis fulica
TGTGTCACCCCCGCAGCGGGGCTCGCCCCGGGTGGGTGCGTGAGGGGGGCGGAGGACGCTCGCGGTAGGGAGCGGCTCTGCTGGCAGGTGTCCGCGGGACAGTGGGTGAAGAGCGTGATGCGCTGGTAGGCCCCGTCCTACGGACCGGGTCTGGTTTCGGGTGTCCAGGGGGCTCCACCTCCCCTCCGAACTGCGGACTTGCCTCCGCTGAGGGACTCCGCAGCCCCCAGCAGGCACGCTGCCAAGTGCCGTGCCTTTTCGGCCCGCGGAAAGCAGGCTGGGCTATTGCTGAGGCAGAGCGGCTCCTGCAAGGACAAGAGCACTCCTCTCTCCCTGGCCTTAGCCGAGCTCTTCCCAGAAAACGTTCGTGAGGAGCACTGTGAGATCTGATGTATTCCCTTTTTCTAAACGGGAAATCCAAAGCACTGAAAATCACTAAAAGCTGAATTCAGATATTGGCAAGACGTGGAAGTGGATTGTCTGAAGCTCGAGGGGCTTTTTACTGATTTACCCATTTTACTGATGTGTGTGCTAGCATCCCTATGGCACAAAGGTTTCTTTGACCCTATGGTCTCCCGGCCTTCATTACTGACCAGTCCCTCCCGCAGCAGGGCAGGGGAGAAAATAAGATGAAAAAACTTGTGGGTTGTGCCATCACAGACAAAACAGGTGCAACTCTGAGAAAATTATTTTACTTTATTTCTAATTTTAAAAATACAGAGTAGAATGGTGAGAAACAAGATTAAAACTAAAATACTTTTCCATCTCCTCCCAGGCTATGTCTGGCATGGGGCAGTCTCATCACAGAAGCTGCCCTGCAGCTTCCCCCTGGACATCATACATTTATGTACTCTTGTAATAAAAGTCTGAAAAGATAGTCCAAATGATTTTAAAAGGGGCTGCTGTGAAGATTTTTATGCAGTCAGCTTCTATTTCTTTGTTTGTTTGTTAACATGTTTTGTTATTGGCCAAATTGCAGCGGTGCTCAAGCTCTCCATCAGAATATTCCAGTTACCCCAAAATTTTACACTATTAGCAGAATCTGAGATAGGGGAATTGTTCTGTCAGCTTGTTCAAGAAGGTAAATCACTAGGAGGCTAATGCTCCAACTGAAGTTCCCAATTTGAGTAGTAATATGACTTATTTAGTCTCTTCCTGCAGTATTGAGATCAAAGATAAATCTCCATTTTCTTTCATATATGCAGGTAGTTATTCGACGGCTTCCTCCTTGTCTAACTAAGGAGCAACTGGAGGAACAGCTACATCCTCTACCTGCCCATGATTATTTTGAGTTTTGCACAGCTGATCCCAGGTGAGGATGAGCTGTTGTGCAGCTTAAAACCTAATTAAGGTGTTTTGGACATGCCAAATTACCTATTTTGTTTTCCCTCAAGCCCTTTTTGTTAGTCTTATTAGTTATTTAAAATGTTTGTGAAAAGCTGGGTATGTATGCAGGGACAATGCATTCCTGCCTTTTACTTTTACATTGGTGATTTGAAAACAAAATTTTTGTGTATGGATAGGACATAATTTTATTTGAAACCCTGATGTTTTTTTTAACTTCCATTGGTAAAATGCAGCTGACTGTTTATTGGTTGTGAGAGAGCCAACCTGTGGCGAATATCACAAAAATTTTTAAATATGTGCTGTTTGAGCTTAGTTTCTTTCTTTGCTTCCATGTTATTACATACAGTTTTTCAAGTAAACTTGTTTTATTCATTTTTTTTCTCTAATTCAAAACTAAAAAAGTATTATTGGTTGACTTAAATAAGAATTACCAGTATATTAATACAATTTTACTCAGTGGTAGATTACAGTTCCCTGTAGAAAAAAAAGATCCCAGAAGAGGAGGAACACAACCATTAAAATAAACAAAATGTTTTCTGTGCTACATCTGCATGTGTTCTAAAAAACTGAAGTGTAAGATCCATCTTGCCAGTCTCAACCTGTCATAGTATGCAATTAATAATCCTTTACACGCACAACATTCTTTCTGTTGACTGCAGAGGGATCCTGGATGTTTGTTGCTGACCAGCTTTAAAGTTCGGGGTGACCCCAAGAGACCACATAGGCTTTCCTTTGTAGGGAACTGTTTGTGGCAAACTGTGCTTGGAACAGTGTAGTTCCTCAGCTGATCTTACTTGAAAGGCCGCTGCCACTACTTGCCACCACTGTGTTGTTAGGTGGTTACCTCTGGCTGTGTTTAGATCTCTCAGAATCAGCTCCACAGTCAGAAAGAAACAAATGCTGTTTAGTGAAGCTTCAGGGCAATTGCCTGATCTAGGTAGTTGCACATACGCACAGCAACAAAATAGCAGGTGCTTCAGTTTTTCTGATAGAACCACAAAGATGAGAAGTTAGGAAAGAGAAATGTTAAGTCTGATTGAAAGTCTTTGTAGTTACTTACATTGCTCTTCTGAACTTACAATCTGTGTTTCCAAATGGGTCTCTAAGGCTTCTGACCCAGCAGTTCATACGATAAGGGGAAAATACCGAAGGCAAACCAGAAATTCTCTGAATAAGGGTGGCATTAGCTGCACAAATACCAGGAAACAGTTTTAAAAACAAATCTAATTTTAATTTTTCGTAACAGCTGTCAGCACAAGAATTTAGGGACTTAAACATCTTAGGAAAGAGAAGACACTGACAACAGTTTTTCATATAAAAGTTTCATATCTCTACTTCTATGTGATGAAATATGGAGTACTCAAATCTTGCTGTCGACTCATTTAATTGCATCCACGTGAGGTTACTGATGGAACATGCTATGGTTTTTCTCTTTCTCTGATACTCATCACGTATGTTGATACAGCTAGGGAAAGAACCTATGTGCATATAAGAAAGTTTGTTATATCATGTGTATGGCACAGTTCATTTTGATAGATGGATGAGGACATGCTTAAAACCCTCCAAAAATTTATCTTGAGCAGATATTGGCAATTAAAAGTAACAAAAAGTCTGAAGAAAATAAAGCTGTATTTCTTATATTGTTTTGCTGTTGGATTTCAAGATGCAGCAAGAAAAGAATGCACATTTTTAAACTTTTTTTGAAGAATGAAATCTCTGATACACGTTACTTGGGATTGTCAGTTTCCTTGAGTACTTTGTGTAAGCCCTGCAATAAAATAATGATCTGTGAGAAAAGAAATCTCATCCTCTTGTGTTTTGGAGTCATGTTCTCTTCTGTCTTCAGAAATTAAAACTCATAAATTTGAATTTTTCAGCATGAACTGTCTTGTGTTTGGCTTTTTTTTCTTTGCTTCATCTCAAAAAACATGTTTTCATACAAAAGATGTGTATTTTCAGAATGGGTTCATCTTTGCATGGTTTGTATGTCTGTGTTCTTTCAGCAAAGTACGCAGCTTAAATGGCATTTAGCTGCGGTTCTGCAAAGTATTGGCTCAACCAATTCTTTGGTCTTTGGTCCAGGATCACCTTTCCCTCTGTGTTTGAATGCTGACACATATCCATGTACATCTGTTTATGATTTAACTCTGCATGTTAACACACTTTAGAGTATACAGAAAACCTTCAAAAATTATAAATTAGAGATAAGATTAATACAATGAATCTTAGTCTCCTCTTATCCATCGGAGAATTCTTTTTCTGACTATAAAGCATTGTGTTGCAGTAATCGATCATGTTACAGGTAGTTCACAAAATTTCAGAAAACTCTCTGTGGGTGTGTCTTTGTGCCATACCAGCTAACAGGAAGAGCTACAGGACAAGGTGGGAATGTTGTCTTTACAGTGCCCTCTGTCTTCCACTGATGAGCTTTTTTTTCTAGATCCTATGCCATATACACAGCGGCAAGCAATCCAAATAATTCAATGATAACAAAACTATGGGAAGATTAAAAGCAAATTTCACATTCCCTGGCAAGAGAATGGTTTGCAGAAGCTACTTGGTGAGGAGGATTTGTTTGTTGGAAACAGAAAGGCATACAAATGCTTGGATGCAGAAGCAGATGTTTCCCTTAAGAGCTGTAACATCTTGTTTTAACCTACCTGTGTAACTATTAAAGTTTCTAAGAGCTCATTCAGACTTTTTCCAGCTGTGGAGTACAGACTTTTCTTTCGCACAACACACTGTTAAACAGTAGAACTCCTTGTTAGAAGATGATGCCAACAATGTATCTATGAAAACCTGTTAAACACAAAGATATAAGTTGCATATTGAAAAGCAGTTGTGTGTTACTAGGCTGCAAGTAGCTGAAATTTATTTACTAGGTGAAGTGTGGGTGTATAGTTCCCCTTTTTTGACAAACTTTCTCTCAGCTTCCTCTACCAGTAGCTGTCAGAGAGAAGTCTAACGATCCCTGTGTTTTTGCCCAAGTTCATCTCACACTAGAGGACAAAATAGTTGTGGTCCTACCTGAATGCTTTTTGCAAGATACACATTATCAACTCCAGTTTCACTGTTTTTACAATCTAAAGGTGATGTTTAAGTTTTCAATGTCTCATTGTTATAAGCAAACGATAAAACTTTTTAAAAATTGCACATGATTAAGTTAAATGTTCTTAATGTGTAACACTTGGTTGGTTACATCCATTTCAGTAAAATCATTTCAGAAAGTAACTTTTGCACTGTGTTTCATTCATTTGATTTTCAGATTCATCCATTTCAGTGCATTGCATTTATTCTCTCGTGTACGTAGACATCAAAATACAAACAAAACACTGCTTCCGTGACATTAAGGATGCTTGTTGGATAGGCACGTGATCACTGATAAGAAAAACTGCCTTCATGACATCTGTCTTGTTCTCAGACACCAGGTAGCAACTATTTTTTCCAGACTTTCTTTTTTGTCCACATGTAAAAGTTTCTGCATCTTCTAAAACTTGAGTCAGGTGGTTGAGCTGTGACCCTGCAGGATTTTGGTCATCTGCCCGGGCTGGGACTGAATGCCAAGTGCTGGGACTCATTAATAGTGTTGAGAGGTTATGAAAGTAATGAGATCTGGTCAGGAGCTTCGCTTATGTGAAAGCCAATCAAATAGTTGATGCCATGCTATGTATCCCAGTGATAAAGCCTCTGGAAACAGCACTCCTTTTCCCACCATGACTTCCCAGCATTTTGCTCAGGGTTGCTGTGGGCACAAAGCATTAACCATGTAGGGTGGCAGTGTGCACCCAGAGCCAGCAGCTCTGGAGGGGCAGCACCTTTCGAGCTTCAAGGGTACTGCCACTACTGTGTTCTGGATGGAGTGACAGTCCGTGATCCCAACCGCATCGTCTTTCTGCTGCTCCACTGCTGGGCAAATTGTGCTTGTTTATATCTGTAAAAAGGGATGGTTAAGCTAATTTAAAATTATGTCACAATGTGAATGACCACAGAGGGTGAGAGATAAGAGGGTGGAGGCCAGTGGATTTTAACTTGAAATGACGATGTAGGTGATGAGTTATTTGATCAGAAATGATGGGATGGATGGGTGGTTGGGGGGATGGAGTCAGTTTATTTAACACCCTAAAATTTACATGTAGAGATCTATGTATTTAAATCTATGCATTTAAGTATGTATGTTCATATATACACACACATCCCGTGACCATAATTTGGCATTTTTTCCAAGAAGCGATGCCTATTTTTATACTTTTTATACTATTTAAAATTACTTTCCTATTAGTCTTTTTACACAGTTCTGTTAAAAGATGCTTTGTAGAAGTTGTAAACTATTAGAATGTGTTTGTTACTAAAATTACTGTAAGGATTTAAGGAGATCGTGGACTAAGCACTATACAAATACACGCAACCTAAAAGATTGAACATGCTTGAATGCACAGCAGAAGACAAAGCAGCACTGTGTTGTACTGAAGAGATGTGTATAGTCAGACTCATCTGGGTTATTTCCATAGAGATTACTCTAAGTGATACCCCACAGATGCCAACATGTGGAGTTCATCTGTCCAAAACATGATATGGATAGAAAGCAGCATTATCGACCGCAAACACATGGCAAAATAGAACCAGCTGTCTGATGATAAAACTAACCATGCAACCTCAAAACTGAATTGCAAATTCCAAATGAAATCTGTGCTGGCAGATACTTGAAAAAAGGAGGAGGCCTACAGAGTCCAATGGCTATTCTGCAGGACTCAGCTGGAAGGCAAAATCCTGAAGATCAAAAATTGTATTTTATCTAATAGCTGCTGAATGTAAACCACAGAGATAGCCGTTTCTCCCTGGGAGAGGGTATTAGCCACTGAGTCCCTGTGGCCCTGTGAAGCCCCATGTGTTCTTTGCTGCATTGTGACACTGGCGGCTTTTCTGTCAATAGGTGAGGAGGGAGCCCTAGGTGGGTGGAGGTGTGGAAGATGCAGCTGAAGTAGCGTGTCTGAAACCCAAAGAAAGAGTGTTTCCTGTGCCAGGCAGTGCTAAGCATTCCCCATGTGCTGCATTTGCTTAGCTTCCCATTTAGAGTGAATTTTATATTTTGTAATTTATTTTATAGGCACGCTGCACTTCGCTGGGTAAGAAGCCTGAGGTCTGAAACACTCGGCTGTCAGGCTTTTGCACTCTAAGCACTCTGACATCTAGCTTGCTCATATATATGTTTCTCACATGAGAACCCATTCTTTATTTGTACGAGTGGCTCCATCAGAGAAGGAACCTACAGTTAGTAAGTGCTGTCATAGCCATGTTTCTACAGCCTTCTCTCTGGCTGTATAGCAACAGTAACAGACAATCCTATTTTATTGTGCTGCTGTGTAGATCAATAGCCTACTGTGCTTTTATGTGCTTTAGCATGCTTTTATGTTTTTGTATGTTTCTAATGATGTGAATGAAGTTCTTGAAGGTGTTTATAGTCTATAGCAGCAAAATTGGATCACTTATTTGCCAGGTAAATTCCAAATCTATGCTTTCCAGAATCCTGTTTTTATGTTTTGGACTCCATTTTTTCTTGCTAATAGATAATAACCATACCAAATGTTTTTCTGTTTCAGAAGGTACTCACTCTGGTAAGCCTAAGCTGAAAATGTTAGGAAAATATGATGTTGTGTACCAGGAAAAGATTGTGTTGCCAAAGCAGATGGCATCGATGTGCAAGCTAAAGGAAACAAGGAAGGAATAAGTCTTTGTATTTTCAGTTCTGTTTTATGATGGTTGTGTGCCTGACCATAAGGTTCTAACTTACTGCAGAAAGGAAACATAATCCAACTATATGATGAAGCTGTTTGCTGTGCACTGAGACAGAGAAATGCCACAGTAATGTAGTGGCTGGGACACTTGTTGGCGTCCCAATCTTTGACCTACCAAAAGTTGCAGTATTTTAAAAAACTGAGTATTGATAAAGTGCTTAAAATAGTTGTTAACCCCAGGGACTGAAAATGCCTCAATCTCAGATAGTTGTAACTAGGCTGAATAATAATGTTCTCTCAATATTATGTTTTTTGCCTTGTGAATCTTCAGCACTGCAAGTGTATAATTGTATCAGTCAAAGAACACGAAACACATCCTGCTAACATAACAGAGAAGGAAGTTAACTTCTTCCTGGGAGCCACCAGTTACCAGAGACTTCTTCGCTGTTCCAGCCATTAGACAGCACAGAGACAGTTCTTCCAGCACAGCTATAGATTGCCACAATAAATTTTTCTCCTTTACATACACTCATATGCCTTTTTAAAAGATATATTTTAACAGTAAGTAATTATTAAAAATGTGGCAATTAATTTTTGCCTTTTTTCTTTCCAACCGATGAGAAGGAAGCTGGCTCATTTTAACTTCTTTGCATCTTGGTAGTAACTCTGCAGCCATCCTTGAGCAACTTTGTGTTGCATGTGCAGACTGGAGGTTTGCCAAAAACAAACCCCACCCCAGACTGGAGGACTCTGCAGGGTTTGCAGAACAAAACACAGCCAGGTGCCACCATGCTGATTTGGTCAAGCCATCTAATAGTGGTCCGTAGCTGTCTGCTGTCTGTGTCGCCTGCTGTGGGTAAGGGAGCATGCCGAGCCCGAAGCGTCTTTCAGCAGTGCTTGGTGTCAGTGCCAGAGCCCGAGCCATGCCCTAGCAGCCATTTTCGTGGTTACCTGCTTACAGTTCAGTCGATGTTACTGCCATCCTACAATATCCAAGTATGGACAGTGTATGTGGATGAAGCGGCTCCTCCTTGGAATGAAGTTGTTTATCCTCTGCGTGCTGTGGGAACACTGTAGCTGGTATTCACAAAAGATCTAAATGAAACAAAAAACCTTTAGATTTTTGCTAAAAATTTATCCTTGCTGCTGTATCAAACAAATTTAATGAGTTTACAAAATCATTATTGACAGCACAGCTCTTTATGGTCACCTGCTAACAATCAAAATGGAATGCATATGGATGCACATTTGAAAAAGAAATTACTTCGTTTGTAGTAGCTGTGTTGCTTGGAGCTGCCACATGTGTGGATCCTATGATCCAACCCCTATTTCTGCTCTTTGCCGTTGTGAAATCTGATTCTGAAATAGCCGTGGGACTGAAGTATGGTTCCAACTGTGTTTATTGTCTCCTGCTGAATTCAGGCCACGTGTGGCAATAGCATTAAGAACATAGGTATTTTAAAGTTGCAGGCTTGTGTTCAGATCTGTTAAAAAATTAGACTTAATACTTTGCCATCACTGAAGGCAATTTGAGCCAAACTCCTTCATGCTGCAGTTTGCATGAGGTTTAAGGTATGTGCATGCCATGACTCACAATAACCTAGCTGATGGGTGGTATTATCTCATTTTCATTTGGGCTGGTGATGTGCCAACCCAGAGGTTTTTACCAAGCACATTAAACACTGGAGTGGGATCTGTGTTAATAAATTCTCGAAGAATCAGAATTATTTTCGGTAAGTACCTGTTCACTCTTTGCTAGAAGTGCTTTGCGTTTTCACTGTAATTGTTCTTCCCATCTAGACACTTCACGTATATTCCTTACACGTGTTTTCAGGTACAGTTTATTTGTATGTAATTCAGTGGATTACCTGGCCAGTTACTAGGCTATTTAATCTTTTCCTAAAGGTGGAAATGCATGTAAATACAGTGACAGCTTGGCAACTGCCCTTCCACTGGGAGCCTTTACTTACCTTATCCTATCTCAGTAACAGAAGACTTTCTTAACATGCCCAAGAAGTTCCCCAAAAGCACTGCTGTCATTCGTATCTCTTAAATCATCAAATATTAAACTTAAGGCTTTGATCCTGCACAAAGGAAGCATATGCTCTGCAAATTAGGGAGACAAAACAAACTAGAAACCTTTGTCTCAGTTCAGAATAAATTTCACAGTTGGACCCAGGAATTCATTTGGTTTTGTCATAAGTATAGTTCAATATGTATATATAAATAATTAAATGTGCATGTTTAAGGTGCCCATTTCTCAAAGGAGATGAGAATTGCAGTGTGATTTTTCTGTTTTTTTAGGGTTTTTTTTGTTTGTTTTTTTACTAGTCCTAAGCAGAATAGTAAATAACAGAAAATAAAATTTTCTTGTTGCAGCCTTTATCCTCATCTGTACTCAAGAGCATACATTAACTTTAGAAATCCTGAGGACATCCTTCTATTTAGAGATCGCTTTGATGGCTATGTCTTCATTGATAATAAAGGTTGGACTACTTGTAAGATACCTAAGTGTGTATATATACATATACCATTTAAGAACTTTAATTTCCTTTTGCTGATTATGCCAGGGTTGGGTTTTTTTCCTCAATATACAGTTCACTACACAAACATTTATATATTAAAATCTAGCACTTAAAACACAGTGTAGTGCAAAATACATATTTCTGTGCAGTCTTGCTTGTCTGTGTGGTGTGCATGCTCTGTCTACGTTCTTGCACCTTAAGGAATGCACTATCGAGACCTTGTTAAGGTGTTTATCTTATGAAAGCTTCACAATCCATCACCACAATGATTGAACACGTTGCAAGCACGAATCATTACATCTTTGGTGTGTCTGTGAGACAAAGTTGTGCCACTTATTCCCATTTTGTAAAAGTGAAATGAAAATTTGTCTTCATTGCTTTGGTTGCCCAATTTGAGACGTGTGCCTTGACATTCGGAAGCAGTTGCAGACATTGTGAGTTCACAGGAGAAGAGTGACAGAATCAGTTGCTGTCTTTAAAACATGCAGTCTGCAAAAGTTTGCCCAACAGTAAAAAAAACTGTAGTGTAGATGTGGATAAATCCAGGTCTCCTGTGGTAGCATGAAACTGCCACAGCCAAGAAATGGTGCTTTTCCCTTTAGCAGTTTGTTGCCCCATTCACTCACTCCTTCTGTAAGAAAAGCTTGGGCTTTATAAAACACAGATTTGTGGGTTTCTTTGCATAGACATTGTCTACTCTGTACACTGAGTGTGGTGGAGGTCCTGTGAAAAGTAGTCCTGTCTACCCTTCCTAGAGCTGTCTCTCCATCTGTAAATAAGCTGTCTGTCAAAACAAGAAGTTCCTCTAAAGCATTTAACAACTAACATTTTATAGGGTTCTAACTTAATCAAGTTTGGATAGATTTTCCTTGAGAAGGAGAAAAACACATTTCTTGCCGTGTATGGTTCCCAGATTTCAAATTATGCTGTAAAACAGGAGGCAGGATAGCTCTTGACCAGCAGATACCACAATTTTTCTAACGTGTATATTTTTTTCTTGCTGTCTTCTCAGAACAGAGCTGGGTGTTTTAGATTAAAAACTAGTATTAAATGAACTCTTTATGATTCTGATGAGACTTCACTTTGTCTAAATTAAGCACGTTCTTCAGTGTTATGCTGGACTGAAGCCAGAATATTCTGTACATTGTAAAACTAAGCCTGGGCACTGCTGGCCAGTTCAACATGATTGTGCAAATAAAGAGCACAAATTTTGATCAAAGGTGCCCTCTGGTGAGGCTTGTGGTGGTATTGCATTTATGAGGCTCAATTAGAATAAGGATTTACCTGTTTACGCAGGTTAACAAAGTTTCTAGCAGAATTAAGCAAAGTTTTTAGCAGACTTGAGCAAAATGTAATCTTGAACTTGCTGCAAGCAGAAACCAAGCAAAATTCAAAATCTACACACAGTTCTGACTCCAGTCCAGAGAAGAATCCAATACTTAAGGCAGAATTCAAAACAGGATCTATGCCAGTTAACACAGGTGAGAAGTTGTGTAGACCATCATAAACAAGAGAAAAAGAAGCTTCACACAATTCTACATCAGTAATTTTACAAGTGTTTATTTTGAAATAAGGTGGTATGTTTTATTATTGCATATTACCCAGCATTCATTTATTTCTTAAGCTTTTTGGCAACAAGACTTTACAGAAGCAAATCATTTGTTTCAGATTCATTCCCCAGTAACACTTAATCACTCGTCAGGCTGAGATTTTCTGTAATTTTTTTTCTAATAAATGAATATCCATGAAGAATCAAAAGGAAATTATAAAGGATAATTCAAGAATTTTATTGTGCAAAAGCAGTCATCATTTTGTTAGTCTTTGTTAGCATGTCCAGTAATATTTAATATTTTATATAATTAAAATAGATATTTGGTTTGAATCTAAGATAACTGCTACTTGACATTTTTCATTAGATGTTTAGGATGGGATTGTAAAACATCCACCTTTGATTTCAAGTAAGACAGCCCAACACAAGTTTCAAGAGTTTTTAAAATCTTACCTGAATATAAGTAATATTTCCCCCCCCCAAAAAAAAAATTAAGCATTGATCTCTTTTAAGGTTTGGAGTATCCTGCAGTGGTTGAATTTGCTCCATTCCAGAAGATTTCAAAAAAGAAGCTGAAGAAGAAAGATGCCAAAGCTGGGAGCATTAAAGATGGTAAACACATTTTGTTGGTGTTACAATGGAAAACAGATTCCATTTCTGTCACGCATTGTAAAGCATTAACACAATTCAAAATCTTTTCTTCACAGATCCAGAATATAGGAAATTTTTAGAGAGTTATTGTGCCGATGAAGAGAAAATCTGTGCCAATCCCGAGATTCTTTTGGGAGAGATTGAGGCCAAAACACGGGAACTCATTGGTCTGTTTTCCTGATTTTTCTTATTACTGAGAATATTAAGTATCTCATTTTTACATCTTTCTCGTTATGTTACCTGCCAGAGCAGACTTGTTCAGTCTAACAGAGATTGAGGTTATTGCAGTTAGATTTTTGTTACCCAGACAAACAGCGACAGGAAACACCCCATCTACTCCAAGTCTCTGTGCATCACTGGATGTCACTCGAAGTTTTGGATGCACAGTGGCTTCAGAAATAGGTCCTTAATGCTTCTGAACACTTAGAGATGTATTTGGCAGCTTTATTTTTACAAGATGAAATAGCTGAACGCTTAACAACTGGTCTCTAATGTTAGCTGCTTTTATTGCAAAATATGAAATAATTTTTCTTTGTGCTCATGGTCAAGATTCTGCAAGAGCTTTGAAAGTGAGGCAACACTTGGTTTTCTGTATGCATGCTGCATGACCATCCCTGGGGCAATCTTTAGTAAGACCAACACCGAAACTTTTCAGTGCCAACGTGCAGTTTTCAGCATGGCATGGAGTATTGATGTGTTGTAGCTTCACGCGACAGCATGATGAACACTTACATTTTCCCTAGGTGCAACAATCAAGTGTGTGTGTGGGGAAACCAAAATCTTTGCTTTATTTCTTTATGGTGTAAAAGTAGCTACCTCTTCTGATTAATGCTATTT
>VXBZ01011922.1:16644-45469 GCA_013399135.1 Heliornis fulica
GTGTCCTATTCAAGCAAACAATGTAAGCAAGAGGTTCTGTATAGATTGGAGCATATGCTTGAAGTTAAAGACATGCTGAAATGTTGTCCTGAATGGGGATGTTTCCCTAAAGTAAGGCTGTGGGCTAGCTGCCCAGCTTATGATATAATATAAAGCGCGTTAGTGAAGTCATGCAGAGAAAGAATATAAAGAACAATCTGGGGAATGCAAAAAACCTATAGGGTCGAGGGGTACTGTTGTCTGGAACAGTAGATTGAAACACCTTGGAACAAAACTCTTAAATAAATTTAGAAATAAAGTGTAATGTTACAACAGAGTCACATTGTCAGTAACAAGAATGTTGGAGGGGGGAAAAAAAGGGAAAAAAGAGAAAATAACTGACTGGTAATATTTTAAAGGGTAACCAATGCTCACTAGCAGCTGCAGTAAGACATTAAGTAATAGAGCACAGTAATGTTAACGGCTCTCTTGGTAAGAGTGGTAAATGAAATAAACCTCAGCATTCGGTGTATCATTAATCTATAGTGAATAATGGCACTGGTAGTGTAAGGAGATTAAAAAGGGCATTGTAAACATTTGTGGCTGTATAATATACAAATTAAAAATGTGTGAACGCTTGCAGCTGTATAATCTACAAATTAAAAAGTGTAATAGCATAGCATTAATTACTGGCTGATCAATTCGCCTATAATGGCTGGCATGTAGATGAACAATTACAGGTCCGAAATGTTATGTGAGAAAGAGACATTGACCTTGGAACCGTAAGAAATAATAATATGTTATAGGGTAATACAGGCTTGTGTCAAAATTCTTTATCAGTATTTTCTGTTGCAGGGTAGATTGGTTGGCAACTCTAATCATACTTTTTCCTGTGTTTTATCATTCTTGAAGAAGACTATTTTATGTTTGAACTACAGAAATATCGGACTGAAGAATATTTCATGTAAAAATTGCATATAGGTGCTTACATGCATGAACCATGGTACATATGCAAACAGGATCACAGCTTAATACAGGAAAGGTGTTGATATAGACAATTTTTAACTCTGCTGAATATTTCTCCATTACTTCAGCCCTCTTCTATTTGTTAATATAATGCAAAAAAGTCAGTGGATTAGCCTGTTTCAGATTTTTTGTTTTTTATGTGTCTTCAAAAATGTCAGCCAGAATCCAGCAAATATTTCTGAGGATGAAGCTATAAAAATTGTAAGAAGGGAGAAACCTTGACTCTAAAGGTAAAAGAAAGCTTAGCAAAAGGGAGAATTGTGTGGGAGACTGGAGGTATGGCAAACATAAGACAAAGGAACAAGATGGGAAGCAGTGAGAGAAGACTTGTCTTGAAAATGGAAAGGAGGAGATAATTAAATCTTTTCATGTGTAAGCACTAGTTATATCATGCTTAATTACATACTGCTTTTCTCCTAGAAACAAAAACCACAGTGGTTTGAAGATGGATGTGTTTGCATAATTCTGAGCAGATAAATCTTATATTTCCTTGCTTGTGTCTCAACAGTAATAACTTTTCTAACATAATGCCTAAATTTTATATACAACATTTAGGCCTTGATTCTGCACATTATGTCCACTTGCTAACTACTTAAATATACCCCTCATTTTAATGTAACTGCTTTATAAATGAAATCAGTCCTATGTACACATAGGAGGTTGTATTGGTCCTCATCTCTGTCCAGAGACATCTATTAAAAGGCTCTAGTTAAGTTGGTCTTATTTCCTTTACCTTGCAGCATATAGTCATGATTACACAATTCACCTGCTATCTACATACTCTCAGTTATTTTTTTCTGTCATGTCAACAGATAATACTTCAGACACTGGGCAGCAAAAAAACACCAACCAGTTATTGGCAATAGCAGAGGACATTTGGAAAGCTATTTCTCTCAAAAGAAAATTTAGTACTAGTTTTAGTAAAATTCTCTAAGAAAAAGTCCTCTAGCAATCAAAAGTCTATGACTCCAATGTTCTGCTTTCTGGACTGGCTCTCCAAAGAATATAAAATCAAATTCAAGGTCTTAGTTCTGGTAGTCTAAGCTTTCTATGGAATCTGAACAGGCCATCTAAGAAATTACTTCCTTTGTGCAAAGCTGACTGACCATCACAGACAATGGTAACTCTGACCCTAGGAGTGAGATTTGAAAGCGCTGAGGGTATCCATGCAGAGTCTCAAAAAGCCCCAGAAAGGCCAAGAAATGTAACTTCTACAAAGGCATGAAAGAAGAAAAGCAGCAAAATACCCTCAGACTCACTTACTTGATTTAGTTTTGTTCTTTTTATTTTGGCAGGGATAATCTATAATGTATCTGAGATGCTGCTAGAGCTTCACATTTTGTGTACATTTTTCACTAACATTATGCAATAAACTTTAAATAAAGTTACTCCTTGTTAACAGATGAATTATAGAAAAAAAAAAAAAGCACAACTTCATGAGGAAGCAAGAAAATTTTTTGTTTTCCTTGCTGCAAGCTATGACATTCTGATCAGCTGGCTCACCTCACTTGCTTGCAAATGTTGTCTGTGTGTTGTTGAAGTGCTGGATAGTGATGCCGTGAACTTCAGGGTAGCATGTGGGTTATGAGACATGATGTGTTTTTACAAGTATGGACTTTCTGAGACCTGGTTACAAGGGCTATCCCCTCCTTGTGGCATTTTTTGAAGAATAAGTGGTGCATAAACACATTGGGCATCATCCATAGCAAGATGCTTGAGCATGGGTGGCCTTAGAGTGAACTCCATCTGGGATACAGCTATATGCGACAAATTTATCCCTATATTACAATTACTACACCTATGTTACAGCTCTAATATGTAACTTTTCTAATTTCTGTTCCTTTTCTTTGGTTTTACACACTTTCTCAACAGCAGTCCTTAGGCTGATATATATGTCTGGGGTGCATAACAATGAGTTATCTGCACCCACACCCTTCCTATGGAAAAACCTGAGGCTGACAGCAAAGTTTGCTAAATCTTGGATCTAATTAGGGTAATTTTTATGTACTTCTTATATATGTTTATATTTTGCAAAAAGAGGGACGAGGAGGCTGAGGGGAGACCTTATCACTCTCTACCACTACCTGCAAGGTAGGTGCAGAGAGTTGAGGGTCAGTATCTTCACAATTGGATGAGTGGCAATGATGCCAAACTGCATCAGGGGAGATTTAAGTTAAGTATCAGGAAGACTTTCTTTACTGAAAGGGTAGTTAAGTATTGGAATATACTGCCCATGGAGGTGGTGGAGTCACCATCCCTGGAGGTATTTAAAAGTAATGTGGATGTTGTGCTTGAAGACATGGTCTAGAGGTGGAGTAGAGAGGTTTAGACTGTGGTTGGACTCAGTGATCTTCAAGGTCTCTTCCAACGCAAGTGATTCTATGATTCTAAACCTTCCCCGTGAATGTCTTGACCTGTGCAGGACAGCCTGAATAGATGGAATGTTAGAGAAGGAGGAATGTCTAAAGACGTCCGATGTGCTTGTAAGTTTGATTCACCTGAAAATATGAAAGACCAGATCCTGCATCTCCTTTTCTTGATCAGTACATTCTTGGGAGTTCTCACTAGAAAAGATAGTGTAACTATTGTTATTTTTTGTCCTTTGGGATACATTCATAATTAAGAAGCAAAATTTCAAAAGCAAAAATATTGTCTCCTTTATTGGTTTGTGGGGTTTTTTCTTTTTTTTTCCCCCACTTTCAGAAAAGAAGATATTATCTGAAAGACTGAAACAAAATTTACCCTACAAAACCTCACCACAAATAAAGGGTAAAGAATTCTGGAATGCTGATGAAAAGATGGATTTCTTTCCTTTTTTTTTTCTTTTTTTTTTTTACTTCATGTTTTAAGTGTTCGTGAAATGTTGCACACATTTTTGGGGGTTGGCTATTTCATGGAGTGAAGCACAAAGATAACTGTGTATTTAAAAGTTAAATTCAAAATTAAAGTTTTGTTATGACAAAATCTTTTCAGTGCCTCTATTAACAGATTGGGCTCAATTATTTTTTTAAAAATTAGTACAAGATTTACCAAATCCACATATAATCTAGATACCATCAGTCATACATTTAAACCATTGAAACTCTACCTAGCATTTGTGATTTGCTATTGCGGTGTAGTCCTTGGCACAAAGGTGAGACAGAATTAAGGTACCCTTCAATCTCAAAAAATAGTCTGTGCTACAACAACAAAGCATTCATCCATCAGTGTTGGATTTTGAGACGGGAACCAATATTTTAGGTGGTTTATGGTTCATTTTGTGTCTCCTGTGGGAGAAGATGTTTGAAGAGCAGAGAGGCTATTGGTCAAAATCATTAAGAAAGTCCTAACAGAGCAGGCCAGGGATGATTCTTCTTTTCTGGTAACCAGATGATTTTATGGCTTCCTTTACACAATAAGTAAATTAAGCTTCTGTTTAGAAAAGAGGAATCAATGATATAAAAAAAAAAAAAAAAGCAGCAGCATTTAACTTCCCCATGAGTCAAGACTTCTCTTTCACAACACTTGTACATCCTGGTATGGGAACAAAGAGAAAATAAAATTACTAAGACCAGATGCAACTCTTGACTTATCCTATGTAATCATTGTGACAAGCAGTTTTTACAGTTGTAAGGAATGTTTGTTTCTGAAATGTAACAAATGTTTCCATGACACTGATGTCTATTGAACTGTGTTTATATTTATTACATTGTGGAATGTTTATCCTATTTTATACATTGCTAGCTTTCAGGGGACTGAAATTTCATATAAATTCTCCTCTTTCACAAGCTGGGATTGAAAGGGAAAAGAAAGAGGGAATGAACAGTGTTATTGAGGTCTTCTATAACTTTCAGGGAAAAGTATAAAAATTATTTAGGCTCCAATATTGGTAAAAAAAAAAAAAAATATGTGCAGACTTTAAAATAAAAACACAAATAACCAGATTCCAAAATAGACAACATCAGCTCTTTCTTTAGTGGTCAATCTTTTTTAAATTCTTTGAAATAAGTGATAGCAGATGTGGTCCTAAAACTGTGTGAAAACTGTTCTCTTGGTTATTTAGGCTCATAAGGGTTCTGATATTGTCCTCTACCTGTGACACCTTGAAAGGGGATGTGTCAGGAGAAGTTGTGGAATCAAGTGGAGAGAGCAGGTGGCATTATACTGTGCTTAAGCAACAGTTTAGCCAGAGGGGTATGACAGTGGGATATAACCAAAGAAGAAGTCGCCAGTCACCAATTGAAATTACACCTTTCTGAAAAGGTGTAATGACTAGGTGAAATGACTAACCAAGACAATTGTTTAGGCTATCAAACCTGAAGGGATTTTTTTCTACAGAGGTGGTTTTTTTTAAGTGTAAAATGACAGTTTGGTCATGACATCTCCTTCTGTGAAGTTATGTGTTGACTCCAGGAGAGGATGTGTGGCATAGAACTTGTACTTAGACCAGCTAGGAAGGCTTTAGATGTTTAGCAGTGACAAATATCTTAATGTAGACCAATCATCTAAAAAGATAGGATACTGGTGTAAATCACTATTTTACAAAGGACACCACCCTTGCATCTTATTCCTTACTTTATACACCTATAGATAGTGTTCATTCTTCCTTTTCTTTGTGTCTGTATTTAACCTTAGGGATATCAGTCTTTACATTACTAGCATCCAGAGGCAGAGCTGATTTTTCAAAACATTAGTGACACCTGACTCCCAGCTAAAACAAAGTTGTTTTAAAATTATGACCCTCAGTCTCTACAAGCTTATATCAACTTATTTTTCCCCTCTTCCCTGTGAAGAATGGCTTAGAAGTCACAACTGGCACATTAGAAAGAAGAAATACAGTAAAATGAATAAAATATACTCTCATTCACAATTTCCTAGAGGCCCCTTGCTTGTTAATTGAAACTTTTGTCTACTTTATTGAACAATAAAAGTGACAGAAACTACTCTCAGGTGTCCTTCAGTATTAAAAAGAGGATAAAGGGTTCCTAGCAAAGGTGACAGAAATTAATGTGGTGAGCCCAGCTATCAAACATTTTGATATGTGAATTGCCTGATATTTCTATAATGCCTTCTTATGATTGGGAATGTTATCACTTCTATTGAATCAATAGAAAATGTTAAATCTCCATGGAACCCCAATTACAAAATAAAGCTAGAAGGTTAACATCTGGGACCAGCAGAGATAGAAACAATTTCTATTGTCATACCTTTCTGACAAGTAAATGTCAGAAACATAACACCTTCCGCCAGGCTCAGTAGAGAGCACATGTAAAAGAGTGATTGCAAGGCAGTCTCAAGTCAAATCACCTGTCATCTCAGCTTTGACATGGAATTACTTTTGTTTTATGCATCTATTAACCTTGAACTATCAGCATTTGTTTTAATGTTCTGGTTTGAAGTGACCTAAATGTACTTATTTAATGCACTAACTGCTGTAGCTGAAAGGGGGAAAGAACAGGGGCAAAAAAATAAGAACCCAAACCAACTGGAAAACAAACAAACAAACAAAAAACACAAAAAAATCCCAAAACTCCAACGAAAAAAAAACATGTTGGGAGGAGTTGGTGAGTCTGGATGTGTTTTATAGGTCATGCCTGTGAGTGTAGCAGCACAATTCCCAGTTCCCAAGTAGGGGCAGAAATCTCAGAGATTCAACTTGCTGACAAGGTCAGAGAACCAAGGGGGTTCAGCAACACTTCAAACAGTAAGTCTGGCTACATGTGATCATCTTCATCCATTTTTCTCACACCTGGGCTTGAAGGGAGGAACAATGAATACCTTAAAGTTTTGCAAGACAACAGGAGCTCTCAATGCTCTCTGGTGTGACAATGGCATCACATCACATCACAATGAACACACTACATCTGAAAAAAACAGGATGTGTGATCTAAGTTCTAGATCCAGTTAATGATATAGGGATGGTCTCAAGACAGTAGAGATACATATGCTTGCTTAATATGAAACTTTTAAAGGTTACACTAGAAGAGTTTGTAAGAGAGAATATCCTGATTTCCACAAGCAAAATAAAACACAAACCAAACCAAAACATAATGTAAATTTTAAATACTTGAGATTACTAATGCTAAACATTCAACAGCAGAGAAATCTTTTTCATTTGCAAGGTTTCTGTTGTGTTTTCTATCTTAATTTCTCTGCAGTTCAGAGTAATGTATGTGCTTAAACCACCAATTGAATAAATTAAGACCTGTTTTTTCATGTGATTTGTACTATTTATTTCTTAAGAAACCATGTAATTTTGATCCAAGCATTGGAAACTGACTGCCAACAAATACACTTTCCACTGGATGATGCAGCCTTTAGATAGTAAACATCTGCATTTATTGCAGTTTCTAAGCATGATCAGGTTATTCTTAGAGCCTCTGTTGCCACTGTGCTGGGCACATTATACACCTTAAAATTGTAATCTTTAAACTTTTCTGGAGATCATTATTCTTAGAGGAATCTAAATTCCAGATGTTTGGTTCTTAATAGTAGTAAGATGCTATTAAAGGACAGTGAGGTTTGATATGTAGTTATCATATGAAAATCCAACCTTGATAGAAGGGGATAAATCTCTGTGGGGGATAAGTATATGGAGAAGGGTGTAAGGTAGCTTTCTAAAGCAATGAAGCAGTTTTCAATGTACATTTCAAACGGCCACCCCTGGTGTCCATTCAGAGAGTTGGATGTTAAAATATCTTATTATTTTTTATTTGAACTATCACCTTAATTCTCATTTATGAAGAATTTCACTAAGACTAAGACAATTTCCCATGGCAAATCACTACACATCAATTTTGGAGACCTGCAGCATATCTCACATGTATGACTTTCTGGGATTCAAACCATAACCTTCTTACCCTCTCAACTTTGTCTTCTGTAAAGGAAAAGAAAAATGTTTTGGACACCGAATGTGAGCCTGAGCCATAATTCTGTTTCCCAATTATTTAATAGCGTATTAGTTAAATAATATTGTTGGCTTATTTTCATTATTTCAAGGTTTTGCTTTGAATTCAATAAATTTGTGCAAATATTTAAGAATCCATTGACTATATTTGGTCAAAAAAAACCCATGGAAATATGTAAACTTGCTACAGCTTGACACCCATATATCTGTAATTAATTGCTGTTAAGACTTTAGACTTCAGTCCCAATCCAGTGAATAATTTTAATACAGATTGATTTGTCTTCTGAAGAGATAACCAGGGAGCATATGCATTCTTGTATTTAAGGTACACATCACTGTGGCTTACTTGGAGTGGAAAACTCAGTTATTCTGGTATAATACGTTCTCTAAAATTCACTGTACTTATAAATCCAGCATATTGATGCATTGGTCTCTCTTCACTCCCATTGAGATCGTCTGGCATACACATAGTGTAAAGAATGAAGAATCAGGCCATTAATATAGTCACAGTTGTAATTGCATTTTTTATTCATTCAGTGCTCCAAAATGTGAAGTTAACAGCTTGTTATGTGGGTGTACATTAATAAGCACAATGGGGGTTCATAATAGAGCTTCGAGGTGTTAATGCAGTATGAATTCATGAATTAATAATTGCCATTAATTAAAAATACAGCAGAATACTACCCAACAATGACTGACAGAAAAGTCTCATCAGTCTCTCAGTCACACCTCACTTTTGGCTATTTCTAAGGCTTTTGTATAGTCTGAGGGAATAAAGTTTGGTTAGGGGAGAAGGAAGAGGTGAGGTGTGGAAAACAGTCACCCCAAAAGAGAATGAGCTTTTTGAAATTGGACAGAAGTAGGGGAAAATATAGGAAGACAAAGTCACTGTGAAAACTCCAACAGGGAAAAAAGCCCAGATGGCCTATGGAAATGATAAAATTAAGTCTTAAATTGATGGTGATACTAAACTTGGGACTTGATTATCCTGACAGATGTGCATGCAACTCCTATTGACTTCAATAGAAAGTGTGCATGTGTAGTTGATGAGGAAACCAGACCTTAGAACCACTGAACTGTGTTCAGAGAAGGAGAGTGTGAGGAATGAAAATCTCTAGGTAAAAATGATTACATCAACACTATTTAATTTCCCCTGCCTTCAAAATGTCAGTGAGATGTTTTCACTTAAAAATAATTTTTAAAGTTAAAGCAGAGAAAGTCTGTTATCTTGTGAGAAGATATTAAAACCTTACGGAGAAACATTTCCCTCCTCCATCTTCCCATTCTTCTCTTTCCTGCAGTGCTACTAACACCTAGGTAAGTTGGATTCACTTATGCTGGTGTAAGTGTGGAGTAACTCTATAAACAGCAGTGGTTTCACACCAGATTGCACCAGCTTTATTGAGATGCAGATCCAGCTTGATGGGTGTAAAGAAATATGAGATAATACCTAATATGACTAAAAAGGGTCTTGTATGAAAACATGAACAATAATTCTATGATTGAAAGGATGCGAATATTATAGCAACTTTAAGGGCTATTAAGCCAGTTCCTATGTGAATCTGTAGTGTGAATTGTATAAGCATTTGGAATGTGTTGATGATAAAGAGATTCATAAAAGTTGTTATGCTGATTTTATGTTGATGGATGTTAGAATATAAGGTGAATTATTAACCACAGGAAAGTGAGACTAATGTTTAAGTGCTGTGATATATGTGTAATTGAAAGCAATTTCTTCTATAGAACAAGGAGATTCTGAGCCTAAGTGAAACAAACTTTGAATAAAATACAGGTGAAGTGGAATCTGTTGGGTGTTCAAAGCCACAAAACTAGGGGAAAATAAACTTGCCTGAAAACCAAATATTATTAGTAGAAATAAAAAATTTGCATTTATATAGAAACTTCTATTCAGAAAAATCCCAAAGCAAGATACCCACTTTCTAAAGCATTTATAAAACAATGCAGTATATATAGAAATGCATATACAGTACAATCATATGACTTTCTTACAGAAATGTTTTCTGTCACGTAGCACTCCAATAAGACTACTGCAAAGATTATTTGCATTTTGAGAGTAGAACACTGAAGAAGTCAGTGGTTATTCAACATTGACTTGATTCTGCTGAAGTCAGGACAACAACTTTGCTAAAAGATTCTTCCTGTAAGAATAATCTGATAGGGTCTGTTCCTTTGAACACAATAGGAATACTGGTATCTATTCTTGTAATTTATAATTTTGCACTACATGACTGACGTAGCACAGTGAGTCAACAATAAACATCAGAAGGCAGAAGAGTTCTGTTTTCCAGCTTTTGTATGCCTGTGGGAGATGACAAGCTTTTCTGTTCACTTACAAAGGACTTGTACCTTAAGTAAAGTGAGTTTACTGCTATACAGTCCTTTAAGGATATAACAGCAGGAATCACAGATTCACAGAATGGCAGGAGTTGGAAGAGATCATCTAGTCCAACTCCCCTGCCAGGGCAGGATCACCTAGAGTAGCTCACACAGGAAATGCTACTCTTGTATATTTGGGGCTACACTTGATGTTGGGGCTACACTAGTATATGTTGCTGTCTGACTGACAACCAACGAAGGCTGGTTTACCTATGGACAAGAGTAATTCCATCAGCTGATGAGCAGCAATAGATTTTCAGTCCTGCTGAATAAATGATGGTGATGCAGCAATATTTTAATCAGCAAGAATTTTCAATGACTGGCATAATCATGTCTCTTGAGCACTGTAACAATCATGAATTAATATGTGTAAATACTTTGCATAACATCATGTGCCTTGAACGAAAAGTCATTGGTATTGTTTAAATTCCAAACCCCTGTGAAGTCTAAATGGAGCCTCAGCAAGAAGTGAATGGACTTACAGTGATTGAGCTAAGGCTCTGACCTAACAACTGCACATATAATGTTAGTATTACTGTATTGTTACTGAAGATGAAATACTTTTGAATTATTATCCTCATTATATGCCGCCATTTAGCATGGGTGATTTTACTAAAATTTAAGATCCAAATAATGTGCTTGTTCTTAATCCTAGCATAGAAACTGCTTTCTGCTAGAATAAATATCCAGAAAATGTGAGGAAAAGTGGCCCAAATAAACTATTAATTTTTATGTAATAGAGCAGAGGAAAAAACCTTGGAAGATAAGTCACTAAAAAAAAAAAAAAAAAAGAATCTTATTTAAGTAATTTGCTAATAAACTGAGTGACCTCTTCATTCCATTTTGGAAAGACTCTTTATGCTGGTGCATGGTTTTAACAGTTATTAGAAATTGTTCTCCAAGAAACATGAAAACATTTATAATAGATTAAAGTGGTGTCTTATTGGAAGGACCAATCAGAAAATAAGTATTTCACCTCTGTTCTAGCTCCCTTTCAGAATTAGTCAGTATAGGCTGCAAATCTAGCTATTGGAATTTTTCCAGAAGCTAAGATTTTATTTTAAAATTGTTCTCAAACTAATAATTTTGTTGGTTTTTGTTTTTTTTTTTTTTTGTTTTGTTTTTCAACTTTTCTGAATTAAAGGTTAAGTTTCTCTTTCTTTTTCTGGATTCTTTCCCTTCTCTTTCTCCAAATGAAATCAAGGGATGAAAAAAAGAAGAAAAAACAAACAAACAAAACAAAACAAACCAACCAAACAAAGAAGAAAAAGAAAAGATAAAGCAGGAGATGCCCCAGAGCCATTGATTTTTGGATTAGACCCAAATCTGGGATTTTTATACTTCACTGAACTATGCTAACAGTTGCTGACTGTTTTAGACACACCTAATTTTTTTCTCATTAATTATTTTGACAAAGGCATAAAGGCTACTGCACTGTGGATTACTATGTATTGTTTACAAATTGTTGAGTCGAATAAACATTTTACACAGTGACATTATGTTCACAATCCAGTCTTTTCCATAACATTCACCTATTGTGTAATACATGTCAATTAAACTTCATAGATTAATTCTCTGCTCAGAGCTACAAGTGTGCTCTGAGGTTATGAGGTGGAGCATGGAGATACCCCAGATCACAGAATCACAAATTGTTAGGGATTGGAAGGGATCTTGAAAGGTCATCTAGTCCAAACCTCCTGTCTGAGAAGGATCATCTAGATTAGGTCACACAGGAATGCATCCAGGTGGGTTTTGAATGTCTCCAGATAAGCAGACTCCACAACCTCTCTGGGCATGAACTTCCTGTTCTCCAGCTTGCCCATATTGCCCATTGTCCTATCATTGGATATCACTGATAAGAGCCTGACCTCATCATCCTGACACTCACCCTTTACATATTTATAGACATTAATGAGATCACTCCTCAGTCTCCTTTTCTCCAAACTAAAGAGACCCAGCTCCCTCAACCTCTCCTCATAAGAAAGATGCTCCACTCCATCATCTTTATGTCCTTGTACCAGACTCTCAAGTAGTTTCTTGTCCTATTGGAGCTTAGGGGCCCAGAACTGGACACGCTATCCCAGATGTGGTCTCACCACCAGACCACACTACTCATGGCTCCATACAAAGCTGGGCTGCTATGTCATTCTATGATCTGCAAAAGCTAATAAATCCTGGTTTCCCATATATGTTCCTTTATGTTATGTTGACTGTAGCATAGAGGAATATTCATCCTCTAGTTAAAACATTGTTCCTAATTTCCACATTCCTTGTAGATTCATGGGCATACAGTAAGGTTTGTATACCACAGGTTTACCTTGGCAAAGGCAGTTTTCACAGGACTGTCTATATAGCTGCCTATGTTCATGAGAACTGTAGGGAATTTATTACCTTAGACTGGTCTTTTATTGCATTTGGTTTTATTTTCTCAAGATCCAAAAACCAGCAGGGAAGACACATATCTGCACATATTTTTTTAAATCAAAATATTGAATAAACACATGAAAGAAATTGAATTGTTGACTATCTATATTTCCACTAATATTTTAAATTGTTTCATATTATTTGAAATTGTGATTCTTATTTTGGACAGCTCTGTATAATGGTCAGATTTCAGAGATGAGGAATCCAGTGTGAATTGATTGGAGATTCAACAGGGTCACCCAATAAGGACATATGAAGCAGCCTCTTCCTCTGCTTCAGCAGGAGGAGTGCTGTGTGAATACTACAGAGAAGATCACCATGACAAATGGATGATCTCTTTTGCAGCCCTGATACTTTTCACTCCTTCTAAGAGGCCACATCCTCTTCCTGAGCACTAGCACTGTTCCATGGAGGTTCCTAGTGTGGTGAGCTAATCTAATTTTCCAACATAATGCTTATGGTAGATTTATTTTGCTAATTGAAAGGAAATTAATAAATCTGATTCTAATAAGCTAAGCACTGAGTTCCTGAAAGTTGAGTGTTTTGTTACTCTTCAGTCATCCAGGCATTCTTTTATATTTCACAATATTTCCTTTTTTATTCTAGAGGCACAAACATTAATAACTGTTGTAGAATTTTCATTTTCTCTCTCAGGAAATTTAATTTCTTTTTTTTTTTTTCCTTTCTTTTTGTCATTCCATGAACTATTATCATGCTGGTCTTAAATTACTGGAGTGGTTGAGTTAGAAGGCTATTAGATATAATGGGGGGAAACCAGGGTCCCATACAGATTATAATGTTGATATCATGAGTTGGAACTGACCTCCNACTCTAATAACTACAGAAATAGAAGCTTTAATCCCAATTGCCATTTTACAAACTGCTCCCCCAACACATCCCTTCCCCCCAACCCCCCCTCATAAAATACCCCACTCATTCCTACAAATCAACAAGCAACAAAAAAAACCTATTTGTAGGATTTGGGTCAAATGAGAGATACCTCAATAAATGGTGTGGAAAATAGAAACGTTCTCTATTTATAGTCAGCTCAAGGCAAGTTAGTTTTGGGAGGCTTCTTTGACATGAGTCTTTTTTCTTGTCTGATACATAAAATGTCACACTGCAGATTTCTCTTTCTCATCTCCCACTATTTTATTATCTTTTTTGTTTTGTTTTGTAGGTTGTTTGTTCTGTGTTTGGGTTTTTTTTTTTTTGTGCTTTTTTAATAAATCTTAATTTATACACAGCTAAATGCAGGATTCCAGTATATGTCTTGAAAAAAGAACCAATCTATGCTGAGTATATGTATGTGGTACATGGATCCATAAAGAAGTCTTATGCAATTAGGTAATTAAGTCCTATATTTCTACATGGTATAAACATGGTGTGGCTGAATGGAGGCTGCGATGGGACATAGAGAATTTCTGGGATTATTTTAAATGAATTTTAAAGCCTATTATTACTTACACAGAAAGAAATAACACTAGGAAGAAGTTACTTAGTGTGCTGAAGTATTCTGGGATCTAGTCTATTCATATACTTACAGGAAAGTCCCATCATCTCAGTTACTGGCTGCATTCTCACTTTCATTGCTTCTTTAGTAGTCTTTCTTAAATTAACTCTTCTTCTACACTGTTCAAATATTGTATAATTCTTTTTGTTGTTTTATAGAAAACAGTCAGGTTTGGCCTACCTGAAACCAAAGATATTCTTATCATCCAGATATTTACTTCCTTCCTTACCAAAGCTATTTTTGTTGCACTAAATGGGAATTTTGTTTATATTACTTTATTTTCCTTTATTTTATTTTCTGAGTATTAATACCACTTTTTTGCTAGTCTTGCTATACTATTAATTACAAGCAGATGCAGGAGCACTGGAGAAGAAAAACCTTTCTAATCACCAGTATGTCAAATGATGGATAGAGCTATCCAGACAACAGGGAGTTCAGCTGCCCCAGGAGTCACAGCAAGGAGTGGCAAAGGTGGAGCAAACAGTGGAGATGAGACAAAGAGGGGTTAAATTGTCTCTGAAACTGTGACAACCACAGTCCCAACACTGTGTGTTACAGGTACACTCTTGAAAGACTCAGATAAATTATTTTACAATTATGATTGACATTTGGCCTTGAACTATCCCTCTTAACTTAAAAGAACTTCAGCAATGTGGAAAGCCTTAAAATCAGTGGAGAACTGTAGTGTCTCAAGATGTACATGATGAGTATGTTCTTGAGATTTTGTTTATCTGACCCTAGTAAAGGACTGGCTTGTGGCATGGTGGTCTGCTCGGATATATTTTTTATGTTTTCTGTTTTGTGATTTCTGTGTTTAGAGCAACATGTTTGAGAGAAAAAAAATGAGATGTTTTTCTGAGAAGGACTTAGCAAATAAGGGTGGATACAATGTGCTCTGTAGCACTGCAAAACAGTAGTAGATGGAAAATGTAGCAAGAATTGAAGAAAAAGCCTATTTGCTGCTAACATAAAGATCATGTCTACATGTCTAGAGAACTGGGCACAGGGAGCATTTCCTCTGAGATTCATTAGCAAGGGTTCTAATGTTAAAAGCAAGCTCCTTAGGTCTGGACTAGAGACTTCATGGGATTTGCAGTAATTGAAAAGAATTCAGCATGACCAATATATCATTACTGTGGTCTGTCTCACAGACCTATCTTAAAAAGGAATGAATAATCTTCTTTAAAAATAGAGCAGATATATGACAGTTTACTCAGATAAATCCCAAAGGGGATTAATTTCTGTCTTTATATTTCATGAATTGTATTGACTTCTTGTTCACTGAGTATAGTGGGAGCTCAGATTCCTTTCAGTCTAAGCCTAGCCAGCCCCTTTATGAAAATCTACGTTTGAGTGTCTTAATCTGTGAGTTGAATCCTAGAAAGCATTTCTAGATGCAAAAAATCAGTAGGTAAACATGTTCAGTCCTCCCAAAGTATTTAACAGTGCCCAAAGCAAAGCGTTTTCTATCATTTTCCTGTTCTGTGGTCTCTAAATGGGGAAAAGTTTTTGTCTTAACGCAGTTTTATCAGAGAAGACTTCACAAAGATCTTTTTGAGCTTATATTCAGTGGCAATATAGTCCTGGGAGAAAAACTGTTCATGAGAAAAGCTAAGAATTGAATAGGCCATGGCTATGACTTAAGTGTTCACTCAAAGGTCATGGTTGATGCACTCTTGAATAAAACAATTTGCTGTTAATCCGCTTCTGTTCTCCGCATGCAGTACACAGAATTGTTTTCAAAGATGACAAAAGCATGGTTTTCATTAGCACTAAACTTACCCATAAACATACAAAATGAACCTAAAGAAATATTACAGTCACCAAGAGCATCATCATAAGAGATTAAGAGTGATCTTCTGTGGCCTCAAAGATGTACATTTACTTACATTCCATGATCAGGTCTCATTTTGTTTTACAGCACCACAACTCAAGTTGCACTTGAAGTTTACTTTCACCTCTACAATTGCAGTGCGTTTTGCAGGGTCCTGTACACCGTAAGTCGATGTTTTGCTTCTGGGGTAGAAAGCACAATCCATTATATCTAACAAGAATCATATTTCTTTATATTAATGTTTTCATCTCTGAAACACCATGCAGACAGCACACTCACCTGGCCTCATGGGAAAACTGCAGGGGATTAAATATATGTGTGTGGAGGGGACACTGTGAACCCCACCATTTTTGTGAGTATGTGAAGAGGAAGCCTTAAGTTACGTATAAAGAGGTATGTATAGTACTGTTTCTGAACCTGATTGAAGTGAGAAAAGTTCTGGAAGAAAGAATTAAAGACAGGTAGTTTATACTGGCTGGACCTCTGCAAGTGTTTAAGCAAAAAGAAGGAACTGACTAGCTCGTTGATTGCTTAAAGCCAAGGAGTCTGCTTCCAGTGTCACTAACAAGTATATATCATGGTGTGTCATGGGCTTCTTCATAGCCTCTTACTCTGCTTTTACAAAGCTTTCAAAGGGACATTTTGGGGTTTTGTGTGAAAACCAAAAATGAGTCTGAAGAAAGCTAAACCAGAATCACACAGAATCACAGAATGTTAAAAGTTGGAAGGGATGTCCAAAGATCATCTAGTCCACTCCCCTGCCAGAACAGGATCACCTAGACCAAATCACACAAGAATGCATCCAGATTGGTCTTGAATGTCTCCAGAGAAGGAGATTTCACAACCTTTCTGGGCAGACTGTCCCAGTGTTCTGTCACTCTCACAGGGACATTTTTTTCTTACAATCACATGGAACTTCCTATGCTCCAGCTTGGACCTGTTGACCCTTGTCCTATCACTGCCTATCATTGAGAAAAGCCTGTCTTCATCCTCCTGAAACTCATCCTTCACATGTTTATAAACATTAATGAGATCACTTCAGTCTCCTTTTCTCCAAGCTAGAGACCCAGCTCCCTCAGCCTTTCCTCATAAGGAAGGTGTTCCACTACCTTAATCATCTTGGTGGAGCTGTGCTGGATTACTTCAAGGAGTTGTATGTCCTTATGGAACTGAGGGACCCAGAACTGGAATCAATATTCCAGATGTGGTCTCACCAATGCAGAGTAGAAGGGGGAGAAAGAACTCTTTTGACCTACTAGGAACCCCACTACACACCATTGGATGCCATTGGCCTTCTTGGCCACAAGGGCACATTGCTGGCTCATGGACATCTTTCTGTCCACCAGGTTCTCCTCAGCTACAGTGCTTCAACAGGCCAGACCACAATCTATACTCATACCTGGGTTGTTCCTCTCCAGTTGCAATGCCCTACACTTGTCCTTGTCAAATCTCATTCAATTTCTCCTTACCCAGCTCTCCAGCTTGTCTAAATCTTGTTGAATGGCAGCACAACCTTCTGGTGTGTCAGCCACCCCTCCCAGCTTTGTGTCATCAGCAAAGTTGTTGACTGTGTATTCTATTCCCTCATTCAGGTCATCAAAGAATACATTGATTGGTACTGATCCCAGTACCAAATCAGTACTGAAAACAGGATCTCTAAACTCATTTATTCTAATATTAGACAAGATAGATCCATACTGACTGTCCCATACAGGAAGAAAAAAAAAATAATAGCGTTACAGATTATTCCCCATGCTCCCAGCAGCCTCAGCCATGCAACTCTGCTTGGGAATGCACAGAAGAACTTTCGATGAAAGCAAGTTCTAACATAAAAATTTCAGAGGTTTATGGCATATTCCTCAACAAAGCTTCTGTCACATCCAGATAAAGAAAATTAAGCAGAAAAAAATCTTATAATACCTTGAAAATAAACGATGGCCATTTATTTCTTGTGGTCAGCATCACAACATTCACTGCAGCACAGTAAAAATATTCTCTCACACCAGGACATTCTCAGTGCTGTGACAGGTAGGAAGAACTTTCTGTTCTCAGCTGCCCATAGACATCTCATGTGGACAGCAATGGGTGCTGCACAGCCATCTCTGATGACAAAAGTGTCTTAAGACTGAGAAAAAAGACCTTTGATTAATGGTGGTTATTGCTGTTTCAGATTATTCAATCTGGCATCAAGAAGTAATTTCTTCCTTCTAGATTATGTTAAAGAGGTCTGTCTGTAGAGCATTATCCACTACAAAGAGTAATCCTTCTGTACCACAGATATCAATGATTTGTGGGGTGGCATACCAGAGCTGAAATTTCTTTGCATACCAAGCCTAAGAAACATTTAAAATTCACACATCATATTTGTGCTGTTAGAGTTATGTATATTTGCCTTGTTGCAACAGACAGGCAAATGGATTGAATAAATGTATTTTCATGAAGGTCTAGAAATAAATTAACAGTATCTTCTTGTTGGGGCACATATTTGAATTGTCAGAAATACCTCTACATATGAAAGCAGGGAGAGAAGAGAACAACCTAGAAAGAAAGTTGTTTCTCTCTTTGCGAGTAGTATGGGAAATGCCTGAGCCCATTTTCTCTTCAGGAGCAGGAAATATTGTATTTATTTCTCCTTTGGAGGAAGCACAGCCATAAGGGAATTTTTTAACATTGCAAATACCTCCCATTTCCCACTATATGCATCTTCTGATGCTCCTCCCTTGGCCAGCATAGCCCTGTACTTGGTTTCCCTAAGCAACATCAGCAACAAGAAGTGATGTGGCTGGAGCACACTGGCATCATTTGGGTACAGTTGGTTTTAAGTTTTTTTGAGTGAAGTTGCTCCTAAATTCACCTTTCTTATAGCCCCAGGAAGTGTGAACTTTGACTCTGTCTCAGGTCTGTTTTGCATACCACTGCACACTGTCCCAAGCAGCTCCTGTCTGCAATGTTTTTTTGGTTTCTCTTTCACCATTTTTATTTATTTATCTATTTTGTGGTAATAGTGTATCTATATTCAGGCAACAGGCCACCCAGAGCTCTGGAAGCCGCTGCAGCAGTGTCCAGCTGATGTTGGCTGGCCTTGTCTGAGCTGCTCTGGTGATTGTTGCATTGGTGAGAAAGAAGAGATGTCTAACTAGCTAATAAGTCTCACTTTTTACAGCATCCGATATTTTCTATCAGTGTCGTTTGAAAGGATATCACTTTGTGAGATTGATCCAAGGCTGGCATGAAGAATATGCACTCAAATCTCTTTTAGAAAGATTTATAATATTAACCTCAGGCTATTTTTAAGTCACTGTCGATCTTTATAGAAGCAGTGCTGAGATTCATTTGTTTTCCAACTGGCAGATAGTCTCTCTTACCTTTTGTAAGTCAGTATTGAACTATTTAGCTTTGGGTCAAACTGGTTTAATGAACTGTCTAGGGCTCAAACTTCATGCCACCATTTTAAGATGTTCAATAATCAGTCTGTTTTAGGAAAAGGAGTTCATTAATATTTTCAGCTAAAAAGCCTTCATAACATTGATGCAGAAGTGTCTGCTGTAAATCTTTTAAGTAGCTTAAATCTTCTTTATGTAGAGGCATAAGATCTGATTCAATTCTTGCTTACACTTACAGTTTCATGTGAAACTCCTCTTTTTTTGTTGGTGGGTTTTCTTTTTTTTTGTTGTTCTTGTTGTTTGTTTGTTTGGTTTGGTTTAGTTTTTTTTTTTTGTTTTTTTCCTTTCCTGGTGCAGCTGTGGACAGAATCAGGTCTAGAGATTAAAATCTCTTTTTCCAAAGTGCTTTATGGATGGTAATGCACAGAAACCCTTCTCAGTTTTCCATAGATGTAAATGATTCAGCTGCAACTTTTTAAGTCCTTATGAATTTAATAGAGACTTATACATTCATAAGAACATAGAAGAGGTTATTTTAACTCTTCTATAGGAAAGTTATCACACTGATAAATTTCATAGGTGTTACTTTTTCATGACTATGATTACATTTCTTTGTGACATCTTTTAGTTTACTTCAGACTGGACCACCTGCACAGACTTAGGAATAACTTTTCTATCATGGTCACCTTACGCCATCCAAATATGTTGAAAGTCATTCTAACATGGGAAAGAATATATTGCTCTCTTAATTTAGAGCAGGTGAGAAAATAAAACACACAAAAGGTCTTCATCTGTAGCAAGAGAAAATAAGACTGAAAATAAGGGAGTTGTGTTAGTATTTAAACAGCAAGGGCAAATAAGCAGTTGGATGGATTGACCAGGGAAGTCACGGATACACAGGCACTAGAGTTTTTTCTGAACAATTGAGTCAAAAAACTGTCAGGAATTGTTTAGATATAGCTGATCCAGCCTTGGGAGAGGAAAATGTTGTGACCTCTCATGATCTATTTTGTCCCAGGTATCTATGAATGCATAGCTTGGGTGAACTTCTTGTGTAAAAGTCAATAGAATTTAATAAAGAGAAAACAAATCAAGTTGTATTGACAATTTGGCTCTGATTCCCTTTTTAAGGGTGAGATAAACAAGCCAAACAAAAAAATCCCTACACACACGTTTCTACTTTAGGATCTTTTCAGTGCAAGAATTTAGGATATCAGCCTCTATAATATAAAAGAACGTGACTTTTCTCTGTGTCTGCCATATCCACTTCTACTGGCTGTACTTTTTAACTGACTTTTTTTCTGTAATGGTACAGATTTTTATTTTTTTTTTTTTTAAATATAGTCTCTCTCAAAATTATTTTGTTTTATTTTTTCTTTTTGTGGATGAGTATGCTCTAGATTTGTGCTGCTAATCAGTGTGTAAAAATGTTCCAACAGAGTGATTGACCAGGATGGCAACAGCCTTTTAAGACATAATTTCTGGAAAGAATACCTTTCTAAAGAATGTCTGTCTAAAGAATTTCTAACAATGTTTGCTTGATCTAAAAAGTGCTTCACCCTGTTTATTTGAGAAAATGACTTTTTTTCTCCATAGTGTCTCTTGAAAATGTGATGTGTTTATGTAGTGATTTCTATGACCTTAAAACAGCCTTTACTGTCTTGGAACTGCAGGCTACTCAGCACATCTTGACTACTGACTTGCTCTTTAGACGCTCCAATGATATCACATATGCCCATTCAGCTAGTTCTTGCTGAGTTTCCCTTCTTTCCTTTCTTCTTCACCACTTTTTTTTCTGCTTTTTTTTTTTCTTTTTGGATGACTGCAAACACTATATAGTTTAGCTTCCCTACCAAGACTTTGAAATGACTAATTCCTCCAACATATTTCAACACATCCTTAACTGCTAATTGAAGTCTGTGCACAAGGCAGTGAACGGTATGCACCGATGGGAACCTCTCTTGCAATAATGTGCCGAATCCGCTCTTTATCTCATTCATTGCCGACGTCTCGTCTGTTGCAAGTCCAATCAATTTTTGTAGCTTTAAAAGATACGTCCTCTCTTAACTTTCTATATGTGAAAAAACCCGACAATGGAAAATTAAGCATTACCTTTGCAGCAGTGAAACTTGATTGCTTCCAGAAGACTCAGGGAAAAAATGTTGTTGACATTTTTTTTACTTCCAGTCTCTGCATGGCAATAAGGTATGATGGCTGATTTATCAAAGAGAGTGTTCTCATCAAGCAGGAGAGCGAGAGAGAAAGTTCCCGTCGCACAAAATGAGCTGCTAATTTCTTTTCCATTTCACTGACAATATGGTATTGGAGCAGCTGTGATTAGAACAATGGATATTCCCAAACTGTGCTCCATTTAACTCCTGCAACTCTGCAAGGTCACACAGTAGAAGAAGGAACTAAAGTCCCTTTTTTGTTTTTATTGTATTTTACTTTTTGAATTTGTTTGTTTTTCCTTTTTCTTGAAGGGACAGAAGGTTTAATGGAGATTTGGAACTGGTGGAATTGCCTCCAAGAAATTTTGGGATGACTCTTTCCAAGTCACTGAGAACTTGAAGCTGGTCATGAACAAAGCTTTATTAGCCAAACTGGAGAATTTGGAAATCACACTGAAACCTGCTGAAAGCAATGAATGCTGTGTTATGTGTATATGTGTGCTTATCTAATGATTTTACTAAAATTTATATTAAACCCACAGTCCAAGAGTTGGCCATTAAAGAAAAATCAGTTTTTTTTTGGAGACTACATGCCAAGAATTTTAGAGACTTAAATTCAGTTTCTCTTCCAGTATATTCTGAAATGTCTTTGCATTTGCCCCAGTTTCTCAACTCTCAATAAATAACAGAATTTCCTTTTTCCATTTTTGGGGGGATTTAAAACATTAAAAATCCTATGGAATTTAGAGGAGTAATAGTGTTATATAAGTACTTGTGAGAAAGTCCTTATAGAACTGTTCTCTGGCACAGCTAACCCAGTATTCCAGTGACAAATATTCTGCCTCCTTGATTTTGCTCTCTTCACTGCAGCTTGCTATCATTTAACTTTCAGGACTTGATTCTTTCTCTTCAATTATGGCTTTACATCAATTTTTTTCTTGGGCGGAATTACACCTCTTTTTCTCTGGTGGAGGAAAAGAAGGAATGATTTTCCTATGCAGTCTGGGCTTACTTCTGTGGAGTTTGTTTTGCTTTTACAGTTGCATTAATCCATGCAAGATGAACAATATATTCCAAATATTTTATCATGTACTGTCTATATCTGTACATAAACTTCATTCCAAAATACCCTTTCTTACCAGTTAACAAGAGCGTCTACAGTCATTATGCTGTACTAAAATCTAGACAGCAGGAATTTCAGACTACTTTGGGATATGCATTTCATTTTCATAAGTTTTGATGGATTCCTAAATTACTTTCTCATCTACATCATGTAAGCTTGGAATTTGATTTGCATTGGTTTAGGGAAGTTTTGTTCTGGGGCTGCAAAGTTATTTATCTGTCAATGTCCAGGACCCTCTCCATATGAGTGTTTGCCATTTTGAAAAGAAGCTGCCAAGACAACATTGCACAACATTTCTAGAGCCAGACAGAAGCCTCAGTGTCATTTAAAAGTAAGCAGACAAATGAAAGTTTCATTGAAAGTGATTAAAAGGTACTGCTGTTGTGTTTAACTACATATCAATGTCTAAGAGGACTGTCGTTTTGTGCAGAGGTACAATTGATGATTATAATGGAAAGGAGAGGTTCATTTATGTAGAGGGATATCTCATCAACAGACCTTTTTCTTTTTTCTTTTGTTCTCACCCCCAGTATTAGAAGAAAGTACCCTATTTTCTGAATCATGTAAGACCATCCAGCTGATACAGGATTTGTCTTCTACTGTTCCCTAGGAAGTCCATAGTCCTCTAGCAAAGAATTAATGTTTACATCTTTGTGAAAACAAGAATTAAATCTGTTCTACTTGTTCATATTGGTCTTTTAAACAACTCCTATGGGATTCTTAATCAAGTCCCTAACATGGGACTAGAAAAATGTATAATTTTTCCATTATTCACATTATGCATATGTGATGTTTCCTTTTTCGTATATAGTGTTTTCTCCTTTACTTATTTTTATTATTATTGGTCATCTCTAGGTTCAAAGATTTTGCCTTCAGAGTCTCTGGAGCACAGTTTCTCCACAAGAAAGTCACTGCAGATGAAAACATCACTGCTTCTGGAGTATGATCACATTCTGTCCATGTGCTCCCACTGTGATCCTAGGAAGAGGATTTCCTTCCCCTTTACACTCCTCTACATACTTGACTAAAGCGAGACCAAACTTACCTTCTCATGGTTAGAATTTATACATACTCATTTTTTTCCAAACCATGAAAGTTTATATCCTTCTGATTCAAATTCTGGCTATACAAAACCTGAAAAACTATTTCATATGAAAGTTGCTGGTTGCAATATTTTTGTGTGAGATTATTATTACAATAAAAACCTGAAAAAGTAATTTTCTTCATTGAACATCTGGTTTTCTCTCAGATTTCCCTGGACTACTTTTAGGAAGAAAGCAGTACTTATTGCAAGTGTACAGGTGCATTGGTGCTGGAGTGTGACTTTATTCTTACTGTGCCCTGGCCTTGGCATGTGTTGAGATGCCCTTTATATTATCCATGTGATGTTATTTGTTAATCATCATAGCATCACTCTTTATCTCAAGTAATAAAGAGGCCAATAGTCTTGAATTCTTACAGGATCATCTGGTCATTTGGTTCTAAACCACTAGTTGAGTGTGGGGTTTTTTTTGTTTTGTTTTGTTTGTTTTTTTAATAAAATTCAGTTTTTCTGAATTGTTTTGGACCTGAGTAAATCATGTCATTTAAACAGAAAAAAAATAAAGAAAGAAAAGATGAAAGACTGAAACTGTAAAGGGAACAAATCAAGGGCAAAAACAGAATTCAGATTTTAATGAAGCAATCAACCTTTTACAAAGGCAAACTTGAACTGAGTCCTTCACAAAACTGTTTCACACATGGATTTAGTGCTTTCTTTAATATAATTACTTTTATATTGAAGTTAAACACTCAGGGATCTGCTTTGCTGTCAGACACTTTACAAGCCCTGGGTAAGCTATATGACTCCATCATACATGTCCCTAAGTAAACATATAATTTAAGATCTGTACATTTATGTGAGTATTTTCTGGCCAGTTGCTTTCCAATATGCACATATTTCATATTTCTTCTTTTCTGGACTTAAGAAATCAAGCATTTCTGAAAAAGTGCCCTTCCTCATAAACACTACTTCAATAACAATTGCTGTAATGTAGGAGAAATGATCTGTGCTCTGCTTGAATATTTCAAGAAGACTCTGAGGTACCATGAGGTACTTTTCCCATGCAGATAAATAGTTATTTTTTCATTAAGTATTCTAGCATGGATTCATGATTGACTTTAAAGGCAATTGTGCAGCACTCATTAAAAATGTGTTTATAAATGTTTATAAATGAAACCTCCTCCTTTCCCTCCATACACATCCATTGTCAGATTCACAGAGTCACAGAATATTAGGAGTTGGAAGGGACCTTGTAAGATGACCTAGTACAACCCCCCTGTCTGAGCAGGATCATCTAGATTAGATCACACAGGAACACACCAGATTGCTCTTTAATGTAATCTGTCTCTGTAATCATATAAATATGAAGGTATATACATAAAAATGGAAAATGAGGGAGAGAGAGGAAGAAAGACTAAGTACAGGAGAACTTAAGAGTGAAATCACTTAGGAGATGTCAAAACCTTCTGAGAGAAAGAGATCTGCTTGCAAAGTTTCCAGCATTTGTTGTTTAAGTAAAGTGAATGGAGAAATATTTTTTTCCCAGATCTGGGGTCTAGAGGTCTGAGAAAGTATACATATATTGTGTGTTTTAAAAGAAAGCATACAGAGCATTATTTGAGTGATAATGGAGATTTTTATCAAGTACACTTATCCACAAAGATGAAAGAGAAACTAACCCCCCAGGTACAGTGGTTTCATATTTTCACCGAGACACAAAAGACTCTGAATCTTTGAATTTGTCTTTCCCTCTGGAACAGATATCACACCCTTCCAGTCATG
Organism: Heliornis fulica; assembly: GCA_013399135.1. Classification (NCBI taxonomy): domain Eukaryota; kingdom Metazoa; phylum Chordata; class Aves; order Gruiformes; family Heliornithidae; genus Heliornis; species Heliornis fulica. The sequence continues at coordinate 42,205 of VXBZ01011922.1, forward strand.
AAGGAGACCAATTTATTGTTATATATGAGCCACAAGCTATGTCAGAGAGATGTCAAAGAATTTCCTCAAAGCAGCAAAACAAGTTGGTAGCAAAAAGACCAGACTACCAGAATCATGATTCATAGCCCCCTTACCCATGTCATCTCAATTTTGGCTTAAAACTATTGCTTTAAGCCATAGTGGACTCTCAGCTCTCTTACATATAAATTTGATTCCACTAACTGCGCTATTTCCAAGCCTAAGGAAATCTACTGTCCAAGGAGAAAGTGATTCTTCCAAACTGCTCCCATCAACTGCATCCCCTAGAAAAACCTTCTATCAGCCAAGCTAGTGCTGAGTCTTAAGGTTAAAGAAAATGCTGTTCATTTTAATTTCAGATCTTCAGTCTGAACAGGATATTCAAGGTTATGAAACTTCATTGCATAAACAGAACTGAGAAATCACAGTGTTGCTCCTTTATGACATTTATTTAGGGATTCTTGAGAACATTATGCTTTCTTCTGTATCAGTTCACAGATGAAAAGTGCCTACTGTGGGCTTGTTGGGAAACTAAATCCCTATGTCTAAGTTTTACTGCAAAAATGTTACATTTATTATAGGACTTCCCATTGTCTCATTAAAATGTTTTCAGATACTTTGAATGCTTTATGTTGTTACCCAATCCTTGTAATGTTTTTATTCATTACAAAAAAGAGTTCTGGACAGTTGATGCAGTTGAAAGATTTATGTAAAATAATTTCATTTTCAGTAGACAGTGTAATTTCTACAAAACTGAATATGCCTGTAAATGTCATTATCTTTGGTCTCGCTAGAGTTTTTTCAAGTTCCTTCTACATCTCAGTGAACAGCTTACTGAAGGTTACTTTGTAATAAGTGGTTTGATATCACATATAAACTTATATAAAAATATACAAGGTGTCAGTTGCATTTAGTAGCAAGCAAAAACCTGGAGAAAACTCAAGTCCCTACCGGTTTCCCCCACCCCCCTGAAATATTTGGGAATACATATTCACATGATACTAAGAAAATATCAGTGCTGTCAACACTCACAGCTTTTCCCATATCTCTTCTAGATAGTTCTTCATCACCAGACTTAAAGGACTAATCCTGAGGTAAAATTCAGCCAAATTTAAATGTTAAGATTTCATCTGAACCTAATTTTAACATTATTGAATGAGGAGTATTAGAGTATAATCTATTTAATAAAAACTAGCCATCAAAAGCAGATGGATTAAATTTGTCTCTGAATAAGATCATCTTTGTATTCTATTTAAGGACAGTGTAGAACATTAATTTTGACTAGAAAACAATTCTATATGGCCAAAGATTGGTGAGATAGAGCAATCATACCAGCAATACACACACGCACACACACACAAAAGAAAAAAGCCAAAAAAAAAAAGAAAAAAAGCAAAGAAACTAGGCTTCCTCTGTTCAAGTTTCTACAAAACAATAAATAAAAAAGAAAATATAAGGACATCTGCAGAGCTGAGAATGGACAGTCTTGCTTTCGGCTTCTTTGCAAAAACATCTGAAAAACAGATTCCATTTCCTCACAATAGTAACTGACCACATGGCAGGAATCGAGGCCAGCAACACTGAGGGGAGGTGAAGCAAGTAAGAACTAGCCCAGAGCACCATTGGTGGTTTACAAACTACCAGGTGTATGACAATATAAACATGAGCAGGAGAGATCCACCCAAGGAGATCACAGAACTCAGAAATCAATGTTTCCACAGTGAAATATTTTCAGTGCCTTGAAAGCTGGTCTTAAATGGAGCTAGCTGAATATAATCCAGGCTCAAAAGTGTTCCCTTCCACATAGAGCTTTACACACTATGTTAGCACTGTTATTAGAGTTTTCGATACCTATGCTACATATGGTATGCATCGTTGGAGGCAGAATAGGAATTTAAATGGAGTGTCAGCCTCCTCTGCTATCTTAAAATAATATCCTCCCCCCCAATCAAACAAGGTAAGCAAACATACAATTGAGAATTTCTCAGGTATATGTTTTGTTGCATGCCTAGATATGAAAATGTCTCTACACATCTATATACCTACATCTGTCTCTATAAAAAGACATACATCCACTTTTGTATTTTGATGATTTTTCACTTTAGCAGAGAGTAACTGAAGATCTTTCTGTGTTTAAAAGCCAAAGAAAAGTTTAAATGACCTTAGAGAGCTAAGTTGTGTACTTGTAAGACCTCTCGTATGATCTTTAGAATTGCTGTTGACAGATAGAGCCTGATTGACTGAAAATCAATGTGATCAGATGTTTTTATGGATTATAGTGGCCTCAGCTAATTACACAAGATTGTCTTTCTAGATCCAAGAGGTTTCAAAGCAAACTCCAGGCAGATGTATGCAGGATTAATCTGCAGACTTGACAGTTTTTCCTAATTATCTTTTATAATAGCAGAAACTGGATCATGTCTGAACTAGTAGAACAAATAAGTTCTGTGTTACTCTCCTATACATAACCTCCTTTATTCTGAATTTGCCTTCAAGCATTTATTTTAGTGGTTATAAACACATCTCTGGATTTTAGTCAGACTTTCCAGTTTTGGTTAAAGCCATAATCTACCTCTCTTTGTCTTTTTCTTACCATAAGAATTAACACCTGATTAAACCAGGGGATTTGCTGTTTTCATTTATTTCTGTATATCTCTCTCAGACAATAATAAATAAATAAATTTTAAAAGAATATAAGGTAAAAATATGAAAACTTGTTTCTGGTGGGATCAGTAAAATTTGGGTAATGGGGCTGCTTTTTCTCTTTTAAATTACATTATTCATCTAAAAAACCTTTTCACTTAAATGACATATGTGAAATACGAAATGATTTATCTTCAGATTGAATGTCCTCCTCTTTTGTCAGGGTCTGCTCTTTCAAGATTATTATTTGTCATTTGTTTTGACTGTAACAAACTTTCCTGGTGGTCTGTAGAAAACAACTGTGACTACATATAGGCCTATAAGAGGTATACTACATCAGCACTAACATTTCAGCAAAATCCTACGTTTGACTAAGAACAATCCATTTTTCCAAAGTTATTCATGATAGTTCAGTAAAGTTTTGGCTATGTTATCAGGATTTACATGTTTAGGGCATTCTCTTATGGTAAAAGCGCTCAAGTAAAAGTCCCTGCTTCAAAGCACCTTTTTCCTAGTCCTGAGAACACATTTCTTACCTTAAAAATCAATGTTACCACAAAAGAGTTTCAACTTCTATACTCCTGTCTTCCATTGGAAAAAAAAA
>VXBZ01011922.1:50833-61068 GCA_013399135.1 Heliornis fulica
ATTAACTCAGATTAGAAAGCAGGCAGCAAGTAGTCATTTATCTTATTTAAGTATGAAGACCAAGGAATTTGGGAATAATAATAATAATAAAAAAAATAAAATAGGGATTTCCCATTAGTAAATATTTTTTTCCTAACAGTAGTTTAGTAGATAACACCTGTCCTTTATTTTTTACCCCTAAAATGACAAATCTTTGAGGATATAGTACACAATAAAATAAAATAAAAATGAGGAAATTAATTCAGAAGATCCCTTGGATGAAGAGAAGACAATAAAGAATTAAAAATTGAATGGGGAAAACACAACTCTCCTTTATTATTTGTACATTCATCTTTTTCTGTTTTGGAACCTTACTTGAGGGACTAATGAGCCCTGGGAGCAGCTAGCTGAGCTTTCCCAGCAACTTGCAGCAGTTGGAACTTAACATATGCTTTCTAGTCCAGCAGCTGCTCTTCTCTTACCAAATTAACACAGATGATTGAGGTGGTTTACTAAGTCAAATGAAGGAGGTAAAATAGAAATTATGGGTCGAAATGAGGATGAAAATACACATGGTACATCCTGCCTTTAAACCTGGAGGAGAGAGACACAGAAACTCTCCTGGCATCAATGGATATTTTTTCTTTGATATGACAAGACCCAATATATGCAACCCTTGTATTCTTCACTGATATTATGAGAGGATGTTTTTGTTTATTGTCAGAGACAGAGGGGATATCGGTGATTGGAAAAGAGTTCAGCACACTGAGATGAGCTCAGGAAAAGCTTTACTTCAGCATCCATCTTGTTGTTGTCCCCTCTTTCAGCAAGGCTCAATTTTTATTGTACATCTCATGAGAAAGCTCGCTGCATAAACACCTGCCCTTGTTTTCTGTAAGCAGAACTGTTTCAGAAGCCAATTAAATTCTCAAAATATTTCTTTTGGTTCTCATACTCCTAGCTCCTGTCTATGACCTTTGGTTTTGCACATTAATCAAAACACACATGCTTTGCCAAGAGCATGGGCTTTCCTATCAAATCCGAATTATTCAGATGTTCATGCAGCTAAGATGAGAAGTTCCTACAGATAGTAGCAATTTTCAAGATAGCAAAGACAAGAGAACTAAGAGATATCAGGACATCTTATGGAGTCTCATGGCTTCAGCATTACTGTTTTTTATTGACTAGCCATGAATTTGAAGCTGGTGCCCTGGAGGTGAACATCACATATGTGCAATATAAATGGCTTCAATGCAACTGGTAAAATAATGTGTGGCATAAAAATATGATGCTCAGTTCTAGATCTGAGCACAAGAATTTGTTATGAATTTGTTACAAAATTTTCAAAGTATTTACAATCACATAAGCAATCACATCCCAAAACAACTGGAATATCTTCATGCATAAGCACCTCCCATGGGCTTATTGTCCTCAGCCCATTGCCTCCAGAACTGAGTGTGGGATGAGTATCCTGTTGTTCTCTCTTTTGGAGAGACAGGAAAACAGAGAAGACGATTTGATAACAGCAATGCATTAATTCCACCTGCCTGCTAACAACCTTTTATCCTGACACCTGTCTCATAGCCTATAAGAAACTGAAAAGTCCAAGATACAACATTATTTCAATAAACTATGAATATCAATCAAGTGTTCAACCCTTAAAAATATTTGTAAAACAATTTATTTTAAAATTTTCTTTGTCAGATACTTTTTAAAGTCTTTTTTTTTCTCTTGTCTTTTTTCTTTATTTACATACTGCTGCTCTGAAAGTGTTCACACACATTAAAGACTTAGTATCCAGGCCAGAATCAAGCATCCCTAGGTCTAGCAAAGGCAGCATTTGTTAATCTGCCATTTGCCATTTATTCACAAAAGCACAGTTAGAGATATGCTCATTTGTACACTTGTTAAGTTTCAAAAAAGGAACAACATTTTTACTTTTTTTTTTCCCCACTCTTTTGAAGTCCTTTGGAACTTTTAAAACAGTGCATATAAAGACCAGATTTCTTTCTGCTTTGAAGATGAAGAGAAATGGCCAACATCTTCTCAGTGGCCTTTGGGGACAGGACAAGGGGCAGTGGTCACAAATTATAGCACAGGAAGTTCTGCACCGATACGTGAAAGAACTTCTTCACAGTGAGGCTGACAGAGTACTGGAACAGGCTGCCCCGAAGGGTTGGGAAGCCTCCTTCTCTGGAGATAATGAAGACCTGTCTGGACATCTACTTGTGCATCCTACTCTAGGGAACCTCCTTTTGTAGGGGGTTGCACTTGATGATCTCCGGAGGTCCCTTCCAAACCCTACAATTTTGTGATTTTTTTGTACATTAACTGAAATAGATAATTCCACTTGTGGCAGAAAAATATTGCAGATTTTTGTGTGTCTGGGTTTCATCTTTATGAGTAATACTCCTGTGGTAGCCTTTTCAGCTTCACTTCACTTGAAGTTAATGCTTCCTTCAAATTAAATATTCTGAGCCTAATTTGCCTCTATGGGGCATCCAGAATGATTCACTTGACATCATCATCTTCTTTCTGCTCTAAAACTAGAAAAACCTGAAAAAGGACATGTCTTTATCATATTCCTCGTTGTCACCCATCATGAGTGAATTCTTTTCTTCCTAAAGTTTCTGAATGATGGGTATTTGCAGCTCTGTGAGAAAGGTGGTGATTCTGAGTGGTTTTGGAACAAGAAAATTGTTATGATTCAAGGCCATGCCAACATGTCAGCATCACAAAGAGATGTCATTGAAGCAGTATGAACCCTTAGCTAGCACCACTGCCATAGGCTTCCTCTTTCATCCTGTGATGTGACTGCAGTAATTAAGATATCAATGATCCCAGGCAGAGAAAAGCCAGATTCCCCTCCCTGCACATTGAAATGCTGACCAAAGAAGTCACAGTTTATTATTCAGTTAAAAAAATAATTATTTTTTGTTGTGAAGTGGTAAGCACTGTTACTTTTCTAGCTCTTTCCATCCATCACTCTTTTCCAGTATAAATTGCTGTGGAAGCAAAAGCTATCCTTGCCATAAGGAGCTCCTGTGCATGGCATTGTAGGGCCCTGAGCTTCCTGAACAGTGTCTCAATGGACCAAAATAGGAGTAAAACATTTATTCAAATGAGCAGGCTCAGTTTATGTCATTGAGATGATTAAAGTTAGTGAGTGCTGCTTTCAGGAGGATGCGGTTGGCAGAGCAGGCACTAAGTGAGCAGTTAATAAATTAGAAGTTGGGTATGTATAGCTAGCTTTTCCTACAGTTCCACATCTAGGATATAATCTGTTTCTGGGTGTTTACATGAAATAATCCTGTGAACTGGGAAACTTTAGACCTTGTATGAAGAAAATGTACTGCAAAAACTGTGCACAGAAGTGAAGAAAAAAGTTATGTATATATTATACTATTTGCAGTGGAATAATAACATGGAAAATCAAAGTGAGTTTGGGAAGAAGCAAGACCTCAGCTCAGGTTTGTTTTGTTGTTTTTTTTTGTTTTTTTTTCCAGCTTGCCACACAACCTTACCATTATCTTAACATATTTAATTATTAATACCTCCATGGTGATGAATCAAAAGTGCTGCATTTGACTGGCACAGGATGGTAAGTGCTTTGAAAGTCATTATCCTAAACACAAAAAGATTTTGAATAATCCTTCAAAATGTCAAGGCACAGATCACATCGGCAATTGTTAAATATTTCTTCTGAGGAAGAAGTTAATTTAAAGCACTTTTGATGTTTAATGCCACTCACGACAGCAGCTGAAGTTAACCATTTCCCTCCCCCAGATTTTAGCAGACTCACTATACTGTTCTAGGGTGGTAGGACATATTCAATGCATCTTATTAAAAAGAAAGCAAGGGCAGCTTTAAGAAGCTTGAAGGATGAAAAGCTCCACCAAACTTCTAAATCGATCCACAGGAAACAAGGAACTGGGGATATTTTCTTGTCAAATCTATCTGTAAATTGGGTCCATTAAAATTCTTCTTCTACTGCAGAATACTGTCCTCCCCGCTGAGTGAATTTCACTGAGGAAACATCAAGCTCCTGGAATGGATGATGCCCCCTTCCTGTGGGAGGGATAAAGCTGTTCTTTGCAATTTCTTTTACTAATTTTTTAGTAATTTGCCCCCTTGCTAAATGAGTGGGAATGTGTGACAAGAGTCTAATAAAACTATACATGTTTGCGTTGTTGCTAAAAGAAGACAGTGTTTGAAATTTTCTGATAAAAAACACCATGGGTGGGAAGTTGTGGTTTGAATTCAAGACCAATTAAAATTTTGAAAATAACTTGTTTTCACTGTTCAGCCCCAGACAGCATCTGGGCAAACGGTTCCTTGCTCACTCCTCCCCAGGCAGGCTGGAGAGGAAAATGGGGAGAAAGAAGTAAACCTTGTGTGTTGGGGCAAGGACAGTTTACTGAGACAGCAAAGGACAGGGAAAAAAAAACCCAAATAACAGGACTTCAAATATCCAAAACAGGTTACACATCCTGGAGCCACACTTCTCCTCCCCACCTCACCTTTTTTATGATGAGCATAATATCATATGATATGGAGTATTGCCTTTGGTGAGTTTGGGTCACCTCTCCTTGGTCAAACCAAGACACTTGTAAAGCAGTGAGTTACAAAATTTCCTTCAACAAGGAAGTAAAGAAACCTTGTAATTTTATGGCTACAGATGTATGAGAAAAGAAAGAAAAAAAAAATAGGTAGAATAAATGTTCTTCATTTTCAAGAAATTATTCTGTCCCTACATTTTGAGAACAAGCCACTGGCTGAAGACAGACATAATTAATGAAGTGTGAAGTTCCAAAATCACAGAAAGATTCATTGTGACCCAAATGCTAGAACAATATTCAGAAATCTTAAATACTTTTGTGAAAGTAAAATGGGACTGGAAGTCTTTTCTGCCTGGTGAAATTCTTAGTTCATCCTCAGCCTGCTTGAGTTCATAGAGTGGACAGAGCTATTTACTGAAGCAAATCATCTCTGATAGCTGCAAATAAACTCAGCCAAAGACCAACACACACAAAATAAAGCTTAGTCTGTCTGGTCCTCTAAGTATTTGTACGAAATAGAAATGTTTGACAGAGGCCTGTATGTGGTAAAGAAACCTGTTGCAGTAACTGAAGCTCTGTAACGGTCCTTTCAATGTTATATAGTGTCTCCTGGAGAAGTGGGAAGTTTTTAATATATTCAGAAATCCATATAAAACTTGGGGGTTTTTAAGTGTCCGATCAACTTCATAACTAAGAGAAATCATCCACCAGCCTGCAAAAGCAGTGTGGTCTTACACCCTCTAGTCAACAGCCCTGAATTCCCCATTATGAATTTAGTTAGGACACTCAAAATAAATCTGGCTCTGCTTGCTGCTCTTCTCTGCTCTAAGGATATCTGATTTAATGGACAGAATATTAGACTTTCACAGTCTCTATCCCAATCAGGCTGAGGGGCCTGCATTGGCTGTATTTTCAGGATTACATGAATGAGTCTCATCCTGGAACATGAATGACAGTCCTGGTTGTTCTGTAACTAAGAGCAGCCTAAGCAGGGATATTGTTGTGGCTTGTCAGAAAGAGGAAGGACCCAAAGCCTGTGGAAGAGCCTGTGACATGATGCACCATTACCCACGTTAGGGTCTCAGGGTCTCAAGGGCTGTGAAATTCTTGAACCTTGGAGCAGACACACAGAAATGGAATTCCAAGATTTTCCTCTCATAAGCAAAATTAGAGTATATCTCTGGGTATCCAGACTGGGTTTTCCATACATAAAAGATGAACAATAATTTTCCAGTCCATATGACACTCAGTTTAAGATGAAGAAAACACTGAAACCATACAGAAATAAAGTGAGGTCTCTATTGCATAGAATAGCATGCACATTCAGTGGTAAATTATAAAGAATTCTGACTCTCAAAATCAGGTATATTGGGTGTAGAAATTAGGAGAAAAAAACAAACTAACTAGTTACCAGATTAAAATTTTAAGTCAGCCACTAGTAGGTCTTTACCCCACCTGACATGATAAAATAAGGGAAGCTTATCTCAAGCAAGGAAAGTATTAAATGAAAATTTTTTTGGGGTTCTATAAAATGTCAATATAAATAGATATAAAACATAAAGATATGCAGTGCAAATCAACAATGTTTTCTATCTCTGGGAATTCCATCAGTGATCTCAAATGTTTATTTAGCTTTTAAGTCCCTTTCAGAGATATGAAAATATTATTTACACATATTTAGATGCTTTCAATATTTATTTGATCGACTTACTCAGGTCATAGGAGGAGTCACTAATAAAAAAAAGAAAAATCTTAGGGAACCTAGTTCTAGGCTTTCCATTACTAAATTCATCAGTACTGTAATGCTGGAGAGTAAAGAACCTGATATTTTACAGAAAACAGAAGAGCAAAACAATACTTATATTGGATTCATTTGGAGATTTCTTTGTAACAGAAAAAAAAAAATCCAGTTTTTACAGATGCAGTTTAATGAAAGACTTTATAATCAATAAAGGAAAAAGAGTATTACCACACCCCTCCCTCACCCCAACCCCCCTGCAGGGGGATTAGTAATATTTAACAGTTAAAACCTGCTCAGTTAGAGAAGATAGCAAATCCTCAATTAAAAAAAAAAAAACAACAAACAAACAAAAAAAACCAAACCAAAACAAAACAAAACAAAACACACAATTAAACTGCCAGTGATGAATCTAAGCCATATGGAAGTATATACTGAATTTAACTTTCAAATTCATCAGGTTAATATTTCCCGCCCCACCTCCCACCTTCCAAATTAGCCACCTCTCAGACCACTAATTAGAAAAAATTTAAGAAACCAGATCCAGAGGAGTCTTCTAATGATAGCTGTCCAACGTATGGAACAGTAACATTAAATATCTGAGTAACGTTTTCCATGATGTGTGTGGAAATGCATTATAGACTTTGCTGCCTTTTATACTGGTACTGTTTAGTGCATTTACATTTTCTGTGAAACTCAATCAACTTCTCAGCTTTTATTTTTGAGCCTTTTCTTTTTTTCCCATTAGTCTGTTAATAATTGTTGCTTTCCTGGCATCCTTGTCCTGTTGAGTTATTATGCATTCCTCAGCATTGTGAAAAATGAAAAATGGGAAAAAATCACATGCTTTTCAGCTGACTTAACACTGCGTAAAATGCTGAAATTATTAATTGAACATCTTTATTATAAATTAGGTGGAAATAATGTTGAAGAAGCAGCCCCTAGTCATATAGGTTTATTATTAGGGCTATGCACTGAATGATTTGAATTCCACTCTAGTAGTGGTAAATATAGTTATTATGGAAGAATGTAAGCTCATGGATTTTGGCTGAATGTCAGCTGAATGAAGCAGGATATTTAATCTATAATTTAAAATTGCATGTCCTAAAACAATGTCTGTGTTATCTCTTGCTTCCACCCTTGCAAGAATAACGTGGTTATGATCTTACATAAGATAAGGAAATTATTTCATCCACTGCAGAATAACTAATTGCCAATAATACCGTTGTCAGCTGTCCCTGTGTGTAGCAGCACCCTGTTGTGTTAAGCACAGAACACTCACAACACTAAATTGGTAGTGCATTTACATGATGACTGGATTGCAGCTGCTACAGGTGATTTCATCATTAATGCTGGTGATGTTAGATGACCTTATATAGCTTGTTTGGATGCCAGAATCATTAAGTGGAAAGATATTATCCAGACTTCATGGGTGCAGTTTTTGATCCCCTAGTGTATTTAACAGGACCAAGTTTTCATCATAAGAGTCACTCAGGTACCACACAGTTTAATAGTGCCTCATAAGTCACAATTTCTTATCCTCCTGATTTACCTTAGTGTTACAGATTGTATATGTGTTGGACCATTATTTGTGCTTTAGTATATACAACACTGACCTTGGTAGAGTCCCAGGCTGGCTAAGCCATTTAGGTGCTACCATAATAGATACATTAAACAACAGCTACAATTGTTCTCGTCTATCCAGATATGCTTAGAGCTCAAGATCTGCTGTTTGACAAATGTGCCGCCTTGCCACTGCCGCCGCATAGCAAGAGAACCCTATCCATCTTAACAAATATTGCAAAAGCAGAGCTGGATCTGTTTTGAGTGAACTGAAAGGTCCATCTATGTTTGTTTGGGGGCTCTAGAGGGTTAGGGGAAAAGTTCGCCTGAGAGGTTAAGAGCTTAGCTTTGTCCTGTAGTGAAGTAAGCTGTTAAATCTGAACTGCTTTTCCTGGAGGCTGCAGAAATCTGATGAGACCTTCATTATTTCAAATTTCAGAACAGCCTATTTCTCTCTATTTTCTTTCTCTCCTTATAACTCTAAGTTGTTTCTCCTCTTCAGATAAGAAGAAAGCCCAATGCCTAGTGTCAGTCCTGGGCTCTAGCCTGGTGACCTAATTTCCTGGCTGTTGTGGTTCATATGAGCTTTCCAGATTCAGTCCTGCAAGTTGCTAGCTGGGAGCAAGTCATTAGGAGATAAGGGCTTCTCACACTGGTAAGGGACACTAACTCTCAGGATTACTCAGTGAAACCTGGTCTCCTCATCTAGACACACAGAGATGTGGGATGCCTGAGGTAATTAAGTCTATAACACCTTCTTCTGAGCAGAAAGTAGTTCTTACTTGGTAGTTGTTATTTTTAAGACACAAAACCTATGACATAATGATATGTATTTTTTGTCATTAAAATATTTACGAAAATATTGTAGGCTAAACTATTTAGCTAGGTTTAGCATTTAGCAATGGTTAGCAGCAGGTATTTGTTTAAAGCATACAGGAAATCAGGGCAAGAAGAAAGTGTACCAGCTTTTGGGAAGGTGTTTGAATATTTAATGAGACATAGACTGCATTTGTTATACTGCGTTTAACTTCAAGGAACTCCTCTTCCATATGCAAACTCCTGTTAACTCTATTTCACCCTCAGCATCTTGTATTTTGTAACAAAGTCCTACACTTGATGCTATATAAATCAAAAGTGGAAGCAGAAGAATTTCTTGGTTTCTGAGATTCCTTTTTGATACCAAGTAGAGCTACTTATGCTCATCATAAAATTCCTAGTAAAGAAGGAATCTGGGTTGTAACAAAAATCCAGAACTTTCATTATGAAATAGAACTCAGGCATCTTTGACATTGTCTAATGAGATGGTTCTGATTAAGCAGCACATACAAAAATGTTGAGGAATCAAAAAGAAGAAAAAAATAAAATAAGCAAAACGCATAACCAGGACCAGATAATGTGATGTTTGAATCAATAAGTTAGATATGTTTGTAAACAAAGGGAAAAAAAAAATCCATGTTAGGCACTATATCAACTAAAAATCACAGTGCTTACTAGTCACAATTCTGACTATTTCATTATGAGATGCACAGTTTAAGTTGAGCACCATGACAACATCTTCTTTGGCCCACAGAGAAAGAATATAACTTCAGTAGTACAAAATTCATGAATAACGAATTCATCAACAAAAATATCTGAGATGAGGGAGATCAATCACTCTCTTGAAGTGACTTTTTTTTTTTTCAATTTACTACAGAGAAAGTTTAGAGTTGTAGCTTAAATTTGATGCCTAGCTTTTAGACAGGTAAAGTTAAGTGTGATGAGCCCTACCCTACCTACCTATCAACCCACCACTTTTCTTCATGGTCGGATTCATTGTTGTTAATGGTTGATTTCACTTTCAGGTCTTATACACTGGAAAATTGTTCTTGTTCTCTGCTTTTCTACATTTCAGAGTAATATTTATACTGAGTAAATAAAACATTGCCTGAATGAAAGGGAAAGAAAAATCAATTTTCTGCATATTTTGTAAATGTTTATATAAAAGTAACAAAATTATTTTGTTTTCTCAATTGTTGCCTAAATTTGAAAAGAAAAAATAGTATGGGGTATGGGAAGGAGTGTTTCCATCTAACTTGTTTAAAAAGTGAATTTGTAACGTCCTTTACTCCTTATTCATTAATATAAACAAGAGTTTTCAAGGATTCTCTTCTCAGAGATTATTTCTGGCCTGAAAATAAACCAAATCCTCTATGATTGTTGTAAACAGCAGCCCAGAGTAAATCAACTTACAGTTTGTATTTTTGATTTATAGCAATGAACAGTTTTGTGTAAATCAACCAATGATCCTCAAAGAAAGGTGCCCTGAGGCTTTAAGACAACTGAGACAGTGTTCAGAAACTGACTTCAGGTGGAGAAAGCTGGTTGAAATATCATGTCTCTGGTTTGAGGAAGATTTT
>VXBZ01011923.1:0-57090 GCA_013399135.1 Heliornis fulica
ACTGAACACAATACTCGAGGTATGGAACGTAAATTACCTATCACTTTCCCATCTTTATTGCTTGCAGCATCTCTATCTAGAGATGCAAACCTTTTGTGTTTGCAGTAAGTGGGGAGAAGAAAGCTGTCTTTGCTAGCAGGTTTCTTCAGCTATAGAGAGACTCGAGACTTCTATGGCAATTCCCTGTTCCAGCCTAAGTAACTCCTGCTTCAGAGGTTACAGGAACTGTCCAAGCTGAAAGAAACTGATAGTACACACTGTATTCTTTCCTGCATTTGGCTTAGCAGAAACAACACAAACAACTCTCTGGCTTTGATAATTTTGGAAAATTCTCCATTCTGAAGAAAAGAGGAACCTTCTTTTTAGCAATGGGAAAAGCGCCAATTTATGCAAAACACCACTATAATTTATTTGAAATTCCTCTTCCACTTCACAGATTAAGAAAATAGTTCACCATCGTTTCTTCTCAAGTAAAAACTCTATTAATGGTTGCAGGAAAATTAGGTCTGCAATAGGGACAGACAGTAGTCAGCTTTAAATATAAATCAAAAAAGAGTAATGAAAACCAGTAATATATAACAGCAAGTGACAAAGAATGTAGTCTTGTGGAAATAACAACCACGCCTTTACAAAAGGCATTCTGGTATGCCATACCCAGGCTAACACATGAAAGAAATGCCTTACAGCAATGACATACAGATAATCTGAAATGGGCCTTCTCCCTCTGCACATGTTCCGTGACAGACGGTCCTGGAGCGGTATTTGCTGCAAACCAGATTAAATCAGTTTTAGAAACCGAATTCCATTGATGAACAGACTGCACCATCTGCTTCTGCTAATATAAGTTAGAGAATGTGTATTTTCCATAGCTGTGTATTTACTCTGCAGTCGGAAGACTATAAGACAAATAGGTACAGCTCAGGCACAGAATGGCTGAAAAGCATCATCATTAGTGGATGTCAAGGGTATAAACAAAAAAAGCAGTTAGGTTATTTGAAGGCTGCACAATGAAATAATGAAACTAAATTAGGCAAAGGAAAATTTAAGCAGTGCACTGGGACGCTAACAGTCGTTGCAGTGATGAGAGAAATATGTATGCAAAAAGCATAGATGTAATAAAGTTCCTTACTAATAACATGTATAAGAAAACAAATAATCTTCCAACCGAAGCCTAAGTATTGCTGGCTGGAAATCTGAGTTTTATTACAGAGTTTTTGTGAAGAAAGAAAAAAAAAAAGACCACAAAACCAAACCCAAACTAGGAGCTAAGTCATTATATAAGGTTCTCACGGAAAAGAAATCCCACAAAATTTTGTTTTGGAAACCCAAACATGACATACCCACAACAAAATATGCTTTCCCAGTATTCCCAACAGCTCCTAACTCTAACCCCTAACCCTGTCATTTCACAACTACCATGGCTTGCTGCAGTAACAAAACTGACAAAAACTACCTTAGACACCAGCCCAGGGGCTGCGGGTGCATCCGTGGGGCCTTGCCTCTGGCAGTTTAGCTGTGTGAACCGCCCAGGAATGCCAGAGCTGTGGGTGCTCTCGATGGCTATCTCCACGCACCATCCCCTCACCCACTGTCAGGGCAGCTGGCCAGATGACTTCAGAAACACTGACATCTCATACATAAGACCCCCTGTTATAAGCAGCTGAAAAGCCAGGCTGACACATTGGTTAGATGCTCATCTGATACACCGGTATCGCAAAAATGAGTCTGAACTACATGCTTGAGAAGCTGGGGTGAGATATCATCTCATTCTATGCACCCTCAGCAGAGAGAATAATGATTTCCAGGCTAGTAAGATACTGCAATTAATGAAACAGTATTTCATTACAAATGGCAGTCTTCTCTTCTTTGTAAGGACAGTAAAGGAAACAAGAACAAAACACTGTAATATCCCTATATAAATTCATAAAGGTATGGAACAAGTTATGTTATAAGGGAACAAAGGACTCTTCAGGGCTGGGAAAGGAAAAAATGAGACATGGAGATATGACTGAGGTCTGCATAATTATTTCGTCTAAGAAAATCATAAACAGTGAACAGTGGTACGGTGTGAATACCAGAACCAGCAGTCATTACATCTCTAAGGCAGGGCAACTCCAGGAAAGCAGTTTGTCATACAACCTATAAATAAGTCATAGAACTTCTTGGTGCAGGATATTCTGGTTGCTAAAAGAGCAGATAGGTTTAAAAGGATAAATCACGGGCAACCCAGCAGTCCTTGAGGTACGAGCGGCTGGAGACTCAAAGATTGTGCTGAGGAAGTATCAGCAGGTGCCTGCTCTGTTCTAACAGTCTTGCCCTTTTCTCTAAGCCACCCATTACTGGTAAATGTGGTACCTGGAGATGTAGCTTTTGCTCTCACCCAGCAGAGAGAGTCTTAAATTCTGGTATAAAACACGTTACGTGCATCTGATATAGCATTATGTGTATCACAGGACAAGCATAACCTGCTGGATTTAGCAGGAAAACTGCAGGGATTGTACTCCTCCCCTTTCCTTGAGCAGTGTGAGGACACAAGGTGTGTACTCAGGGCTTCTGCTCAAAAGTACCCCTTTGACAGAAGGATGGGATCCAACACAAGGACACAAAGGCATATACTGTTGCAGTCCTATTATTGGAAATAGGTCTAACAATAAAAACTGAGAGAAGAATTTCTGAGTTGAATCAACTTTTACTTCAAAAACAAGACTTTTGGCTTCAGAGTCTTGGCGGGAAGAAGAATATCCTATGACCCATACACACAAAGGAAAATAAGATGAACCTGGGTTTTGCCCAAAGCTGGGAAGTGACTGTGCCACAGAATTTCTGGCAGGACATGGAGAGGTTCGCTCTCCAAATCTGGACTGGCCAGCTTCTTCACACTTCTATATCCCCACTTGAAAACACAGCATAAAATCAACTGTCTAAAATGCAATGCCTTTCATGACCCTTGGCTACAGACACATTATGCAGGGTATTAATGACCAACATTGTGCCACATCCTGAACATGAACACAGAGAGGTACCATTCTGGAGTAACACAAAGGCTAAATAGCTACACCAAAAAGAGGCAGAAGAGGAAAAAATGGTGAAACATTTTTTCCTGTTGGCCAATGAAACAGCAAATACATTAAACTAGTCGCTTAAGATGGACATCCACAACAAAGCTGAGTTTTTACACTCTGATACCTTAAAACTAAAATTAAATGTAAACAGTATGTTTGGAGGTTACTATGTTTAGGAAGTATAAAGTAATGCACTCATGTCCTCATGAGGACACTCTTAAGAAGGGAACCTATGCACCTGTACAGACATTCATGTAGGCCCATCTCCTGAAGTTAAAGAACATTAAGAATGAAAATGTAGACAGAAACATGTTACAGGAAAATAGGATTTATATTTTTTTAAATAACCAAGAAACTACAATTGCATAAATAAAAGAGAATTTCTTCTAAAAGGAAGAAAGGCACAAAGGGAAAAGATAACCAACAAATGATAACCAACAAATGATAACCAACAAAAAGAGAGGCCATCAGACTGCAATTGTAAGATACTAATTCTCTGTACTTCACGTAGGAGAGTAGAGACATCAGACATAAGTCTGCTCATATACTAGGAGATCTTAGGCAAAACACGTGCATTTGCAGGTGGAATAAAGCGAAGCTTTTTTCTCTATGCAGATGTCAAAATAGGGCATCCCCAAGGCTATTTCAGTGAGGAACAGAAACTGTTTATGGAGTCAAGTATTTCTTTCTTGTAATCTTATTTAAAAAAAAAGGTCAATAACTTGATTTTCCTTGGAGATGGGTTACTAGCTGCTTGTTTTGAGTCATTTACTTTGATAGAGTTGTTTCCAAAAGGCTCCTATCTACTGCAGCCAGGAGCTCTATCTGAACAAGATGATTCTCTTGACAGCTGGCTTTTATATAGCTTTAAATCATCTAAACTTGACTCTTCTTTCCATTCTTTATTAATATTGCTGTGAACTGGAAGAAGTACTTCTGCATCTTTCCAAGCCTCCAACACTATTTTTTTCTTTAACTTAAGAAATGTTCTGAACAAAAACAAAGCAAACTTTTTTTTTTTTTTAAGTAAGGAAGATGTATATACTTTGAATGAAAACTACTGATTTATCTTAATAGAAGGCAAAAAGGAAGTGTGTGCTAATTGCCTGGTCCCTGAGAGGTCAGAGCAGATGACCCTTTTTAGCCTCAATTCCTTTCACAGGGGATTTTCAAATTGCACTCAAAACTGAAGACAAATCCAGGTTCAATTTATTTTATTCAGACAGTAACTGAGTCTAGAGAACTTGCTGGTGTTCATAGTGATTAATGAAGAGATGCAACTGCCAAGCCAATGTGAGAAGCCAGGTTATGCGAAGAGCACTTGGGTGACAAAGCAACACTTAATCATTCTGAAGGCAGTGTTACAGAATGGAAGGCTTCCACAGTGCACTGTGTTTCAGGCAAAAACCCCACCATTATAACAGCATCTTCTTTGCTTACTCAGTAGAGACAAGTAAGAAAAGCAAACAAAAAGAAATTTAAAAAGGAAACCAAGTATTATGAGTCCACATGTGGTGGTCTGACCCTGGCTGGAGGCCAGACTCCCACCAAAGTCACTCTATCACTCCCCTCTTCAGCTGGACAGGGGAGAAAATATCTATTGAAAGGCTCAGAAGTAGAGATAAGGACAGGGAGAGATCATTCCACAGTCAGTGTCACAGGCAAAAGAGACTCAACACAGAATAACCCCCCCAAAACCATCTAATTTATTATACTACACACACAGAGAATCGAGAGTTGGATAATGAGAAGTACAAACAGCTCTTAAAACACCACACCTCCATTCTTTGCAGACTTCACTTTATTAATGATTTCTCCTCCCCAGGATGTCACGGGGGAAAGGGGGGAGAAGTAGTGAATGGAGGTCCCTTCCAACTCCTAACATTCTGTGAGGCTTCAGTCTTTGTTCAGTTCCTCATGAATTATCCTCCTTCCTGCAGGCATGCATTTCTCACAATCTTTCCCTGTGCCAGCATGGGATCACACCCACAGGAGGCAGTGCTCCACAACCTTCTCCACATCAGTTCTTTCCCGTGGGGCCTCGGCTCTTCACCAATTGCCCCAGCATGGGTCACTGCTATAAACTCATAGAATGTCTCTCAGTCTCTCAGTCCCAGACTGCCAGCCCCAGCCTGGTCCCCCACAGAGTCACAAGCACCCACAGCAAACCTGCTCCAGCGTGGGCCTCAGCCTCTGTCTCTTGGTCATGAATTCAAAACATCGTTTAATTTATGCCTTTTATATTTTGCCAAATAAATGTCTCATATATCAGACACATTTTATATAGACACAAAAATACATTAAAATATAGACATAAAAGCTGACCATGTAACAAGATGCTTCCCTAGCTTCCAACAAGGACACAGGTCTTTCTGAACATAGCAAGAGCTTTTGCACTTGCTTTCTAGCAAGTTTTGGACATTTCTACAAAGTGTTACTTCTACTTTGCACTCACCAAAAATCCCAAATCCCAGACTTGAACCCTATGTTTATTCTTTTATTAAAATAATGGCATATGGGACATTTGGGCAAACGTGCGTATAAATCTTCTTCATCATATCTGGATGATATATAGGACACTTGTGCTTCACTCATTAGTTTCTGAAATTGATCTGCCCGTAATCTATGTAACTCAAATTACTTCATGCATAATTAAGTGCTTCCTGATTTTCATTACTCATGTTTATCCCTGCAATATTTACATAGCTCCAGTCATACAGCTGCCCAAATACAGATTGGAACGCATCACTAATTACAAAAGTTTAATTCGGTTGTATTCCTCTACAAGAGAGGATATTGTTTCCAAGGGCCTTGTTCCAGTCTCATCACCCAGATGTTCAGGGACCAAGAAGTCCCTGAGGTGCGTAAATTCATTCGAATGTACTGACCCTTTCGGAGAAATCAAACCACAAGTAAGTTACGTATGACATTTGAGTTCCTAACCTGTCTGTCTACAGCTAAAATGCTCCAGCTTTGATTCAGTAAAGCTGGTAACACTTTACCTGTGGTTCCTTACATATGGTTTTACAATATTAAAAAAAAAATGTAAACATTTCAAAGGAAATGTGTATTTTACCTGCTTGAAATTGTTGCTGGAGAACAGCATCAATACATCAGTTTATGATTTGTTTACTTTTTTGTCATCAAGTGACATGAATGACTGCGCCGTCTTCAGGCCAAGCAGCTGCTCTGCACCAGCCTCAACAAATCTCACTTTCTTTTATGCAGCTGAAGGCCCAGTATATACACAGAAGATTAAGATTCAATCCTATTAATTTCCCCTAAAACTTTATCCAATTCTCCATTTTGCCAGTTTCTAGACTTCTACAAATTATCTGCTTAGGTAATTATAGCACGTGAAACCTCTTTTTCAGGTGTAATGTGCACATTTATAAACACAAAGTGTAACAGAAAACAAATTCTTAGGTTATAAAAGCCTTTGAAGTAATTAAACCAAATAGTTCTCATATTCCAATATCTGTTCTGACAAACCTGATTACATAGGCATAGGCTACGCAGCAATAAATATACTTCACTGAATGCACAAAATTACAGCTCATTTTCCACACGCATTGGTTTTTAGACATGCTCAGGAACAAAAATCAGCATGCTATAGCTAACATATAATTTACTAGCCTAACATTTCCTGTACATGAAGCTTAATAAAATAAAAAATGAAATATTGAAATAAATAAAAAAATGAATCTAAACATCCACCGTAGAATATAAACTATATAACTAAGTGGCAATCAAAGTTACTTTAACACACCACACACACACACACCCCAAGCCCCCAGTGAGATGTATTAATTGATAATTCTTTCTGTGCCACACCAAGCATCTCTGAATGTTTAGGAGAAAGGAAATAAAAAATCTGTGCATGATTTTAATAAAATGGCTCCAATCTCAAAAGACTATTTGTTAGTTTGCCCTTGTTAAGGTGCCTCAAACTGGCGCAGCTTGTGGGATTCACTTCCCCCCCCAGACAGATACTTCACTGGGTATTTGTCTACTAATACAAGAAAGAGCTAAAAAGAGTTTAAAAAGAAAAGAAAGAAAACCAGTTCTAATAATCTACTCAGATCAGGTGATTTAGGTGTCAGTTTATAAAACCTACACCATTACTCCTGCTCCACTGTGCAGTAGCATAACTGGTGTAGGTGTTTCTCTCAAAGTTACCCTGAGTATCAACCTATAGTTGATATTGCAGTAATAAAGCATATTTCAAATTTTTTTACATTTGTGGTAGAAAGACAGAGAGAAAAAAAAAAGGTTAGGTGCACACAGTTAGAAATTAAAACAGACACTTTAATTCTGCTACAATTTAATAGGAAATATTTGTATGATTCAGTTTCACAGCATGTGTGAATATTAATCCTCCAGGAATTTAATTAGCTGTATTTTATCATAATTTGCATTCCCATAGACAGATGCTGCTACTGCATCATGCTGGTAATAACAAAGACCAACTGACACTTAGAAGCACATCTGAAGTGTGTTTGCCCAAAGACATCAAGTACAGTAAGAGAATCACCAAACAGTGATGAATAAAAGTACCAATGGTTTTCCCAGCTGACTTACCAACACCCACCTGATGGGCAGTTTATTTTATTCAGTATAAACAAAGTAACCTCATGAAGTTATACATTTTGTCAATCTACAAAATCACAGAATCACCAGGTTGGAAAAGAACATTAGGATCATTGAGTCGAACTGTCCCTGTCCTCTCCTAAACCATATTCCCAAGCTCCTCATCTACCCATCTGTTAAATACATCCAGGGATGGTGACTCAGCCACCTTCCTGGGCAGCCTCTTCCACATCCCCACAGCTCTTTTGGTGAAGAATTTCTTCCTGACATCTAATCTGAACCTGCCCTGGTGCAGTTTGAGGCCATTTCCCCTTGTCCTGTCTCCTGTCACAACTGGATCTTTTGCTTCTGATAGTAAAAAGACCCTGTATGAAAATCCTCAGTTTGCTGTGCCCATAGTTATGCTTTAAGAGAGCCTATGAAAACACTTGTTTTGAAAAATCATGATTTTGATCGATTAACATCTTGTCGATGAAAAGTGCCTTTCTGCAACACAGCCATTTCTTAGTGCTCCAAGCATTTAGAAGACAGTTTCAGATTTTTAGGATGCAGTCCTTGCATTTTATTTCTGAAGAAGACCTCAGATAGTTGGTACTCTGTTGAAAAGGTCCCTCTGCAACATATGCGACCAACAGCGAAGTAGCTAAATGATCTCGGTTTTTCTAAGCAGTTCTCAAAGGAACCAATGTTTGACTTGAAATTAGAATTCAAAATAAAGTGCTTGAAATACAATTTTAAATTTATGTATGGTGTTTTGCTGGGGTTTATCTTTTCATTTTGAACAGTGTTAGATAAATACAGACTCAATGCATATTTCTGTCTCAGATATTATCACGTTATTTTTCCAGGTATGCATCTACGTTATCAGTGCTGATTCCCATGTAGCCTGCTATTTTTGTCACGTTTTTATGCTCCCGCCTACACACACATACACTGAAATTACTCTTTCAAGATGACGACTCAAATTCAAAATATATTCAAGAATGCTGGGATTTTCTTCCTTTTTCTTTATACAAAAAAAATCTGGCCATGGATATGTTCGTGTTCCCATTTCTCCTGTTTTCCAGTTAGAAAAAAGACTGAACTACGATACAGAAAACAGCCTTGTAACTGGTTTTGAACATAAGGTTAACCTCTGAAAGAGCCATAGTTAATGCTGTCACAGAACTAGGATCCTGTATTTTCCTTCTTTCAGATATGACACGGGAACTTTAAAAAATGAGCTCAGCAGCCAGAATTTGTGTCTCATTGCTTCTAGCCCCAGCTACACGTTTAGGGTTTTATTTATCAAAACAATTTTGCAAGGGAGGTTGTTTGTTGGGTTTTTTTTTACCTCCTTCTGCTTTTAAATCTGAAGTGGCTGCACTGTCACAGTCCTGATGCTCTAAGGATTAACAAACACCTGGTTCATGAGACATTAAGCATTTATGTCAGTCTACTTTTTAACATCTAGTTTCTCCAACTTAAAGCTGTTGGAGCTTTTTTTTTCAACTCCTAACCTTATTCTAACCTTATTATAACCCAGCTCAACCGATTCTACAGGTCAGAAGCCCATGTGTCTCCACTGTCTGCAGAATGGAATCACAAAGCCAGAGTCTTATGTTATTCAGAGAAATGAACCCTGTAAAATCCCGAACTTCCCTATGCCTGTTAATGGGAGTGCTGCAAAAAGCTTCAGAACTGAATACAGTCCAAGAGCAGGAGCAGAGGAAAGCTCTTTGGTGAGATGTTTCTTTTCCTAATTCATTACTATTTCTTCTTTATCTTCCTCCTTGGCAAGGTCTCAGTCAGCACTCAAGTGCATACACACAATCTGAGGGAACAGCAGGACAGTAATTCAAATTTGTACTACAAGTCGCAGGGTACAGTTCCTCCTGATTCTGCCACTATCATTAAAAAAGAGATTAGCCAGATATTTCTGTAAAAATACTGAAGTATTCAAAGCCCTAACGGAGATATTTCATTGGCAGCAATTGGTAGGACCCAGTCTGTTCATACTTCTCTCAGTTACTGCTCCAGTGTGCTCAGGACTTGTGAGATAGTTGAAAGTCTGCTACCTCTGGCATTAATTATTTATAAAATCAAATATAAACTATCAATAGACTACATTGTATGAGTTCAGCGTGGAATTAAATTGCTTTCTATTTAAAAACTGCTGATTAAGATGACCCCTGAATAAACTCCCTTGCAATTTCATCCAAGTCAGAAAGGGCCAACCTAAACACTTACCAGCAAATCTCTGACACTCTTGGCAACACTAGGACCATTCAGCATCCCCAAAGTTTGAGTGAAACAAGTGCGGTGGTTGGGAGTTGGAAAGGGAAAGTGAGGGAAGAGAGAGAGACAGCTCACTAGCAAGGGGAGAAAAGTCAGTCTGTCCTCCATGACATCAGCCAGTCTTGTGACAGTTTTCACTGCTGCCCTCCTACACCTCCTAAGTTCTCATCTGTGCATTCAGATTGTTCAGAGACAGCTCAAATAACAATGGCTTCAAATAGCTACAGTACAATATCTTAATAAAGACAACGGGTCCGAAAGAGATATACATGGACATCAATAGGATATTATTTCAGTTGTGATGAACATTATTAGTGTTTAGGTGTGTCAAAATTGGGTGAAGATTTTTTTTTCAATATTTATTTATTTGTTGGTTTAGTTAGGTTTTTATTGTTTTGTTTAGTTTTATTTAGTTTATTGTTATTTCCATTTGGTGGCTTTGCTGTATCAGCTACACTCTACTGCAAATGATAATTTCAACCACCACCATATAACATCTCTCAGTTTCACTTTAAACTGCATCTTGCTTGCAAACACCTGAAACAAGGAGCTGACAACTTTCCATTCTAACTTTATATCTGGACACTTCAGGTACCTAGCAGGGCACTGGGAAAGCACAGAACAGTCACCAGGAACAGTCATCTCCAAAGCAAAACAGATCTTCATAACTCCTGTGCAACACAGCACGGGCAGGAGTATGTTCCTCATCTTAGGCATGAAACTGATTGTCCAGTCTTATATCCATGTATTACTTTAATAGGATCACAGACTGGTTTGGGTTGGAAGGGACATCAAAGACCATCGAGTTCCAACCTTTTGCCACAGGCAGGGGCACCCTCTGCTAGACCATGTTGCCCAAAGCCCCATCCAACCTGGCGTTGAGCACTGCCAGGGAGGGGGCAGCCACAGCTTCTCTGGGCAACCTGTGCCAGAGAATGGTAGTGGTGCAGATGGTGGNACAAGGGTAGCTCAGATAAACCTTCTCATTCCAACTTCAGGTACAGATAAAGCGTATCACCCACAACAGTTTCAAATGCAATATTCAACAAACATGCTTACAGACAGATCACAGAATCACAGAACATTAGGACTTGGAAAAGACCTCGAAAGATCCCACCCCCCTGCCTGAGCAGGATCACCTAGATTAGATCACACAAGAACGCGTTCAGATTGGTCTTGAATGTCTCCAGAGAAGGAGACTCCACAACCTCTCTGGGCAGCCTGTTCCAGTGATCTGTCACCCTCATGGTGAAAACGTTCCTCCTTATATTAAGATGGAACTTCCTGTGTTTCAGCTTGGAACCATTTCCGCTTGTCCTATCACTGGCCATCACTGAGAAGAGCCTGTATCCATCCTCCTGACACTTATCCTTGACATATTTATAAACATTAATGAGGTCACCTCTCAGTCTCCTCCAAGCTAAAGAGACCCAGCTCCCTCAGCCTCTCCTCAGAAGGAAGATGTTCCACTCCATCATCTTGGTGGCCCTGTGCTGGACTCTTTCAAGGAGCTCTGTGTCCTTCTGTGTGTAATGCTTTTTCTGCCAGTGCAGACAGATGTGTGTTGGGTCCTGCTGATATCGTTGGCTTAGTGTATAATGGTAAATTTTCAGCACAGTATTGCATACACTAAGATGACCATGATTAAAACACAGTCAAAACCACTAAACGCAAACAAAGGAGGCAACAGCTTGTAACAGAAATGTTACAATAGATCCTAACCAGAAACCCCAGGAATTGTATCATTATCGCCTGAGTTTCACTTAAGAAATGTATCTTATTAAAAAGCACAAAGCAACTAGGATATTTCAAACTCGAAGTAGACTCGAAAGAAAGGAATACTTTCATGATTTGCACATCACTAGCACTGACATTTAAGTCACATTCTGTTGATAAAATACCATTTCAAAAAGAAACCATCTCATTCTCTCACAGCAGTGTTGGTCTTGTGATGGTAGCAGAATTAAAATAGCAGTATGTATTTCACAGAATCACAGAATTGTTTAGTCTGGAAAAGACCTTTAAGATCATCGAGTCTCACAGTTAACCTGGCACCACCAAGTCCATCACTAAACCATGACCCTACATACCACATCTAAGTATCTGTTAAATACCTCCAGGGATGGTGACGCAACCACTTCCCTTCCAGTGATTGATAACTCTTTTGTTTTCCTAAAATCTAATCTAAACATCATCTGAGACTACTTCCTCTCATTCTATTGCTTGTTACTTGGGAGAAAAGACCAATCCCCACTTGGCTACAACCTCCTTTCAGACCAATCTGGACATATTCCTATGTGATCTACTCTAGATGATCCTGCTTAGGCAGGGGGGTTGGACTGAGTGATCTTTCCAGGTCTCTTCCAACTCCTAATGTTCTGTGATTCTGAGTTGTAGAGAGTGGTAAGGTCTCTTCTCAGACTCTGTTTCTCCAGGCTAAAACACACCAGCTCCCTCAGCTGCTTCTCACAGGATTTGTGCTCCAGACCCTTCACCAGCTTTGCTGCCCTTCCCTTGACCCACTCCAGCACCTCATCAGCCTTCTTGTAGTGAGGGGGCCAGAACTGCACCCAGCACTTGAGGTGTGGCCTCACCAGAGCTGAGTACAGGGGGACGATCCTTTCCCTACTCCTGCTGGCCACACCAGTTCTTATTTAATGCCATAAGCAGACTGTCTGCATTTAAATGCAGGCATGGAAAACACAAAGAATTTGAAAGCCATTGTTTTCATAGTACTATAAATCTGTACGTGCACATGAATGTACCTAAGAAATATTTCAGGCAGTGGTACTTTGTATTCACTTCTGCCACCTTCAAGCTGTGGAAAGCAACATTCTGTGGAAGAGCTTTTGTGAAAAATACTACTGAAAATGACTTGCACTTAATCTGAAATGTAAACAAAACCCCTAGTATTTCCAAGTTCCTTCATTGTATTTGCAACAAGCATAAACTGGTGGCCTCTGATACTGGCAGTCTCATTTTCTCTATCCAGATAATTCAAGGGGAAATAAAAGTGAGTTCAAGTATTCTAGATGACTGAAATTCAAAAGACTTTACATTATATCTCTCTCTGCTACAGTTTTTTCATTTTAAGGTGTTTTTTTGAATTCAAGTCTCGAGCTGTTTTAGAAACATCCCAGACTCAAGTATTTGCTGGTGGCTGCACATTATCCTCTCTTTTGGAAAACATTTCAGGATTGTGTCCACATACAAACAATGGTCCCAGTACCTCAGTATCTTGTATAAATATCAGAAGTATTTAGAGAATGAAAGATTCTCCCATAACATGTAATGTTGGAATTAATTTGTAAAGTGGGGATCTTTTTCACCCACGGTGCTTCTGAGGCACACAGGAGATACATGTTTGCTCCCCCTGTGGCACTCTAGGAGATAAGCTCCCGCTGCAATTTCGCTGTGTCTTGAGGAATCAAATCCCACACTGATCACAGGGAACCCCAGTTTGAGAAGTGCTGGAACCCTACAGACACTCCTGAAAAAAAAATAAAAACCAAAAAACCCACCAAAAAAGTAGCAGAAATAGAGGTTTGTCAGCTCATTTGAATTTGGCAACATCCCAAGTTACAAGTGCTATTTGGAGGGGTTCATACATACCCTGTCACCCCTCAGGCCGCTATTTTAGTGCCTTCTTTCAGTGTCAAGAATTTCAGGGTTTTTTAATAAGTAGGAAATCGATACATCACCAACAGAGCTTGCCACCTGGTGATTCTAAACTTTGATTTTGCACAAGAATAGCTTTTAGTACTCAGTGATATCACACAATTTTTGGAGCTCCTTGGCAGCAGGGTAACTGTTGGATGATACTAGTCTACTGATCTCTCACAAACTGCAAATATCATCAGTAGTATGTGAACAAAGTTGCTTAAAAATAGGAGATGTGCTGTGGTGCTGACATTCTACATATTGTGTAAATTTGAGCTCATCAGCCTGGTAGTTGCCAAAGCAGTTTTGCAGAACCCAGAACACCAGCAGTACTCAGCATGACTACAGCATCTGGCATGGCAACTAGGAAGGGACTGATGAGCTTCAGTGAGCTCTGCTTTGCAACAGACAATAATTTATAACCAAATGCTGACACCGAGGTAGAAATGGCCTTTTTTATACCAGCTAGCTACTCCACCTTCCCTGATGGGGTCAAGTATGATGGTCAACAAAAGGGACAGAAGGTTAGTATGTCCAGTAACCCATGGTTAAAACCTCTCAGAGGTTTTCACCCACTAGAGTGTGACTTCTATACTACAGATGGAAAAGAAGGAATTGGCGCTGCCCTGGGAACAGGAAGGATGTCCCTGACTGGCAACCACAACCAGTGCTAAATAAATCCCTCGCGGAAATCTGGAAAGCACCACAGCAGAAGAGACATCTTTGTAATTATCATAGCCCCGATGGCAGATAAAAGACCTCGAGCACTTCACAACACCAGAGACATTTCAAGAGCAGGAATCTGTGCCACTGACATTTACATTTACTAGAAATACAAGTAACCAGAACTTCTGGTGCTGAGCACTCGTACTCAATAAGGCTTTTTCAGCCTGATGAAGCTGGCTACAACTACAGCTTGAACATATTCCAGGGTGACTATTTTTAGCCTCGCCCCTTTCAGCAGATAAAAAGGAAATGGATGCTTTTTGGCTAATTACCACAAAGGATAACTAGATATGTTCTTCAATGCAACGACTCTGACAGCAGGGAAAAGGGAGCGGTGTAACCAGCAGGAGAGGAATACTGTTTCATGAACTCCATGTTAAAGAAACAAGACAATGAGAACTCTCCAATAACAACTATTGATTTTCTTCCCTGGGGCCTAAGGAAAAATCCATGCAATATTTGCCATAAATTCTCCTTCAATATTCATCCCTAAGTGTCTCTCTTCTTTCTGAAAATGACCTTCATGGTAGGGTCTTCTCAACAACACACCTTTCTGCCATCCAGTATTGCATGATTAAGAAGCACGAGAACATCCCAGCAGCATCTTAGTATACAATTTCATTTCCAGAGAAATGCATGGCTGTCTGGACAGTCTTGGGTGACCGGCTCTAGGTGGCCATGCTTGACCAGTGTGGTTGGACCAGATGATCTCCAGAGGTCCTTTACCACCTCAAGCAATCTGTGATTCTGTGCCTGTTGCCTGGAAATTATATTTAAAAGATAGACACAAGGCAAATTTCATGCCACACTGTAACAAAACAAAAGGAGAATGGTAAGTCAGACAGCAAGGAAGCCTACTTTTTTCATGTTCTGTCTCCAGGCATTTACAAAAGGAAGGATACAGACATCCAAAGATCAGATCAGCAGCCATTCCAAAAATTTAAGAAAGCACCAGTTTTCTATAATAGGATGAGTCATACAATACATACTATGATGCAGAAAAAAAGAAAAAGAAAAATAATGTTTTGTGCCCTTTACCCCCTTTTTTCCCCCCTATTCCACCTAAATTAGCCTAATCCACCTGGCTACTAGAAGCTGAAGACAACAATAGGGCAAAAAGAGTACGGTAACCTTCTGCATCCAGCTGCAGGTTTAAGAGAAACACGATAAAATGCTGCATTACAAACAGTAGGTTCTTCCTTATTTACTAGTGTAAATATAATGGCTGGAAGCAGAGACCAAAATTAGGTCCTTTTCATATCACTGAACAAAAAAGCATGGCAATATAAAAGACCTATTAAAACCCAGCCTCAGAACAGCACTTGTAAGAACAGTAAAAGATGACAGACAAAATGAAAAGGACAAAAGACAGAGAAAAGAGCCTAAGATCACAATGAAATAACTAGCAAATGAACAGAAGCAACCATCCCAAACTCTGAAATGGGGGATAAACACTCTTTTGTGCTGCTGAACTCATCTAACTTTCACCTTATTTTTCTTCCTTGCTTCTCCCCATCACTCTATTCAAACAAAAATGTGAAAAACTGAGCAAAAATGGACAAAGGAACTTAAGGACCAGTGCATTTACTACTTTGCAATCCAATTGTTCACAAGCTGAATGGTATTTGCTTGATTTGTGAAAACTGGTGGGTGTCTGGGAACATAAGGGAAATATAAAATACATCTCTCAAGAGTACAGCTTAACCCTTATGAACATGATTATTAGATAATTTTCTACAAATTGCACATTATTCTCCAGGAAAAAAAAAAGGATTGGAAATATTTCAGCACATGGAATAAAAATGTAATTTTTGTCCTTAATGATGAGTTAACTCAAAACATCTTAGGGAACATCTTTTTATATTATGCTGAATTTTACTTTAAGGCAAAGAAATTGATCTTTGGTACTTGAAAAGTCGAGGTTGCGTTGACTGACAGGCAGATGCAATCTCAGCTTTGTGTAAAAAAGGCCTCCCACTTCAAACAAACTGAACAGCGTTTGTGCAGCATGTCAGCTTTTGTGGAAAATACACAAATGTATTCATACATATTTATTTTGAAAGGGAACTCATAGCCAACTAAGCATATCTACCAGAATATATATCAAGTGGCATGCTGGTCAAATTATTCATTTTCTCTTGCTAGTAGGGGGTACTTGGGGGGAAAAAAAATGGTATAATGCTCATTTTCAGCAATGAACAGAACTGTCAATCAGTCAATACTCTCACAGCATTTTAGAGAAGATGAGCAACTTGTCTGCACTAATTAAATTTCAGTTGCTTGGCCCAGACCACCAAGTGTCAGGACTTCTGGTGGCCTCTGTGATACAGCTGCAGAAGAAATGTGACTTTTCAAACGTGGAAATTCATTAATTATTCTAGAACGTTTGCAACCAATTTCTCCTATCATGCATGTTTTTTTCCAGCAGCTCTTCCTAAGGACTTTCATCACACTTGCTGTAAAAAACTCTTAAAAAAAAAAAAGCAAGAAGTTACACAAAATTTTTGCAGCCTTTTCACATGCTGCCATGTTGGCAACCACCATTTCACTAACCACACTTCAAGATGTATTTTCAGGTTTTTAAAGAGAATTATAAGGATTACCAGCCTCACTGAAGTATTAAATGTCAGCTCTTCTAGGGTTTCTGTAATCCTAGAATTCCTTTTTAATTTATTTTGTGTACAGTTTGTAGAGAGTTCAGCAATTCAAATTATGTATAGTTGAATTGGAGTCTCCCACAATGCACTTTGCAAGGCGACCAGTGTTTCAGTGGCACTGGTGAGAACGAAACAAGGGTTTCTGAATTTATTCCAGGTTTTGCCTGCCATCCACTACTGTTAGAGAAGTGCTGCCATCCAACATGCATTCAACAACGGCCTGAGATGCACTTTGCAGGTGCCTCCAAAACCTTCCCTGAGAACTGCTGCCCAGCCACCCTGTTGTAAAAGACCTGAGCAGTCCTGGACACCTTGTTGTAGCTGCTCAACTTGGCAATGCTAGTTTGAATTGGAGCTTTGCAGAACAGAGATTAGTGACTGATGATGTTTCCTTCTCAAGTTTTCCACAAGAAGGAATGTAGTTTGAGATGTGTTCAAATTATTTTTTAAAAAATACATCATAATGGTTTTTTTTTGTGAGGAAATGGAGAAAGAGAAGTAAACAGAAATGGGAAAGGAGGACTGCGAGACTTGAGGAATAAGGTTCACTGTGGTCAGAGGGAAGAACAGAAATGAAGACCAGTGCATGGATTCAAACAGGTAACTCAGGAGAGAGAATAGGAGGAGAGGTGCATGCCGGCCTCTCATTTTCTCTCTTCTGTGCATAGCAAAACCCCTTAGGAGTATGAAAACCTTATTCTCATCCCCTTTTGAGTCACCTGGACCCTCAATGCATCCTGAATGTTTGGGGCATTCCTCTCTGAATCCTGTGCAGGTCCTCTTGTAGAACCTCCCTCTTTGGGGAGTCATTAACCCCAAGGTATTTAAGCACTGGCAGGGTTAGGCTGTGGTGGACTCTGCAATCTTGAAGGTCTCTTCCAACCCAAGTGATTCTATCATTCTATGAAGTACAGGAAAATAGAAAAAAATCTGCCAACAACAAAACCTCCAAAATGGAAAATACTGAGTGAAGGTCACACCCCTTTGTTTTACCTTTCTAAATAGTTATCCCTAGACACTTCTTAGTACCTTGTATTCAAAGTGTTCTGAACATTGGGCATTCACATGCTTCCTGTAGGCAAATCAAAGGCTTCTCTTGGGAAAAAAAGCCTTACATGTCACCAAATTCTCTGCTTTCCTCATCCATCTACACGTCACACGTATTGTCTGTCTACCTCCTGGCAGCCCCATCACAAGACCCTCACTTTGTCCTCTCACTGCAACTCTAAAGAGCAGCATGGAAATCAAATGCCACACCACAGACCCAGCAGCCCATTTCCTTGCGCCAGGTACAAAGAGTAGAGGGGATTGAGTATCTGCACTTCGTACCCGGGAGGCAGATAATCCCTTTTGGTCACTGCCAGCTTTCAGAAAACAAATGGTCACAGTTATTAGAGTGTGCAGCTTAACTTCATTTTCTAGATCTTCTAAGTTTGAAGCAGCTGCATTTATCTTTCAATTATATTTCTTTCCCGACTCAATTTACTATTGTAGCACTTAAAGCCTACACAACAGACTTGCTGTTTTACCAATATTATCAATTCCACCTTTGGAGAGTCTCTCTCATATAAAGCACAATAGTAAATACAGAAGTGAATAAAAATGGTTTAATATATCTGTAACTTATATGGTTTATCTTCAATTCTATCACTTTTTTAAAGCACAAACACAGACTGCAGCATGTTGAGGGTGGGAGAGAGTAGAGGGAGACAAAACTTAGATCCTACTACTCAAATACCAGAGACGGTATTTGGACATAAACCAATTTATTCTGACTGTTAGATCTGCTAAATCTTATGCTGACTCCCACGAGATAAAATTTATCTTCTTTAACTTCTTGGTAAAAGTCAAAAAAAGAGAAAAGTCTTTAACAACATCAAAGTTAGAAACTGGGAATACACAGCCTGGTAATTTTTCTACAGGAAAAAAAACCCAAACAAGGGTACTGTCAAGTTTTCAGCTGCCAGTGCTTCCAAACACAAAACCTGCCTTTGTGTTTGGATCTTGGTTGCTCCATTAGGAGTTGAACACGACAAAATCAAAGACCAGGAAGGAGTGCATGCACGTGTGCATGACAGAAAGCAGGATGCTGAAAAATTCAAAGTTTGGGTGCTACATCATTAAAGCTATCAGTTTTATTTTGGTCTCCTGCTGTGGCCTTACCAGAAGAAGCTTATTTGATCATCTAATAGAAGACTGTACAAATTGCAAAAAAGTCCTTAGATCACGCAACCTGTGATTAAAACAGTTATGAAGCAAATACATCACACAGACAGTATTTGTATGTATCTGAAAGTGCCAGATTGAAATGAGACCTTTTCTAGTAACATCACATTTGCTTCAATCTCCATTTCACACTGATGACAAAATCATGATTGCAATCCCAGAACACAGTCTGAAATTTAGTAGCTCACTGTACATGAGCAAACTTATGGTACTGATTTGCCAGCAGCTAGAACATAAAGTCTCAGAATTGAGCAAACACAAATAGGAAGTACTGGAGCAGTTTAGATGGCAGAAGAGGTTAACAAAACATGACACTGTAAATATATCATATCATATGCAAAAAAAAACCAACACCCAGATCAGGAATTGGGAAAAAACCCATCATTTTGCCTTTTCTGCATTTTTTGATGATTATAAAACTAGTCATAGATTATTTTCTTCCTGAAATTTCCTGCTTTACATATCTCTACAACAAACTCACAATATAAAATGTTTAATTAAAACCCACATGCTTAACATATATAAGTACACATTTCATATAACACACAATTCAATTAAAAATCTGATTTATTATGACAGAACATCAAGTTAGTTATCCATGTGATATATGAATCACACAGTAAATTCTAAATGTATCAGATTAAATTTTCAGAAGTCACCAAATGATTCTGTTACAAATTTACATCTTGTGGTTTCCCTGCCACTTCTGACATTTTCAGCCATCACCTTCTCTAGCAAGGATGCCAGTTCAGGAAACTTCTCACAGAATCACAGAATTGTAGGGGTTGGAAGAGACCTCGAGAGATCATCGAGTCCAAACCCCCTGATAGAGCAGGTTCCCTAGAGCAGGTTACACAGGTAGGTGTCCAGATGGGTCTTGAATATCTCCAGAGAAGGAGACTCCATAATCCCCCTGGGCAGCCTGTTCCAGTGCTCTGTCACCCTCACCGTGAAGTTCTTTCTCGTATCAGTGCGGAACATCCTGTGGTCCAACTTGTGACCATTGCCCCTTCTCCTGTCCCCACAGGCCACTGAGAAGAGGCTGGCCATCTCCCTTTGTCTCCCACACTTCAGATATTTATAAACATTAATGAGATCCCCTCTCAGTCTTCTCAAGGCTGAACAGCCCCAGTTCACTCAGCCTTTCCTCATAGGAGAGATGCTCCAGGCCCTTAATCAGCTTTGCGGCCTCCACTGGACTCTCTCCAGGAGATCCCTGTCTTGTCTGTACTTTTTTTTTCTCTCTTAACTCCTTCCTATTTTGGGCATTTTAAATATCTATGCAGAGGTGCTCTTCATCTAGCACAGCACAGTATTAAGTGGAATCCAATTTGTATGATCCACACAGAAAACCATATGCAAGAAGCTTGTCCTGACCTTCAAGTAAACCTTGAAGTCCTCAGGAAATTCAGCTTTAATCACATTTGAATATAGCCATATATTCATACATTCAGGTATGAAGAGGCACAATGTGTACTCTAGTAATGAGTTTTGCAGATGACAGAAAGCATCATCCCACCAGAACATACCAGAGGAAGATACCAGCCTTCATTCCTTCCCTACATTAAATCTACCCCAACAGCAAGAACAGTTCCGATCCCACATAAATCCTATGTAAGACCATGATAATGCTGCAGTCATCCATCCCTAGTAAGGCAATAATAAAAGCATCAAAGGCAGATATCATGTAGCCATTTGTAACAGAGCACTCCTACCTTTTCAGTTTCATATAATTTTCGCTAGCTGCAGGTCTGCATTCGGCACGTTGCACCACTATTCCTTCCAAGGAAAGCTTATCTAAAATGAAAAAAACCAAAGTGAAAATGAATATTAAAATAAGACCCACCTTGAATTATTTTTCACTAATTTCACTAATTAAGCATTTAGTAAATATAATGTAATTATAAATTCTCAAACCTCAAATTAAGTTCTAATATCTCTGCTACTTAGACACTGAAGAAATAAGCAGAAAAAATATGCTTGCACAGCAGCTGGTACCCTAGACTTCCTTATTTTGCCATCAGATGTTTTGTGTATTATGAATGAATCACAAAGACCAAATTTTAAATAAGAGATGGTAGATGAGTGGTCCTACTCTAGACTGTTGCACTCATCTTATCTAGGAAATGTTTTCTGGAAACATGCAATGAATACAGCCAGTGACCACGAAAAGAATAATTTCAAAAAAGAACCCAATCACCAAAGTATCCAAAATCAGTATAAGATTAAGAGAGATAAATTTATTCCTTCTCTCAGAAAAAGAATAACCTATTTTTATCCCACTACAATTTAAAAAAAAACCCAAAACAACTTGTTTGCTAAAGGAACACAACACAATAATGTTATAACACTAAAACTTGGGGAAGAGAAATAAACACTTGCAGGTAGTAATCTAGGAGGTCACATACTAAGTTTTAGTTAATATTGCTCTTTGTACGTTCAGCTCTCTAACAGTCACTTTGTAATCCAACCTGAACATCTCTTTGCCTAAAGCAATAACAACTAACAGACCACAGCAGTAGTACCAGCCTACTCTGTAAAGTTGGAAAGGCTTAAAAATTAAAAGCACCTTGACAGAGAAAAGTATGAGAGAAGTGATGGTAGGCAAACACCTCCCTCTTTACTACAAGCTTTGTGTGTGTGGGTGTGTGTGTGGGTGTGGGTGGGTGTGTGTGTGGTGGGCGGGTGTGTGTGTGGTGGGCTGAGGTATGGTTTTGTGGTTCAGCCCCAACACCACAAGCCACTCACCCCTCTAATGAGATAAAACAGACCAAGCCTGGTGGGTTGGGATAAAGACAGTTTACTGATAAGCACTGTGAGGGAGGGAACAGTAACAGACACACCTAGTGATAACACAGAGAACTTTATGAACCCAGGAGAAGCCAACACAGACCAAAGACACAAGGACCAACTGCACCAACACCTATCCCTGCCCACCCCACCCCTTTCATAGGGGCTGCATTGATGTCAGGTGATGTGGAAAACAGCCCCGGCCAACTCAGTTCACCTGTGCTGGCTGCTTAAGGAAGTCAGCTCTGTCCTGGACAGAAACAGGATTGGGGGGTGGCAATTTATCCACCTCTTTTGGGCACAGCCAGTGCAATACATGTAAAACAAACATCTCTGGAACAGCCTTGCAGAACAAGAAAGGATGAGCTTTATAGCTTGATTAGCATTTGCTATTTAAAATGGTCTTTCAACAGAGAGTCCTGGCTTACTATCGGTGTAGGGTCACCATCACCTTCAGCTGGCAAGGTCACAGAAGGTAACAGAAATGCTTACCAGTACTGATGCCAAGTAACACAAGACGCTCTGAGACACCCGTAATTTTTCCATTGTCCTACAGACTGAAATATTATTACATCTGGAAATCTAAGTCCGTGCTGCCTGAATAACGCGGAGAGCAATCAGTCTCACACTGTGCATTTTATAATGATTTAGTCTCAAATTTCATCATGAAATAAGGATACCATTCTTTTCCAGGTAATTTTGAACAGGCAAATAAAAATCTCTATTAAACCACTTTTTTGTTTTACAGGTTGCTAAGGTTCATGGTGAGGAGAGACAACTTGGCAAATTTGCCTGACCTGTGTATCGCAGACAAAAACTTTATCCTCTTTCTTCTGGGCAGAGCCTAGTAACTTCTTTGTGGCTAAAGTAGTACTAATATAGCTGCTTAATTTCTAATATGAATTTGCCTTCAGCTTCTTGCAGTTACTCCTTCTTATGACCTTCTATATTGTGCTAAAGGGCCTTTTACTACCTGGTGTTTTCTCCCTTTGAAAGTACTTACACACTGTAATCATGTCATTTCTCAATCACCTTTTCAATAAATGAAGTAATTCAAGCTCATGTATTATCTCATCACAAGGCATTTACACCACACTTAAATCAGTTTTGGGTCCCTTATCTACACCTTGTTCAATCTTGCAATGATGTTTTAAGAATATGGAGACCAGAATATAGACTTAATACTATTGTACTGGTCTTACCGAATCTGCATAGAGCTGTAAAATAACAGATAGAGGAGCTGGAATCTCTCAGCCATCTCAAGGTTATTCAGCAGAATCTCTGAATTCAGCAGAGAGAGGGAGACTTTCAGAAAAAAATTGAGCCCATCTTTTTTAGAACAATTATATGCCCTGTGATGGTGAGTTTTCTGTGGTTTTGTCAGGGATTTTTTGGGAGGTGAGTGTGTCTCTTTGCACATGCCCACAATTGTGCTTCACGATGAGATGGCTGAAACTGGGTTAAGATAAATTTGTCTCTAAAAATCAAGCCCTGGAAGTTGATGGAGCTCACTGGCTATTATATCACTAATACATCTATTTTGAGTCTTTTCTAAGCCTCACATTTTACCATGTGCTCTGCGTTTCATCTTCTTCTTGGCTTGGTAAAAATGCATAGTTTTTAAACAGATTTTGTGAATTAAGTGATCCTGGTCACACCATGACAGTCCTCTCAGAGTTATTCAGTCTGAGAGCATTTGTGTCAATCACGATACATTTTATAAGCAGTGACTCTCACTTACTACCGTCTCCCTTTGCTGATTCTGGAGGAAGCCATTCAGACTACAGCCCAAGTGGCTTCCTACCGATAATTACTTTCTGATAACTGTCAGCCAGTTTTTAATCTTGTTCTCTGCTATTTATTTAGTTATTTATTACACATAAATCAAAATGTCACAAGATTCTCAATGATGTGCAATGCAAAATGCTAAGCAGGCTGTGAGTTTCTTTAAACTCACAATCTCCAAATAACCAAAATTAAGCTTGTTTGACCAGAAAATCTTTACATAAAGACATGTTTGCTAGCATTCATTGTATTTCTGTTCTTTTCTACCTCTTGAATTACACGACAATTTTTCCACTAGTTTCTGTGGTACAGGTTCAAAGCTAACTAGCCAATACTCATCTGAGCCATCCAGCCCAGCTGTCTGAGCAGCAACATAGCACTGTCAATCTCACAATTTTCAAATTATTCTTAAGGTTTAGGAATAGGGATCAGTGAACCAGATAACTCCCCCACACCAACTATTTAAGAAAAGAACTGCCAATTAAACCTGCTTATTCTTAGCAATATATCATCTTTGATGCCTTGGCTAATACCCTCTTTTAATTACCACTGTTCCGGATTTGGCTTTAATGTTCCAGCCGTTTCACAGTACAAGGCTGTCCGCAGTCTCCAAGAACACCACCTTGCAGCTAAGCGAGCCTGCTGTCAAAGCTCATCCCCTGTCCAAAAGCCAAGGTTTATGTCCCACTTTCCCTGAACCCTCTTGGGAATTACAACACATCCAGAAAGTCTAGCAGAATAAATCTGCAAAGATGTGTGCAACCACAAAACAAAGATGTTTTTGCAAATGCAAAAATGCGAGACTGTAGTGGGGGAACACAGATTTTGCTTCCTTCACAGACTAATTAGCCCTCATTCACCAAACTCAAGTTCAAAGACTTGGGTCTGTCTTCACTTGTTGCAGGACCAGAGTTGCAATGAAAAGACATCCAAAGCGCCACACACATTTCTATAGTCCCGTCAGCCTAGAAGCCAAAGGATGAACATGAAAGTGGCAATTCTCCCTTAAAAATACCCACTCGACACACAGCAGAGAGTGCAGATAAATGAATAGGTAATTAGAAGGGAAAACAGGTATCTTCCCACATGTCTTATGCTCTCAGGTGCCTTATGTGGGGTGGCAGGTACAAGTACCGAACAGACTGGTATACATAACCCATAGCTTCATCATTAGCTGCCAAAGACATGCTCAGGTCCCTGATTCCCTGCCTGAATGTCCCAGTGCCAGTTAAAAAAGCAATTCTCAGTAAGAGAGATATGCTGGGGAGATGCAGATTCCAGCTTCCAACCCTACTGACAATCACCATCAAATGAATATAATATGGTTAAAACACTTAAGGCAATCTTTATAAATAGGCACTGGGGAAATTCACTGAAATCGGGCAGAAGATGGTCTGACAGGGGCTGTTTTCAGGATGGGTTGTTTGGGGTTTTTTTTGGAGAGAGGAAGATGGTCTGGCTTGGAGATTTTAATGTGTTAGTTTTCTAGTCTGACTGCATCCAGATCCAATTTCCAGCCACTGGGTCTTATTAGACCACTGACTGCTAAGTTGAAGAACCTGTTATGAAAGCATTTCTGCCCGTCCAAGCACTTATGTAGTCTCCACCTTTATCAAGCCTAATAAAAATAAATCATG
The DNA here is from genome assembly GCA_013399135.1 of Heliornis fulica. NCBI lineage: Eukaryota > Metazoa > Chordata > Aves > Gruiformes > Heliornithidae > Heliornis > Heliornis fulica. The sequence continues at coordinate 25,411 of VXBZ01011923.1, forward strand.
TTTTCTCGAATCTTCCATTAAGCCTATTTTTCAGTTGCTTAATCATTCTTATTGGCCTGAAGAAAGTTCAGTTCATAAATGTCTCTCCTGAGACTCTGCCTCTCACAGCCTGACTTGACAACATGTGGAACAGGATCTTAAGTTGTCCAGCACTTTCTCTTTGTGAGTGATGCCAGGGAAGGAAGAGATGAAGACCCGGCTTAGGACATATGAATGTCAGGCAGCAGGAAAAGGTGGAAGTGCAGTACAGAAGGCTGTGGGGATGCATGCCTCCAGCTTCTCAGCAGGTAGAATTTGGGCTGTTGCTTTTGAATGTCAATGTCTGAAACTTCAGTAGTTCCTCCTGCCCGCTTACACTGCTGTGCAGCTTCTCAGGCTATTCGGTTCTGCTCTTCCAGACCAGAGGAATTCTGCGACACCTCTCTTACATTCAAAGGGCAGCCTTGAACCTGCTACTCTTCTCAGACCACCCCTTCCCTGCTAGATACCAAGCGGGAGAACATGCTTGCCTGGCACCCCCTTACTTAGGCATCCAAAGATATATACATTTCTTTTACTGACAATGACATCATGTTCATTTCTCAATGATGATACATAGGACAGTGCTGCTGTCCTAACCCTCCTGCAAACTGCAAGTTCCATCTACAGTGTATTCCTGGGCATATAAACTTCAACATATGAACCAACTATCTAAAAGGTTCTGTATCCCCTTATCAATGAGATTCTCAGTACATATCATCTCCAAACTTCATCAGTAACTATTCCCAACTTGAACATGGACTAAAAATTAACAGGACCAAGAATAAAATCACAGCAATATTTTAGTGATAATTCTCTGCCTAACATTTGCCAGTTAGAAGCCTGCGGATTATTTTTACACAGTTAAATGAAAGGGAAACTAATACAGTCTCTGTTTTAATTCAAAATGATACATGGAAGATTTAAAATGATAAACCAAAGATTTAACAGGAAAAGGCATCACCTGCTTTGCTGAACAAATTGTAACCAAAAGAGGGGGAAAAAAATCAGTACAATCCATCTTCCCTCAACACATGCTCACAGAATCACCAATCATGCAATCACATAGTCACACAATTGCAGTGGTTGGAAGGGATCTCTGGAGACAGAATTGTAGAATCATTAAGGTTGGAAAGGCCCTCAAAGCCCCTCATGCCACAAGCAGGGACACCCTCCACTAGACCATGCTGCCCAAAGCCCCATCCAGCCTGGCCTTGAACACTGCCAGGGAGGGGGAAGCCACAACTTCTCAGTGCCAGCATCTCACCACCATCACAGTGAAGAATTTCTTCCTAACATCTAATACAAATCTACTATCACTACTTGTCCTCCAGATTTCCTATAGGCACCTTCACGTACTGGAAGGCCACTATAAAGTCTCCCCTGAACCGTCTCTTCTCCAGGCTGAACAAGCCCAACTCTTTCAGGTGTCTTCACAGGAGAAATGCTCCAGCCCTCTGATCATTTTCATGGCCTCTTTGGACTCCAACAGCTTCATGTCTCTGTTGGACTGGTGACCCCAGAGCTGGACACAGTACTCCAGGTGGAGTCTCATGAGAGCGGTATAGAAGGGCAATCACCTCCCCTGACCTGCTGGTCATGATGGTTTTCATGCAGCCCAGGATACAGTTGGCTTTCTTGACACATGCACCCATTGTCAGCACATGTTGAGCTTTTCAATCAACTGACATCCCCAAGTCCTTCTCTTCAGGGCTGCTCTCAATCCACTCTCCACCCAGTCTGTAGTTGTGCTTGGGATTGCACCAATACATGTGCAGGACCTTGTACTTGGCAAGTGCATCTAGATCATCTAGTCCAACTGCCCTACCAAAGCAGACTCACCTAGCGTGATCACATATTATACTACTCTTCTGTGATTTTTAACTGTTTGACTTCCAAGTAAGATGTTTTAGTGTCTTTTCAACAGTTACTTTTTTTTTTTTTAAGTAGCTGGGCCACTCAATTCAGTTTTCAAATACTGGCACAACATATGCTCTTTCAGTCTTTTAGAACCACAGTGCTCAAAAGTTATTAAAAATATCAACAGCAACTGTTGACAAGAGTTTTTTAAACAGCTCTTTTAATATTCTTGAATGCAAATTGTTCAGACTTGCTGATTTGAAAACCTTAAATTTTAATTAGTGTGTAGAGCTTGTCTTCAATAGCTGTTAATCAACATCCTGGTGTTATTAGTGGAATGAGAATGTCTGTGCTATCAACACTGTGAGATAGTAGCTATTGAATGGTTTAATTGTCCAACAACCTGGCCAATTTTCTGTGTTATGACATTAAATGACAAGAAAAGTGCCTCGATAACCCAAACAGATTTTATTAGCACGCCTTCCTAACACACTTCAAAAACTCTCTACCTCTTATAGACAAGATGTTTCCTATTTTTTGTACTGTAATAAATAAAAGCACCTTTTTTTCTGTTACCCGGGTCATTTTCCCTGCCAGCAGACTCTCAGTAAAGCTGATGCTGTTCGTGCACACGAATAAGCTGGAAAAGCACTGACTTTCCTGCGGTGTGCTCCATTCCTGAATCCTCAGCTCCGCGGCATGCTCTTGCTTCCAGGCTGAGGAGGAGGATGAAGTTGAGGAGTAAGGTTATTTTCTAAAAGGAAATATGTAGGATAGAATGAAGAGCAGATGCCTAGCCCCCTCCTCCTTGGATCTGCTTTCCATTTTCACTGCCTCCAGGATGGCTTGTCTGATCAAGAAGAAACTGAAAAGCTTTGTGGATTGCCCTCCTGATGCAGGGTGAGTAACTTGGAAATGGAGCACTACTGCCACAGCTGCTCTCTTCAGTGTGTGCCAGGCTGCTTAGTACATTTTTTGACTTAAAATACCAACCAAAACAATATCCTTTCAATTGTTAGATACCAGCACTATTCCCTACTTGAATGGCCAGTCCCAGAATACAGGGAACACGAACAATTTGTGAAGCAGCAGTCACTGCAGTCACTTCAGGACTGCCAGCTACCAATGCTGGCAAGCAGGAAGCTTCAGCTGGAAAAGGCACAAACAGTTCAGTCACAGCATGGAAGAGCATACAAGCTTCTCTGTCTCAATCCAAGTGAGATGGAAGAAGATCTAGGATGCACTGAGCACATCTCAGTTATCACACTGCACAACTCAGACTCTCCAGTGAATAAGACAGTGAAGTCTCTAACTCAACTGCAAGAAATACTTGCGTACCTTTACTAAACCAGACTTTTGGATGATCTTTCAGTGCATGGACCAAAGGACAGAAAAAGTAATAAAAAATCATACAGCTTCTCTAGGTGTAGCTACACCTTCAGAACACAGAGGTGTGTGAAACCATCTCACTAAAACTACTTGTGCTGCAATAGCATATATATCACAAGAAGAATGAGGGCTCTTCAGAAAAGTTATAATACACCACAGAAAGTGGAAAATTTTCACAAAGATATGCCAGGTTTAATTCTGTGTTACAGATGACTGCCAGCTGCAGTGAAGTAGTGTTACATGGCTTTGGGGTGATGGAAATTTTACAGCAACTTTACGTTTTTCAAATCTCAAAGGTGTAAATGTAAATATTCATGATCTCCACAGAGATATTTTCTACATCAAATTGATTTTGAATATTTTATTATTTTATTAAATGATTTTGCATGATCTCTCAAAGAATACTTACTCGTTCACAAAAGTGGAACATTTCAACTGCAAGTGTTTGAACATTGAGAAGATGATGAGCATGAAAAACTAAGTGAGCAGATCCTGTTCTGTAACTGCTGGCTCTTAAAATGTAGACAGTTTAGCTGGCCATGAAAAATTGTCTCTCTTTTACAAATCCCAGCTCTCCTTGGAAATCCCTACATACCTGTGCCAGGATGTTCCTTGTTCAGCTTCAAACTATTTCACTGTGTAAGATGAAAGTTCTGCAGAAGTCATTCTCTGAGGGTTTAACAGGCCCTGAGGTGATTCAACATGTAGCTATGAACAATCTAAGCACGTTAACTGAATTTTCTATCATTTGACAATAAACTAAATTTGAACCAAAGTCTCCTGTAGTGGAAAAAAAAATCATACTTGAAACTAATATATATTTTTTTTTAATTTTCTCAATTATTCACCTAGTAATTGTAAAAAGAGTTCATTTAATGAAAAAAAAAACCCTGATGTTTAAAAAACAGAAACTGGTTGAAATCTCTTTGACTGAAGCTACGCTAAACACATCATGGGCATCGAAGAGTTAAAATTAAAACCATGACTAATTCCTGATAAATCAAATCTCATAAATAGTATCTGCTTGATGTATCACATACAGCAGCAGGAAAATTTAGCATGCCAGTGCTAGGGGTAATCTGGTAAGGAACAGTGCGTAACAAAAAGTGCATTTATTTCTACTAGATTCAGTTATTAATTAATAAAATACTACAGTGATGACTCTACAGTATCGATAAACAGCCTTAGAGACAGAGGGAGCAGCAGGAATAAAATATTTAGAAACAGAGCAGAATTCCAAGAAGAATAATCGGACTTCTCACTGCTAATTGGGCAAAGCAGGAGATATCTACCTGTAAAATGAAAAATACGTCTTGAAAAAGATGGGACCTCCTCTCCAGGTCCACTCAAGGTAAGCGCTCGCTCCCGCTTTGCTGGGGAATGCATGCTTCGGCTCCTGCCCACTCCCCAAGGAAAAGCACACAGAGATGCTGGAGATGGAGAGCTTTCCCTTTCCTGCTCCAAGCTGCCAACGTTTAAAGGGGAAACCTTTTTCTCTTAAGACGTAACCGAGAGCGATCCTCAAAGCACGGACCGATGGAGAGAAGACAGCCATTTGATTCGAGTGTGCTCTGGCGATGCTCCTACCTCCCCGTGCCCAAGTGTTGCTAAGCTATAATGTTATGTGATGTGCAAAGCTATCTGTAAGCACACTAACCCTTTGTTCCGCAGGGCAGCTGAGTTGTTTTTATCGAGAAATAACAAACTGATGCTAGATAGCCTGGGTGAGTTAAAAACCACCACTGATATACATGTATAGTAAAACCCTTCTCCACAATAGTTTTTATGCATGGCACAGAGAAAGGCAAAAAGGGAAACATAATCAGGCTGCAGTTCTTGTGCCAGTGCGGATACTCCCATCTGCAAATGGAAGCTTTCACCAGAAACTTAAAACAGGCAGACCAACAAGTCCTCACCATCGCTTCCAGAGTATCTTCTGTGAAAATGTCTTATCACCGCACACGTGGCCAACACATGACGAACAGATATGTCCACACACTCCACGGAGGACCCCCTCCCCATTCTACCCCTTGTACAGAGAGGGACACCTTTCCTTTCAGTGTTGCCCTGCATCAGGTGGTGTAACCAGTACCAAAAAATTGTGACGAGAGGCTTTGTGGAAATTAAAATCCTTGAAATATAAAAGAAGCTATCTGTTTAACACCATAAACACTATACAACATTTGGCTGGCTGATAGTACAAAATTATCTTAAAAGTATTGAAATAAAAGTATCATTTAGAATAGTAGTATGCATTTCTGCAAATAACCCCCCAAAACCCCTGCAGACTTCTTAGCCTTAAAAGCAAGAAAGAGACTGACAGTCGTTATACCGTTCTTCCCTTATACAGTTAAATGCAAATTCTCCTTTACAGTCATATTCCTGATATCTCCCTGCATACACAGCTGATACGCCACCTACTGCAAACCCGAGCTGACAGTCGGAGCAATGCTAGCAGCATTTCCATTCCAACATCGTGCCGGAGCTGAATAAAGGTGCTTTTTTTAAAAAAAAAAAAAAAAAATCTCTTTGCAAGCTGACAAGAACAAAGCAAGATACCTGCCTTTTTGTCCTGGCTTCGATAATGGAGAGAAAAATAAACAGAAGAGAAAAGGAATGTGAAGAAAAACACAGCAACTCCGAGGGCTCTGAGCAAGACAAGGACTATAAAACGTCTCTGATTACTCTGAATGTTGGTGGCTATCTGTATATCACACAAAAACAGACACTAACCAAGTATCCTGATTCTTTTCTAGAAGGGATCATAAACGGAAAAATAATGTGCCCATTTGATGCAGACGGTCATTACTTCATAGACAGAGATGGACTCCTTTTCAGACACATTCTCAACTTCCTACGAAATGGAGAACTTCTTCTACCAGAAGGGTTTCGAGAAAATCAACTTTTGGCACAAGAAGCTGATTTTTTCCAGCTGAAGGTACTCTCGGATGCAGTGAAATCAAGGTGGGAGAAGGAACAGCTAGCATCTCGAGAGACTACTTTCCTGGAAATTACTGACAGCCACGACCGTTCACAAGGACTTAGAATATTTTGTAATGCTCCCGATTTCATTGCAAAAATAAAATCCAGAATTGTACTGGTGTCCAAAAGCAGGCTGGATGGATTTCCGGAGGAGTTTTCAGTATCTTCAAATATTATTCAATTCAAGTACTTCATAAAGTCTGAAAACGGTACACGGCTGGTACTGAAGGAGGACAACACCTTTGTCTGCACCCTGGAAACTCTTAAGTTTGAGGCTATAATGATGGCTTTAAAATGCGGATTTAGACTGCTGACCAGTCTGGATTGCTCGAAAGGGTCAATTGTTCACAGCGATGCACTTCATTTTATCAAGTAATCACAAAGGCAAAGGAAACAAGCATGCAGCCAGTAAACCTCCTTGACCTGCAGCCTCCTGGCATCACAACTAATGTATCTAACTAGCTTTGTACCACAGAGCTCGGCTGCTAATCAATTGATGTGAGCTAATGGTATGTAAATCTCATAATGATATCCATCTCTGGCTTACTTAAACTGAATGAAAATTTGATGCCTGAATTTAATAAAAATTATCTGCTAAACATTGTAAACCCAGATTGAATGCTTTATGCTATTTGTCATACGTTTTCTTGATGCTGTCTTTCAACCCGAGAGTCTAGCTGAATTTTTGTGTACTTGTATGACTAACATGCATACACCTAACTGCTCTGCTGAGCAGCAGTGAGAATATTTTCATATAACACAGAGGCTTAAGACATGTTTTGCTTATAACAAATTCAGAATGGATTTTAACTGGAATAAATAATTTTGAATGTTCATTAGTGTTTACGCTAATCTATTATACCAAATTTGGAAAAAAAAAAAGGAGGATTGCAAGAAGGTTTAAAATTAATCAATTTGATTTTAGAGTGAAATGATTTCTCAACTCAATTAAATCCAAATTTATAGTTGTGTTACCACATCAATAATAACTGCCAAAACCATGTAAACCAACAAAATATGGGTGCGTGTGTTAGTTTTATTGTGGGAAATTAGCTGAACGTGCATAAAATGTTAAACTTGCTAATTAGATACACACATCAAATGGCTAATAAAAATATCTGACAAAGTTTCATGTAACAGGTTTCCGGTAATGACATCCTACAATGCTACAGTCACCATTTCCTACTAATAATCATTTGTGATCATAAGGACATGCAATTAGCAGAGCTTTTGTTTTGCTTTGCACAATGGTTTACTAAGAGCAATAGTACTATTAGTTTTGAACAGACCACCTGCTGGCATTTAAAATGCATTGCTCTAAGTAACAGAATACAGAAGAAACACCTTCTTTCTCCTCATCTCCACTGTTTATCAAATCTCTTAATTTATACTTTAAAGTTTTAACAGCTTCTATGCAACAACTGTAACTCATTTAACCGTAAGCATTACAAACTCTGCAAAAGCAGACTGAAAAATGATCACAAAAGGCAAAAAGATGCTGCACTATAAGTTCAAGCTCTGAACCCAGCCACCATTCACAGCTCAAATGTACCCAAAATTCAAGTAAAATGCTATTTAATAAAGAAGCAGCAGCCAAACTGTTTCTCAACTTTGCCAAAACATCAATTCTGTATACAAAATGCAGTACAGTCCATCCTAGAAGTGACAACCGAGGCAAAGAGCTACCACAAGACAGGCTGAGAACAGTTTTCTTTCAGATTTTAGAGGGGACAAATTCATTCGTAGTATTACTGGGAATGAAAATGCAAGGGCTACTGACCCTTCAATGTGAAACTCCTTCACTTGTAACATACAATAGGTGTTGTAACTGGGTCCCTCACCCCACATTAGTTTAGAGAAGGACTCTACATCTCCAGACCAGGCAGCAGTGACTGAAAGACATTCCAATATGATTTTATCAAATGGGAAATCCAACCTCTCCAGAATACTCAATCGAAATGTACCCACTGTCTCTAAACTATGAACTTTATCCAGTCCCCTTGTTACAGACTTACAGATCAGAAAAGATGTGGTTCTAAGTGTAACTTATCCAAATGCAGCTGTTTAAAAATCAGATTGCTCTACATTGTACAGGCACACAAGCTAAAGAACTGTTTATGTATCCCAAAACTTCTGAGTTTGCCCAAACACATTAAATACCCACAAACAACAGATATATAGGAAAATACATTTCTTTACTTCTTTTACTCCTAGGCTATTCCATCCAGCACTCTATCACTGTGTGTCATAAGCTCTGCTACCCCCTCCCCCTCCCAAGTTACTTTCAAATTGATACCCTCAAAAATCATTAATCACTGATCCTGTACATGCAACAATCTCTAGGACTTCTATGAAAAGCAAGTGTGAGAGCTCCCCTAAATGATATCCCAAATCCTGATGATCTTTAAGGCACAAACTAGAATCACCATCACACAGAATAATTGCATGAGCAGCCCTTTGTGGACACAATTCTCAACATGAGCAAGAAAAAGTGACAAGACAATGTAAAAAAAAGCTCCATAACTAATCTCAAAGTTTTAAAGAAGCATGCTCTTGGTGCCATCAAACATACAAACTCTGGAGGAGGCTGCTGCTCCTAGGATGTCAAATCATCCATGTTCAATTAAACTCTTTTGATTATAACCTTCACTTGCAAAGGAACTTTGATTGAGATGTAAAATGTCATTGCAGTTGGAAAGAAAAAAAAAAGAAAAAAGCAAAAAATCAATTTTGATTTCAAACAATAAACTTATACAGTAATAATAATATATTGTGGTTGCTTGTGCTCACAGAATGCCAAACATCAAGGAATAGCTAGCACCTTGGTATTGGAAAGCAGTACCAGTTTTTCGTTGTAGCCTGACCTCACTCATGAAATAGCAGTAGAGTAGTTGATGGGGCAGCATTTTTTGTAGAAAATACTTTTGGAATACAAGCTGTTCACAAGTTGGTAATCACAGAACGTCAGGAATTGGAAGGGATCTCAAAAGATCATCCAGTCCACCTCACCCCAGTAGAGCAGGATCACCTAGATTAAATCACACAGGAACACATCCAGGTGGGTTTTGAATGCAAAATTCAAACCATCTGAAATATCTCTAAGAATATTCTATAGCTACTCTTAAAAGACTTACTGGAAAGCTTTATTTGCCAGGCCTTTGGTTCAGAGTACCTACTTCCTTCTTAACCTTCTGAGAAGAAAGAGCACTTTAAACTCCTTTTTTTGTGTGTATGAAAGATGTACATCTCTTACTATCAGTAAAAATAAGTTCCTATGTAGTTTTTTTTTTAAACTTAAAACTCAATGACTCATTAAACACTTTCCACTGCGTTTTTTTAATTATTTCTGTGTAAATAACAGTGACTTCTATGTCATGTGAAATCATCTGCTGTAAAACTAACTTCAATCTTGTCTTCTTTTCCCATTCTCATGAGCGCTCATGCATTTCTACAAGTGTCAGGGCTTGAAATTTTTACATCCCATCTCTAATCGAAGGCACCTCACTCTGCAGTTTGATTCACACACCAGAAACACAAGGAAGACGGTGTAAAAAATTAATTCTCTTCCCTGTTCACACTGAGCAAACGCACAACTATGTTGAATCACACCATATAAGCTACAATGAGACACCTCAAGCTAGTTATAAACTTGAATAATTCAAACCAGGGTGGGGAGCGTGTCTTGTTTTGGTATATGAACATAATGACTATATAAAACCTCCGTATTGTGAATAATGTTTCCTTTTAACTCCACAAATCACTAACAGTCACTTGGGTGGATAGTTACCTTTTCTCGCTTTTCTTTAAGGTTGGAAATTTCATATTTAATACATCTATGACAGCAAGAAATCTGAAAAGTCAAGACCTTAAGTCAGAAATACTCCATTGTTTTGTCAAAATTACTTTGACTATGACATGCATGCAAAGCATTTCTAGTCATCTTTCTCTCATTAAGAGTAGGATCACAGTGAACTTATTGGAACAGTCTTACAGGTATCAGGAAGGAATGGCAATTTTTGTAATTTCTCTGATGATCTTCATTCGCTTGGGTAGGAGTAAAAATGAACTTCCCTTGCCCAAGATGGCACTTAACCTGCTCCCAAAGTCAGTTCAGCTCCTCTAGCCTCCTTTCCCATTTTCTTGGGTGAGAAAAGGTGCCACCAAGCAGAAAGGACAGAGGGAGATGAAGGTAGGACTGATATCCCCATACACAGGAAAAATATATATAGTTGACAAATTAACCAAAATACCCATTGTATTCCCTCCTCCTGCCCCTGGATATCCATCTTTTACACTGGTGGAGGAAAAGCCAAGGGTCATTTATCATAGAGTACACTGGCATAGGTACCGATTGTTTATTTCTTTTCAATTTGTGGAGTATAAGCCAAGGGTCTTTTATCACACAGTACATTGGTATAAAATCTGTGTGATAGTACATTGGCATAGGTACCAATTATTTAACTTATTTCTGTATAAGCACAAAACCAAAGAGTACCTGCACTACATCAGACTAAGGTCTGTCTAGCCCAGTGTCTTCTGGTGACTGTGAACTATTTCCATTTCTTGAGCCTTCACATCTCTGGGCAAAATCCCCATTTTTCATCCTTTCACCCTCACATCTTTCCCTTTATCTTGTTTTCTTCCCCACATCATACAACTGCTTTTCATTTTTCTTTCACTGTATCCCTTTCTTTCACCAGGAGGGCTGTAAGGCTTTGTTAGGGCTGGGCAGAAGCCTGACTCAAGAGGAGAAATCAATGAAGACAGTGGCCAAAAGCAGATGCCTAGGAAAGAATATAAGAACAAGAAAAGAAAAAAAAAAAAGAGTATAAATAGCTATCGGTGTCCCTGCTCACTGCAGGGGGGTTGGACTAGATGACATCTAGGGGTCCCTTCCAACCCAAAACTTTCTATGATTCTATATGATGATGCTTCCTTATGTATTTCCTCAGTCTCCATCCACTTACTGCCCAATGACTTCTAGAGCCAGATGTAATTTCTTGGAAGTACTGTTGATGCTACCCAGGCTGTGAAACAAGGTCAACCCCGCATCCCCAGTACCTGCTCACCCAGTAACCAGTGTTTCACAGCATCATAATGTCACTACTGACATTTTCAAACACTCATTTTTAATTGTGGTTTTGCATCTTTACCTATTACAACTCCGTAAGTGACAACTGGCCATTTCTCATCTACAGTATTTCATATTTCTCTAAATCCTAAAGGGGAATTATTACATCATCATTTGCAGCAATCAATGGCGTTGTTGTTTTCACCTCTGATTTAAAAGCATTACAGGGTTCCCATTCAATAAGACAAGAACAGCTTAAGAGAATTATCTTCCCCCTTCTCATTAATACACAAGCAGAATAACGCCAGGCAACAAATATTACAATTTAATAACTGCAGTGTCTCATGCAGTAATTTATTTGGGTAGAATGATCGTTTTGACTTAATTCTGTTACTAATGAATCAGGTTGGGGGATGAACGAGACTGGTTAACTTGGGACAGTGACAAAATAAATATTATTTCCTTAGGCTAGAATTACTTCATCTTTGCCAAATAACTATCACCAAACTCTAGTTTTGCCTCCCATCCTGCAAAACAGGCAGAAATTCTTACACTGACAGGGAAGTGACTACAGGTTAAAAACATGAAGGTATTTTCTTATGAAGAGATAGGCTTGCATAATTTACGAGGCTGAAACCAAAGCAGTTCTTGAAGCATGAGAAATTTAAGATCCAAGTACTTAACTTCAGGTTTTTTAATTACCTTTGAAATAGACATTCAGTAAGTCCTGTGTACCAGTATATCACAGAGAACATAGTCTCAAAGTATGCCTGCCTCTATAAATCATCATCACTCACAATACAATGCCAGAAAACGAGAAGTGTGGCAAGAGCTGGGGAAGGCAGGATGGCAATCTATGATGACACCTGAGGAATGTGGATGACCAAGCACTCAGGAGAAGAAAGCACAGTTGCTTTTCTTTCTGAAAGAAATTGCATAATATCCTGTGGAACTAGACAGTTGATTTCTTTTCCTAAAAACGTATGTAGTAGGAGTACCACACACAGCTAAAGCAAGTCTCCCAAAAAGCTGTTTCTATCTCTGCCACTAACAGTAGAATTGCATTGCCATTATCTTTTAACACCATGTTTGTTCATTTTAAGCTTCAGAAAAGAATGCTGCTTCAGAAACAAAACCATTCACAAAGCTGGTACAATAACTATAGCAGTAAACAGCAACTACTCGTTTAAAACATTACCAGGACATGATGACATACATGCGAGTTCAACATGGTAAGTTTCCAAAACCAAGTGGTTAGATGATGACTGTTGTCCACTGAGGCCTTCTGAAGGTCTGTAAACTCCTGATAATGCTATAGATGACTAGAGTATTGCCTTGTTTACTGGTGATGTGGCTTTAGGGGACAGCCCTATCCCTGGAGACGTTTTTGCCCCATCCCTGGAGACGTTCAAGGCCAGGTTGGATGAGGCCCTGAGCAACCTGATCTAGTTGGGGGTGTCCCTGCTTCTTGCAGTGGGGTTGGACTAGATGACCTCTGGGAGTCACTTCCAACCCTAATCATTCTATGATTCTATGATTCTATGATTCTATGACAGAATTTTGTTTATTGGAAATTCATAAAATCCACCATATCTCTGAACATTAAAGGACGATTCCACTAGTTCCACCCCACCCATTATTTCAGTTACCTGAAAAAACTGATGTCTACCCTTTTCCAGGATATACGTTTTTTGCCTCTGACACCACCCCACACTAAGCTTTCATTAGCAGCTTTGTTCTAGGTAAGGAAAGTCCAGCCAAAATGAGGCAGCAGGTTTTCTCGCTCATATCTCCTGAAAGGAGATTTGGTATCCTCTGTATGGGGCTGACACTTCACCAGCTGCAGAAGAACACCAAGGAGGTGAGAAATCAGATTTGAAAGCCCAAGGCTGCTTGCTAGGGAAATGCCCCAGGACGATGAGGATCCAAGGGGCTTGCTGGAGAGGAGGGCCAGATGCTGAGGGAAGCCTGTGGTGCCAAGCATCTTGAGCAGCAAGGATGGGGATTGCAGTGTGGTGAATCACAGAATCACAGAATTGTTAAGGTTGGAAAAGACCCCTAAGATCATCCAGTCCAACCATTAACCTACTGCCACCAAGTCTACCCTTGGTGAGAGAGCCTACAATACCTGTGCACTAGGAGATGAAGAGGAAGGCAGAAAGACTCCATGTCAGTGACTGCCACCCAGGTCCTTGGCTTTATGGAGGAGGCAGATGCCCACACAGTACAACACTGATGTTGTACAAAACAAGTAACATCTAATTATCCTAAAATGACTACATTATTGAAAAAAAGGGCGCTTTAAAAAAAAAAAAAGTTTTTTTTCATTTTTATATGCCAAGATTCAGAAAAGCAATTTTCTTTTTCACAGCAGAAGTCAGAAGAATTTGCTTTTTAAAAAAACAAGTTAATAGAAAACTCGAGCTACAAATCTACTGCTGCAGCTCCACAGAAAGCTGCGTGTTATCTCAAGGAAGGTTCTTGATTTTGTACCATAGCGAACAGACGAATTAAAAAAGAACAGGTCAGAGGTGGGTACAGATTCGCTCAATTAGGAAGAAGAAATGAAGCAAACAAACTAGCAATGAACAGGCTGAGCATCAAAAAAACGTAAACAGAACAAGCAACTGTAATACCAAACCCAATCATTTATTGCCTCTACTACTTAAATAAAGCCTTTGGCAAGTATTATGGATAAAGCAGTACATTTTCTCAGTGCTGGAACTGGAAATCTCAGAGAAGACAAATTAAAGGTCCTGAAAGCCAGGCTGATAAGCATCAGCTACAGAGAAAAAGGTGCTCTCAGGTTAGGACCATTATCAATGCTAACTTTATCTGAGGCCTGCTGCATTGCCTTGTGGTATTTCCAACACATTTTATAAAATGAACAGCAAATCATGTTCTTTCCCAACAGGGCAGAAACATAACATGCAGGCTATTTTATGTCTCCAAATATAACGACAGAAGTCTACCTCTCTAAGACTTTTCTGAGGTGCAAAGACAATGATTTTATGGCTTGCCCACAGAGTACAGCGCAGAAACCCCAAAGACAACCTGCATGAGTAAGACAATATGCTGTAGCGCAGCTACAGGCTGTTCCAGCTCCTGTATCACCACAGCTGTTGGCAAGATGCTGGGGCTAGAAAAGCCTTATACCTCGGGAGAGCACCAAATGAGCTCTGCCAGGCTGTTTCCAGACTCAAGCATACAGAAAGTTCGGGTCCTACTGTGCTGCAGCCTTCAGCGCTCTCACAGCCGCAGTTAGCAAAGCCAGAGGTAAATGACTACACATAACCTTAGAAGACCTGCTCTTGCCTTTGCTTTCCCCATCAAAAACTACTTCTATTGTTAACAAAAAAAAAAAAAAAAAAAAAAAAAATTCAACTACCCCTGCGTAACAACAGTACAAATGGGGTAAAAAAATAGGAAAAACCCAACATAGCCTGAGATTTACAGGGACAGATTAAAGGTCCACTTTGCATCCTGGCTCCAGCACCATGACCAAAAGCTTCTTTATGAAGAAGCCCAAGAACAGAACAAACATGCATCCTCCATGTCCACCAGGCTTTTTTGGCTTGGGGTCTCTTAAACTGGATGTCCTCTCAATCTGAATACCCTCTGGTGGATGTTCCTTCACATACCTCTTTGATCTCCTACAAGGTCATGTAAGCCTTCAGCAAACACCACCTTCACAACTACATCTCCTGGCAAGGAATTCAATAGCTCAGTTTATTCTGAGTGCAGAACCATCTCTTTTTATTTACTTTGAAATTGCCTCCTGCTAGCTTTACATCTGCTACAAGCCAGTCTTGCACTGGCCAAGGCAGTCAGCATTTGATCTCTCTCAGCCCCTTTGATCCATCATTCAAAGGTCTAATTTGCAATATTGCAAAGGTCTGAACCCATCAAATGTGAACATGCTGACAGGTGGGGGAACTGCAATAATCAGCAAAATCCCTCACAGAAGACAAACACAATTTATGGTGTCATGATCTGCAATGCCAGGCATGGCTGAAATTCCTGGGATTTTTTTCAGAGTCATAAGGGAAGACCAAGAACTCTGAAATGAGCCAAGACCATGCTTCTGCTTAGCACGATACTTCAAGCTGGATGCAGACACTGCTGAAGGACAGAACAGGCTCATGGTATTAACTACCACTGCTTTATATTGTGTTCTGTTCTCAGAATAGAGACTGCATGACAATAAACACATTGGTGCTGCTCAGGCAAACATAACTATTAGAATATTCATACAGTATACTAAAATAAATAGCCAGACCCTATGGACATTAAGGCCATTTTAGCAAGTTTTTAAAAAAATTAACTGCAGTTAGTGTTTACCTACATTAAATCCATGTTCTTTTTACTATTCTACCAGAGCACCTTCCCTGATTCTCCACAGCATTTATTATAATCAGCATAATACACTTTCACTAGAAATATCTGAAAACATACAAAGAAGAAACTGTTCCATCTATAATAGCATAAGTTTACAAAAGCCAGACCCTGCTTGTTGAAACTGATCTCCTTCTATGACAAGGTGACACAGAGTGGAGGAAGAAAGGCTGTGGTTGTCTACCTGGACTTTACTAAAGCCTCTGACACGATTTGCCCACAGCATTCTCCTGGAGAAACTGGCTGCTTGTGGCTTGGCCAGGCGTATTCTGCCAACAAAGACACTGTCTGGATGGCCAGGCCCAGGATCTGTGGGGAATGGTTACATCCAGCTGGCGGCCACTCACAGCAGTGGCCTCCAGGGCTCAGTGCTGGGGTCAGTGCTCTTTAAGGTCTCTATCAATGATCTGAGTGAGGGAGTTTAGTGCATCCTCAGTATGTTTGCAGATGACACCAAGTTGGGTGGGAGTGTTGAGCTGCTGGAGGGCAGGAAGGCCCTGCAGAGGGACCTGGACAGGCTGGATTGATGGTATGAGGTTCAACAAGGCTCAGTGCTGGGTCCTGCACTTGGGTCACAACAACCCCAGGCAACACTGCAGGCTTGGGGAAGAGTAGCTGGAAAGCTGCCTGGTGGAAAAGGACCTGGAGGCTATTTGTCCACAGACACTTGAACATGAGCCGACAGTGTGCCCAGATGGCCAAGAAGGCCAAAAGCATCCTGGCTTGTGTCAACTTGTGTGGCCAGCAGGTCTAGGGAAGGGATTGTCCTCCTGTACTTGGCACTGGTGAGACTACACCTTGAAAACTGTGTGCAGTTTTAGGCCCCTCACTACAAGAAGGACTTTGAGATGCTGGAGTGTGTCCAAAGAAGGGCAACAAAGCTGGTGAAGGGTCTGGAGCACAAATCCTGTGAGAAGCAGCTGGGGGAACTGGGGTTATTTAATCTGGAGAAAAGGAAGCTGAGGGGAGACCTTACGGCTCTTCTACAACGACCTGAAAGGAGTAACAAATGATAGGACTCACAGGTAACAAGTGATAGGACAAGAGGAAATGGCTTGAAGTTGTGCCAGGAGGTGATTTAGATTGGATATTAGGATAAAACTCTTCACCAAAAGGGTTATCAATCATTGGAACAGCCTGGCCAGTGAAGTGACTGAGTCACCATCCCTGGAGGTATGTGTAAATGTGGTGCTTAGGGACATGTTTTAGTGGCAAAGTTGGCAGCATGGGGGAAACAGTTGGACTTGATGATCTTAAAGGTCTCTTCCAACCTAAACAACTATGATTCTGTGATTCACAACTGGTAGCATTTTAATGCTAGGTTCACCCTATACTGTCTGCAGCAGCTCAGTTAATTTATTCCTTTTACCCAATATCAAATCAGAAACGGTTCCAATGGTACCTCTCCCATCACTAGAAGGCATTAGTATTACTCAGTGGCAGGTTTAAGGAAAGAGATGACTAATGCCTTGTCCAAAGGCACGTTAAGTACTGAAGGCTGCTATTTGTTATAAATTACATCAAAAACTTTAAGAGATGAAATTTCAATAAAATAGGGCTTCAGCTGGCTTCACATAGGTTCAGGACTTTTAACTGGTAGGTTGTACATAATACCCCTTAATGCACATTCTTGAAGAAAAAGGTGCATCTGTAGTTTGTGTACAGAGCTGATACCCCTGCCCCTCTAGCCCCCTCAAAAGAAACATGCTTTCAAAACTACATTCTCAAACCTTCAGCAATATTATAATAGATTGCTGCCCATACAAATTTAATTTAGCACATTTCCACCAGGACAGCACATAAGTTCATTTACTCTTACATACAAATATATTTCTTCACTATACCATTCCAAACAGACAACACTGGCTCAGGGCACCAGCTTCTGCATGTTTTTATTTGGGGGAGGAAGGCCAGGTCACACTTTAACTTGCAGAAATGTTTGGTTTTCACAGCTTGTATAACTACTGACAGCACTTACATATAGGTGCAAGCAAAGCCATGAGCAAACAGGAGATACATACACATATTTAGACTAAATCACTTGTTCAGCATCATATAGGAACAAGCAGAGCCAATTCTCACTTCTCATTTCTTTTAGCTAAGCATGTAATTTGCTACACTCCTTCCAGATTTAACATAAACCAGCCCTCAGGCACTAAACATCACTGGTTGAATCACCAAGCACTTATTGTCACACACTAATCAAACAGGACTTCTGCATGAAAAAAGTGATCTAGAATTATCAAACTCCATATGTAAAAGAAGCTCAAATTTAGTCTAGGTAAAGTTGTTTCAGGTATGCTTTAATTCCTGATCCTTTTGACTGTAACCGTAGCATGATTCAAGATATAATGAACACTTAGAATTTATAAGGACTCAAAAACCAACAGCAAGAATTAAAAATCCATGAGGGCCTGTTAAATAAATCACCATCACCCCTGGCTTTAGACCTCTGTGAGCTGTGAAACGTTAAAGGTTGGAGTAATTACACAGTATCACTATGCTTTTGCACTGTTTTAATATTCTTCTCATGGTATTTGTGACTGACCACCCCTAGGTATGGGAAACCAGCCACATGATCTTTGGTCTGACCCAGTATCACATCTCTCTCCAAAGAGTATCAAGCAGAGCATCAACACTGGTAACAGTTTGCCTTTTAGTACCTGGTTTACAACCAGCCCAGCAATAAATGTGATTAAAACCATCATATATAACACTAACGATCTACAACACAAGAAATTCTGAAGGTTGACAGTAAAGTCTCGATTTAAAAAAGTGGAGGAACTTCTTAAGATTGCAAATCATTGGATTTCTGAATGCTATTTAACTTATTCACCTCATTTATTTACTTTCCAACTACAAATAAACCTTACATCTTTTTATTGCAGCAACACCTAAAAGTAGTCACTGGGGCCTTGTTATGCTAATGGTATATAAATACATAAAAGACATCATTTTTGTCTCAAAAGTACTCATTGTAGGCTAAGATAAAGTAGATTAACAACAAAATGGAGCACTCAGAAACCTGAATTACTTGAGAGGTAGTTTGGGAAAGGTCATCCAAGTTCTGCAATGACTTTGAGAAAAAAAGCAAATAAGCAGGAGTGATGGCTGAGTCCACCTATAAAAGTCCCAGCTAAGCAGCTATCATCACTCAGCATCTGAATCCGCCACCAGCTCGGTTCCAACAGATGGGTTTAGTACTTCATCTTGTCAGTGTATCTCAACAGCCCACAGCAATTCATTCTTCGGACCAAAACAATAATACAAACAACTAAACACGTGGCCATCTTACACAGTATTTGCAGAACAAGGAGACACCAAGAGTGGAGAGCAGACAATTCGATCATTCAAACACAAACGGAAACAGAATTAAAAATCCAAAAAGCAAAGCAAAATCAAGGGTGCATCCCCACAAATAAAGACGATCAGAGAAATGCAATTTAAAATTTAGATGTATTTTAGCAGTTAAACTCTCGAGATCAGCTTTATATGTGACATCCCACAGCAGAGTGGGATGTCACCTGTATTGTTTTATACCACTTTTCAAGTGGTATAAAACAATAATCTCTAAAAAGTATCCCTTCATAACCTTAAAGACACACCACAATTAACACATAATTAAACAGGTTTTAACAAGTAACTGAGAAAAACTGCAAGCTGTATAAAACACACCTTTGATTCAGTTCAACTCTACAGACTACAACATTTCTAACACCAGTCTTCTGACATGCTTAAGCCAGTGTAATAAAAAGCATCTCAAAGTTTCAAAGACTTCCCTTCCTACAAAAAACAAAATCCAAACCTAGCCAGACAGAAAGTGTACACTTTTCATAATATTTGATAATTAAATGCAATTCAAATAAAAGTCACATATTAGAAAAAACACACATCTCCAAGTTAAAATGTTCAGAAAATTACTTTTCTTTAATAAAGAAGACATTTTGAAAATCCACTAGCATTAGTCTTAAGTTTAAGTACTGCTTTTTAAGAAAGGCAGGGCCATGAGACTCTTGCCAGTCCATCTACTATCTCTGCCATTACCACTCAAGAGTGCTAGCCCAGTCCTAGCACTATTTAATCTGTGTGCATCAGCACTAATCCTTCTACTAACAGGACTGAGATTTGTCTATAGATCTTGTATTAGCTGTGCCTAGTTTCCCAGGATCACAAGCTCTTGCTAACATTGGCACTTATTTGCACTAGTATGTTAATGATATTTCTTGAAACATCTCTTTGATAAAAGCAGAAAAGGGAATTTTTATTAAACACTACCTGATGCAAAGATTCTCAAACTGCCGTGTACCTTTTTGGGGAATTTCACTAACGTAAGCCCAAAGGATGTAGCAGAAGGAAAGGGAGCTGGCTGGGAACACACAGCCTCAAGAGAGCTCTGCTTGAGTTGCTGGGGAACTGCACTTGCACACACCTATGTGAGGATAAAACTTTGTGGAACAGCCTCCTTCAGCGGCTGTAAAGGAACCCCGCACAGACTAGCTCAGACCTGGAGATCCCTAAGGCTGCCTGATATTCTACCTGATAAAAGCATGCTGGGATAACTGGTTGAAGGATCAAGACACAAGTAGTGTTGTCCTACACCCTTCCAGTTGCAGGGAATGATGAGTGGAGAAAGAGGAAAAGCCAGTAGATTGATACTTGGCACCAAGCCTGGTGTCAATGGCAAAACTGTTTTTTGATTATGGGTGATCTACACAACCACAGGCCTGCAGGTGACAGATGGAGTAAAACTGTCCCCGAGAAGGAAAAGGACCTTCACACAGGCACTAGCAGGGCTCTCTTTCAGAGTTTTAGACTAGATTTGAAGGGCAAAGGGGATAAATGCAGGCTCACTAGAAATAAGCCTGGGGACAGCCCACCAATGTTTGAGGAAGAGCATGCTAGCAAAGTCCTTCGGTCTACTAAGTGGAGGTAAGGGATGAAGATCCATGTGGCAGCAAAGACTGATGTGTTAGAAATCATGGCAGTGCCCGAGAATGGTCACATAGCAACCAAAAAAGGTGGTGGGATCAGTAGCCCAACTGAAGTGCACCTACGCCAGTGCACACAGCATGGAAAACACACAGGAGGAGATGGAAGCCACTGTGCAGCAGAACCATGACATATGCCACAGAAACCTGGTGGGATACCTCACACAACTGGAGTGATGCTATGGGTGCCTATAAACTCTTCAGGAGGGATAGGCAAGCAATGAGAGGTGGAGGGGTAGCTCTGTATGTCAGGGCGTGTTTTGATTATCTACAGCTTGATGAAAAACAAAAAATCTTCACCGAAAGGGCTGTCAAGCACTGGAACAGGCTGCCCAGAGATGTGGTTGAGTCACCATCCCTGGAGGTATTTAAAAGACGTGTAAATGTGCTGCTTAGGGACATGGTTTAGTGGTGGACTTAGCAGTGCCAGGTTAATGGTGAGACTCTATGATCTAAAGGTCTTTTCCAACCTAAATGGTTCTGTGATTCTCATATTTCTAATTTCACAACAAAAAATATAGCAATCATAGGGCAATACTTTTATTTCCTACTCTGAACTGTGTAAAGAGCCCACTTTTACTACAGCAATTGCAGTTTGAGAAGAACCCTTAGAATTTTTAACTGTATTTAAGACATTGTTATACTAATATGTACCTGGTAGATAATATCAATGAACTAACCGTTTTTTACTCTTTCCAAAGAATTTCTAAGTCTGTCACAAGAAAGATTTTTTTCATTAGAAAACCTGAATAAAGTACAATACTAAACCACCGCTTTTCTGACTACTTAGTCTATACAATGAAAATAAAATAATTAAAAATTTGGAAATTGGCTACAAACTTTCCAATCAACAGGAAAGAATTCAAACTAAAAGATAGAGACAATGAACCTAAAAAAATATTATCTAAAAACATTCTAAAGAACGTTCTATTTCTAAATATCTTCCTCATCATTTTATCCCCTTTCATTTAAATAAAGAATATGAATAATTTAAGCTTTTGGTCACAGCAATCAGCTTATGAAGTAATTTTTCAATTTTACAATATTTTACCCTAGAGATACAACAAAGATGACTCTTTTAAATACTTTTTTTTAATCTACCAATTTTTCAAAGGTAAAACTGAAAAACTGCAGTCATGAGAATTTTATAAGAGCTTCAAATCAAGTGTCCACACTCACCAGTGCTGCTGCTTTCAGATTTTTCTTCTGGTTGGCCTTCTGGAAAAAAAAAATAAAATCGAATCAACAAATGAACAAAAAAAGGAAATGTAATGTCTCTGAGTCGATTATTTGAAATTACATCTAGAAAGTGAGTTGCAAAGCAAAGAATGATAAATTATGACAAAAAACATAATCACTGACTTCATTTAATGTTCATAAATTTACTTGCTGAAGAATAATTTGTCATGGATGGGAAGCAATCTCTTTTATTGCTCAAGATCACAGCTTAAATGAAAGAACTTCATTACATCTTTGACAGAGCTCTGCAAGAATTAAGTTACACATTATGCAAAATCAGTACCAAGATTATACTTTAGCAACGAACAGCATCCATTTATTTCACTAGTCACTCTAGACATAAATTTTACTGTTGTGTATTTAAAAAAATAATCAAGGTTCTGAAAACAGTGCTCTTAGTATGAGGTAATTTTTTTAACTCAATCAACCTCTTCTCCACCCTTGACGCAGATCACACAAGAATTTACTTCTTCAACTTTTTCCCTTTCTGATCACTGTCCCTCAAATGGTTAGGTACAAAGAATACCCATAATCAGAAATGCATCCTGTTCCACAGAGCAGAGAATCAAAGTATGTATGAAGGAAAACCTAGACCCAAGTGTTGAGAAGTGACTTGCCAAAAAATTATCACTTGGGTGAATGGCAATCAGATTCAGAAACAACTTTCTACATGAAATTCCAATCCAGCATTTCGAGAGAAGGCAGACAGGTGGATGTATTTTGGTAAACTGAGTTCTTACACTTACCAAGTCCTATGAAATTAAATCCTAGCATAAATTTGTCAACCTGAAATTTGACTGCTCCTCCTATATTTTTCCTTTGTACATATCTTCTAAGGTAGAGAATAAAAAGAATATTTTCACTTGTCTAAAATATTTAAAAATGGTAAAATATATTTGTCCTTAGCTTTCAACTCAGGCATGTCACAGCTATCATTACAGGCAAGAGTGAATTACTGCTCTAACTCGGAGAGTAATTTCTGAGTTCAGTTAGTTTGATCATTTCTGCTGCTTACAGGCTGGGTATTAACAGAACTGAAAACATGAAATATTTTACAAAACCTTTTTCTTGCCCCTGATTCTTGCTGGCTTTCATGGCTGATGGCTCTGTTTTCTCACTGAGATGGCTGACAGCCTGAGGACTAATGCAAATAGAAAAAGCAATATCTTGCAGATCCTTCTTTCTCTGCCAGTGCCTCTCATTAGTCTTAGCAGCTAAAAGCATGTGCTTTCTTACTGAGAAAACATCGTTATATGGTCGCTTCCCACCCAGAAGCATTCAAAAAACAAGTTAAGATCCCTGCCAAATCTCAGATATACGTAAAAGATAACCTGTTTTTTTCTCATTGACATTATTTTTGTAGGTATTTAGCACATTTACAGAATAATGTTATTAACCAACTAATACCCTAATTCACTTGTAACTTAATAAAGGAAATACACAGTACACACACAAGAAGCAAAAAGGATATAATGAAGAAAGTGCCAACATACAAAGACACCAACCCTTGCCTGGACTGACATGTAAGAAGCAGCTGGATTTAAAGCTGTTTCTTATTAACTCTATTTTATTAAAAAACTAGTTATTTACCAAAAACTACTGCCTAAGACACCGCACTTCAAAACTGTTAAGAGCATTTCTAATTCAAGTAGCAACAAATGCCCACCATATTTACAAGGCGAGTGTGTATGTTTGCTTGTACATGTCAAAGATATTTGCTTGACAGCAAAGAAAAAAAAAACAGACAAAATTCAAGCCTTGAAAAAATGTGATGTTTTGGGGCTTTTTTCCTCATCATTAGACAACTTATTTTTGTTGTAATTAGGTCACAGGTATCAGCTTTAAAACTTTTCTCAGTATTAATATCATGAAGAAAATAAAAGTGGTTGTACTATGTTTACTCAATCTATTTTGTCAATGCGGACTACAGCTGCTCAGCCTCCTCCACAACACACAAGATTTACATATAAATGTCAACAGGTTGGGGTTAGTTGGTGGTTGTTTTTGGGGTTCTTTTGTAGAGAGAAGGAGATTTACACACACATCAGTAAGACTGAAAATACCACAAGAAACTTAAAGTCACCGAAATAAGCAGAAAGCCAATTCTATTAACATCACACTGAGCCCATCCTAGCATACCATATATTTCATGCATTATATCCTCAACTGTTTAAATCTGTACAGGAATTAAAAGTATACAGCTTTAATAACAAAAATGAAATGAAAATTAGGAGCTTACCCCTGCCAGCCATCAGAACCCACTTTACAGTAATTTGTTAATCCTCACAACACTAATAGGAAGTAAGTAAATACAGGTAATTTCCGTTTTTGAGAGATGGAGAAGAGAGTTGATGCAAGCAGTCACAGTTATTTTCTAAATGGACTGCATGTCAGACCAATATGTTCAAAATCTTGACCCATCAAAATGCTCTCTGTAATTAGGCTAGCTTGAGTCATATACTCTGCTTTTCTGATCATGGGTTGCCTCCTCTTTATCATCCTTGATAGATATTTGGAAATTTGCATAAATGCCAGAGATATGAAAGGCTGCTGTTGCTTCTACTTCTTTTGATCGTGAGGCTCCTGATAGGTTTTCCTCTTCTGCTAACAGCAGTCCATAAAAGACTGAAGTACATAAAGGAACAAGGAAGCATTAAGAAAGACCTCAAAGTATTTCTGAGACTGGAATGTGTGGTTAGGTGACAGCCTGAACAGAGACAATTGGAAAGTACTGTTAAATTAGACAGGTGTACGTCAAAACTCCTCAGCAGGCAGAGCTAAGATGGCAGAACGATGAGGGAGGGCGTTTATTTCCTAAATAACAGTTTGATGAGAAATTTGAGAAGTCAAACATTCACAATGCATCAAGACTCTGAGCATAACCTATTTTACTGGAAATAATTAAATGCAATTAAAGGAGTAACAGCTTTCAAGAAATAAAGAAACTTATTTCCAGGATTTTTATTAGCATTTCTTCTCTTCGTATTTCTTTAAATGGCTGGATATATCTGGTATTTCAAAATACAAATATAAAAAATGCAGGATAAAACCTCTGAAAATTCATTTTCAGTGGAAAACAATTGTGCTTTGTAAGTTATACAGTAGGCGTGATTCATGTACAAACTCAGAAAAGGTCCTTTCACGTATAAGAAGCTGAACAAAGGAAAAAAAAACACAACCCAGGACCCAAACAGGGGAAGAATATACAGGCAGTGTGGGAATAAAGATGCTGTTTTAAAGTATACAGAAAGTGTTATGTATATAATTGAAAAAGAATTTTAAAAAATAAATGAATTTCATTAATTGAAATTCAGAAAGAAGAGAAGACTCAGAAAACTGGAGAACAAAATGCTAAGAGCCAGCAGTCTTCTGTGAAGCATGAAACAGTGCAACAATTCATGCCTGAATGCTGCTTGGAAACAAAGGTCTGGTAGTCATTCTGTCAATGGAATTCTCCAAACACTTTTTTAACTTTCAGTAAGATGAAACGAATATGAAGGAATTTAAAGTCTTGAAAATAGGCATTAAGGCAATCCCACTTAGGAAGGGGGAGTTGTGAAGATATAGTCAAAATTTCAATAAAATGAGTCATCTCACCAACTTTACAGAAATATCATATACTTTATTTGTGTCTACCATGTAAACCCTTCCCCTCCACCCATGAGCCCTTGACAGTTAGGGGCTGCAGACACCTGTAGACTGTAACTAGCAAGCAAGCCTACTTTTGTTTTCCAAAGTCATATTAGTAGCGTATTTTTCCAAGAACTACCTCAGTAAAGAATGCCTATCATTATTTGTAACATAACTGTATTTTTCAGCTCTTTTTAGAGCCAAAAATTCTCAACTATCAGAAAACAAATTAAAGAAAAATTAAGCAACAAGCAATTAAAGCAGTAAGGGAATTAGTTTATAAAACACAAACAGAAAATTTTGCTATTAAATTATTAACAAAAGCATGTTCCTTACTATATATTATTGCACTTCCCTATCACAGGGTGTCTGCCAGTAGGAAGCTCAGAAAAAAACTCAATTTTAACCAAATGTGCCCTACTTCAGGCCCATGAATTGCCCTAGACAGTTCTTAGCTATGCACACGTAAAAGAAAATATCTTTTTTTTTTTTCTCATACAACGCACAGAAATATATGCAAAATGTTGTCCTTTCCTCCCGCCCCAAAAATTACAGCTATGATAGCTGATGACAAAGATAAGATAAAATGACTGGAAGCACAAATAGCATTGTTGCATAGCAACTGTTGATGTACATATGGTGATGTTTATGGAACAGAATGTAGTTCATATTTAATGCAGAAATAATACTGAAACCGGCCTAGACAGCAAGACTTATACAGCAAGAGGCAACCGTGCTTTGGATCCCTCTGGCTCACAGAGAGCTGTCACTGCAGAAGCCACGCTTCCCACCAGCTTTGCTAAACTGATATTTGGGAACAGGACCACGGGTCTTAGCGATCTGCCCAGCAGTGAAGATAACACAATGCCTAACACATGCAAACAGCCTTGCAAAGGAAGCAGGGAGGCAATTTGAACTAGTACTTTGGGAGTGCATTGTCCTACTCCATTAATCGCTACAGCTATTTCAAAATACAGAGATAGGAAAAGAAAAGAAACAGGAGAAACCTCTGAGTTAGCCTAAACAGAAACTGCACCATGTGTGAAAGCCAGCACAGACTAGATTTTTAATAGTAGCTGGGATGGGATCCACTTTATCCAGTTTTACATTAGCTCAGATCTAGTACACACACTGCAGAAGACCAAAAAACTGCAATTCATTAGACTTTGGACAAAACACATGGCACTTCAGAAGAGCCCACTGCTGTCCTGTAACTAATACGGGACCACCAGAGATACAGAGGTTTACAATGTAAGAACAAGATAATTTCTCCAGCTACAACATGTATTAGAAGCCAAGATTAGTTAAGACAAAACAAATCGCCCAGAAAATTCACACAGAAGTCTAGAAATTACATCATGCAGAAAATATTAAATTACTTGTCAAGTTTGATCGCTTTTGCTTGCTCTAAGTGACCTGGTAAGTCAATGTGAAGTGCTGAATTATCCAGAGTTATGTCAACTCCTTGCAGCATCTTCCAAGATCAAAAAATATTTCAGAGGCAGCTTTGTCATCCCTCATTAATTTCCTGAAAGACCATCAAAAGGATGGTCATGACAACATAAGGATCCCAGCATTAGAGGACAATGCACAGATTAGACCATATGGCTTTTTTAATCATATGGATGAAAAAAACCCAAAACCAAACCAACAAACCCACAACCAACAAACCCCACCATTTACAAAAGAAACTCAACTGGTTTATGCCATTTGTTCTATTTTACATAAGTTTAACCTCAAGAAAGGTTCTGACTGACAGCAAAAGCGCATGAAGTTTATCCATATTTCATTTCCATAATTCCTTAAATGCATCCTTCCAGATGCAAAACTAGCAATGCCATCTGCAGTTCCATCACTAGACTGAGCTTTGGCCCACAATTCAAAGCAGGGTACTGATTCTGTTACATGTTGCACTTCACAAAAAAAAAGTAAGGAACAGGATCACCAATTACTTTTCATATAAATATGTTAATTATAATTTGAAGACAAATAATGGTCTGTGAACATAAGAATGGATGAATTTCAGTTTCCTATGACTGTCTTTTATTTCAGATTGACTGATGTACAAAGATGTGTAAATTCCCATGGAGTCGTCTTCCATGGTTGGTATAATTACAGTGGTTTTTTCCATGTGGGCTTTCTGGCATCAAATAGGGTAGCAGCCTTTCTTTCAGTTGGGACATCCATAGTTTTGCTTCACTCTTCAGACACCTGTTCCCACACTAGCCATAATTCACTACAGAATTTGTTGAAACTGGCTGTGGAGCTCACAACATATTGGCGATACACATTTAAACACAGGAGTGTGGCTCCAGGAACACAGTGTCTAAGAAATCTGGGTGGAATTTGGAGTATGTGTGTCACATTCATCTTTACAACCAAAAAAATCAGGCGAGGAAAGCACATTAAGGTTTATTTTTTATTTCAATGCCAGCACTAGCTTTAGCACAACAGCAACACATTTTAGCCATTTTGTATTTAAGTGAGTTTCATGAAAAATCACTGACTGCATGTTATGCTTGCTAATCTCTAGCAAAAACAATTTTGACAGAGTCTACATTTATTCACTGCTTCACTCCAAACATTTCTCATTTCACTAACTACACTCTGCTCCCGATTAATATAACTTCTTCTCAGTAGACCCGTGGTCCTTGAATAACATTTTGTAGTTGCTAAGAAATGCCAAAATTTCAGTTGACTAAATAGAAATAGGACAGCTTCTAAGTACCTAACGGTTTCAAGACACTGGTACTATAGATGGTGAAACGGAAATAAATGGGTATCGTCTAGCTATCACATTCTAATGACTTCCATGCTAACTGATGACAAATACCCCACGTTCAAGTTAAGCATCTGCACTCAAACCAGCTTAAGTTACTGCTAGAGGTTTTTGAAGTAGTATTTTGTATAAGAAGGTGTCTTGGGAAGTCAAACCCTGTGGGATTTACAGCAAAAATGCAAAATTCACTGAATGCATATTCTAAATAGATCTTTATGTCTGAAATTCTCTCTCGTCTGTCAGGCATTCTGAGGTTGGTGTTCTGAGGTTGTCAGAAAATTAAGAAAGGATGAGGTACTGTTAAAATGCTTGCAACATCCTTGAAAACTTGCTCCCTATCTCTTTCCACATTTGCAATCTGTTGATTAGAAAAACAGATTATAAAGTATTTTTTAAGTGTTGCAGGTCACACATGTGAAAACACAGTACTTTTTTAAAGTAAGAAATTAATAACATGACTACATTAATTTCAGAAATTACAATAACTGTAAAGTGACTGTGTTGCACTGTAAGAGCTTGCATTTCTAAACACAACCGTGACAGTCAAGCAACGTTTAATATCTAAACGTTCAGCCATTAAATCTTTAAGTCAATTTTCAAAAGGATGTGATCAAACTTACTATGCATTCTCTATCCTGTGAGTTACAGTTCGCAGCCCTCGTCTCCAATCACAGAATCACAGAATATTAGGAGCTGGAAGAGACCTTGAAAGATCACTAAGTCCAACCCTGCTGCCCCAGCAGAATCATCTAGAGTAGATCACATAGGAACATGTCCAGATTGGTCTTGAATGTCTCCAGAGAAGGAGACTCCACAACCTCTCTGAGCAGCCTGTTCCAGTGATCTGTCACCCTCACAGGGAAAAAGTTCCTCCTTCTATTAAGATGGAACTTCCTATGTTCCAGTTTGAAACCATTTCCCCTTGTTCTATCACTGGCCATCACTGAGAAGAGCCTGGATCCATCGTCCTGACACTCACCCTTTATATATTTATAAATGGTAATGAGGTCACTCCTCAGCCTCCTCTTCTCCAAGCTGAAGATGCCCAGCTTCCTCAGCCTGTCCTCATAAGGATGATGTTCCACTCCCTTAATCATCTTAGTTGTCCTGTGCTGGACTCTCTCAAGGAGTTGTATGTCCTTCTGGAATTGAGGGGCCCAGAACTGGACGCAATACTCCAGGTGAGGTCTCACCAGGGCGGCATAGAGGAGAAGGAGGACCTCTCTTGACCTACCGGCCACTCCCATTCTAATACATCCCAGGATGCCATTGGCCTTCTTGGACATAAGGGTACACTACTGGCTCATGGTCATCCTGCTGTCTACCAGGACCCCCAGGTCCTTCTCACCTACACTGCTCTCCAACAGGCCAGTCCCTAACCTATACTGGTACCTGGGGTTGTTCTCCCCAGATCCCTACACTTGTCCTAATTAAATTTCATTCAATTTCTCCCTGCCCAGCTCTCCAGCCTGTCTATGTCTTGCTGAATGGCAGCACAACCTTCTGGTGCGTCAGCCACCCCTCCTGGCTTTGTATCATCAGCAATCCTGCTGACTGTGTAATCTATTCCCTCATCCAGGTCATCAATGAAGACACTGAACAATACTGGTTCCAGTACTGTTCCTTTTCTCTCCAGGACATGACCACATAATTTCAGTCATAAACCTTAGAGCACACAGAAGTTGCAGGGAAGGCAGCCTGCTGAACCTCCTGTACAGTGTAGCACTACTGTGTCCCTTACATCTACCATGCAAGTCAGGACATATGATCTTGAATATCCTGATCACTCATACTGCCACTGTGCTGAACTTAACGTAGGCCAAACGGCTGGAATCCAGTGAGAAAAATTACAACTTTACGGAGGCACTGTTTGGTATCATCACCTTATTAAACTTTAATATACATAAACTGTGTGTGTGTATATATATATATACACACACACATATATACATATATACATATATACATATATACATATATACATATATACATACACACACTTTTCAAGAAAATGCGGTGAACAGATGTATTTATTGCTAAAATGGATCCGTTCAACTAGACAGAGGAAGAATCAGCATTCTTATAAAACTCTATTCACAGCAGAGACAAATTCAAGGAGAAAAAACCCCACAAAATTAGTTGATTCCAAAAGTATATTGAAACAGAAAACATTTTTTCCAGCAAAAACCCTAAAGGGGAATACAAAATGTACTGCAATCCAGGCTCTTCACTCTCTTCAGCTGAAATGCACATGATAACCTTATGTGGAGGACTTAAATTAGCTGCTTGATCATATGAAGAAAAGAGAGACATAAAGTACAACAGTTTTGTGTGTGAGATATCAACACAACAGAACGAAAATCTGACTTCTGGGCCTTCTGGCCTTTACAGCATTCAGTTTATTGAATTCACGTTTACTGGAACTGTTAGGAGCAACTTACCTACTGGACTTTCTGTGAACACTGTTAAGGTCTGACCTCCCACACTTTGCAAAAGAAACGGATGTTCCCTTGGTGCACTGACTGAAGTGGGTTTTCCTCCAATATCACTGATGCTCGCAAGCTCTTCATTCAAAGTAAATGACACCTAACAGTCACAATTATCACAGCATTACTAAACAGACTCAATTGGACAACTTTACAAGTTGTGGGGAAACAAAGAGATGGAAAGCACATATAGTATAGCAAACTTCCATTTCAAAACTGTTCAAAACCAGTAGAGTGGG
The DNA here is from genome assembly GCA_013399135.1 of Heliornis fulica. Lineage (NCBI taxonomy): Eukaryota > Metazoa > Chordata > Aves > Gruiformes > Heliornithidae > Heliornis > Heliornis fulica. The sequence goes on from VXBZ01011923.1 coordinate 56,487, forward strand.
ATAAGAGTCTTGCTACATCGATCCCTTGTTGAAATAAATAATTAAAAATTCTCATGTACTTCATAAAATTTACTCATCCTTTAAAAAAATTTTAAGTCAGAAGAAATTTGATTTTTACTTATTAAAATGTAAGGTCTACTGTGTTTTCAGACATTGGTCATCAAGTGCTTTAAAACAGTTCACACGATCAACCGAGTTCCAGAAAAAAGTGCTGATGTACCACAAGTGTTAATAGCCTGGGAACTCCTGAATTCTATGAAGCCCAAGAAATGTTAAAATCCAGCTCCTTTGCTATGTCTACCTCGTACAGCCAACACAGGAGTCAAAGAGGTACTTGGGGGTCTGGGTAACCAGAATGCAATCATCAAATGCAGCTTCCTTCCCTGCCAATTTTTTTGTCAATAATTTCTTCCAGTTCGATGACAGACCTACATGGTATTGGAATTACTTCTAACTAATGCAACTTTCCTTCTCTCCTGTAGAAGATACAGGAAGTTACTATCACTTACTGAGGCTGTTAATAAAAGCACTTACCTTTGCATGCAGAAAAACCTTCAAGGTGATTTATATTTATATTTATATTTCTATTTCTATTTCTATTTCT
>VXBZ01011923.1:57217-74348 GCA_013399135.1 Heliornis fulica
TCTGTGACACAGCACTTCATTACAGATGCAATAAGTAACTGACATTAGAAACCAGAGTGTTCCAAACAATTGCTAGAATTCAAAATATCGCATTCATAGCCTTTGTAATTAGTGATTACTTACTTCTGTTCTTCCTTGATTTCTGCAAAAGAAAATATTTCATGTTTTAGTTTCCATAATCTAATTCCACAAGTTTAGCTTCTCTGATAAAAAGGCAAATTCGGATTCTACTTTTATTACTCATTTTCACTCCTGAGCTGACAAAATATTTTTTGTTATGCTGATGCCCAAAAACAAACGGGAAAAGTCAGCAGGTGAGAACAGAAGCAGGAAAATAGCACATTTAAAGAACAATATCCAGCTAGATGTGCATATTTTTCTTGGGTCTACGAAATCAAATATCTTGTACTGGGACACAGCTACTCCCCAGTATGACTTCATATGATTTATATTCATAATCACTATATCAGGTATCAGAGAATTATGCAGAGTATTTGCAAGAAAGAGAGGTGCAATATTTTACAGAAGGTAGTTTCTTTAAAAAGTTGCAACCAATAAAGTTACTGTAAAGGCTTACTTGGCAATCCTCAGCTTTCCCACTTCTCCTCTTCCTGAAGCTTTACTCCACTGCTGTGACAAGTACTTGGGGACCTAAGAAAAGACGACAGATTCCACGTAAAGCAGATTTTAAAATTGTATATAAACTGTATGTGCATATAATTTTAATGTTTTTACTCTGACCACTCCAGGATACAGCATGAGCTAAACACAGAAGGCAATATAGAACCACAGGCTGGTTTGGATTGGAAGGGACTTCAAAGCTCATCTAGTTCCAACCCCCTGCCATGGGCAGGGACACCCTCCACTAGACCAGGTTGCCCAAAGCCCCATCCAACCTGGCCTTGAACACTGCCAGGGAGGGGGCAGCCACAGCTTCTCTGGGAAACCTGTGCCAGGGCCTCACCACCCTCACAGGGAAGATTTTCTTCCTAACATCTACTTTATATCTACACTCTTTTACTTTAAACTCATTACCTCTTGTTCTATCACAGCAGACCCTGCTAAAAAGTTTATCCTCATCTCTCTTATCAGCCCCTTCAGATACTGGAAGTTCTCCCCAGAGTCTTCTGTCCTCTGAAACAAGGCTGAACCAGCCCAGCTGTCCCAGTCTGTTTTCATAAGATTGGTGCTCCAGCCCTCTGACTATCTTCATGTCCTCCTCTGGACTCGCTCCAACAGCTCCATGTCTGTCCTGTGCTGGGGACCCCAGAACTGGACACAATACCCCAGGTGGGGTCTCACCAGAGTAGAGGGGCAGAATCACCTCACTTCCCTCAACCTGCTGGTGGCACTGCTTCCAATTCAGTGCAGAATACAGATGGCTTCCTGGGCTGCAAGCATGCATGCCAGCTCATGTCCAGCCTTTCATCCACCAGTATCCTGAAGCCCTTCTCTGCCTGGCTGCTCACAATCCCCTCATCTCCTAGCCTGTAATGACACCAGGTGCTGCCCCAACCCAGGTACAGAACCCTGCACCTGGCTTTGTTGAACCTCATGAGGTTCACATGGGCCATCTTCTCAAGCTGTTTATATATGTATATATTCTGATTCTGTTAGGGAAAGCAAAGAGAACAAAGTAGCACAAAATTATGGCCAGTGTAGGGTTGGTCATTGGGAACACTGGGAACATTTCAAAGTTCCCAAATGAGAGAAAATGTTTATAATACCTTGAATCTCAAATACTAGTATCCAATCATGAAGGGTAAAAAAAAGATCAGCATCATAAACTAAGAAGTCACAATAATTTTATCAGGTAAAACTTAACTTTTAAATATTCATTAGAAATTATAATCTTTCTGGATAAAAGAAAACAACTAAACCACACAACCACAATGATGAGGTGTTAGGTAATTAAAACTCAGAGCCCCAAAGGTGCTGTGAAGGGGAGGCTTATCAATCGGGGTGCTCAGTCACACTGAGCAACAAAGCTCTGTTCTTGGAAAAGAGCAGATCTGCCTCCCATCAGTCGCTCCCATCCCTCCAGGGGATTAGGAAAAGTGTTTGTGCAGCGGGTTAGTTCATAGAAAGAGCAGGCTGGTCAGTCTGGGAGGTGTGAGGGACTTCTGTGTTTTAGCTGTGCTGGTTATATATTTAGTGGGTACAGACACCAACGCAGCGCCTCAACCCATTTCCCTGAACATGGACACGAGGCAGGGACAGGAGCAAGGAGCCCTGTTTAACCTGATACATCAAAGGAGTGAAAAGCTTCTCCAGTGATGCCAACTGACCTGCATACCAACCCCTCCAGTTACACAGGTTCTGGTATCAGCAGCATCTGGTGACTTGGGCTCACGATGGTCAGTAAAGGTGTCTACTTAACAATCAAAAAAGCTGGAAGTTGGCTTTCTAAGCAGACCCATTTTTCCTCTTTTCTCACCAAAGTAGTGTTAGCTGAAATCACAGTCCACCTACCTTTGCTCTCTGGCCAAAAAAATGTATCAGCTGACTACAGCTAGGTAAACTAGACCCCAACAGCTGGCTCTTCCATGGCCAGCCCCAGCACCTTGCTGCAGCTGCTGTGTTGTACGTTCACATTCCTCAGACTCCCAAATGTGTCCCAGATGTGATGATGTATGCATGCCTGCATACAGCAGCAGCACTTTTTGCTGAGACAATAATGCTGGAAGAACATGTCCAGTGCTCAGCAGTTACCACAGTTCTCCTCAAAGACCAGGCAACCTCAAAGACAGCAAACAACATTTACTCTGTGAAATCAAAAGGCTGTTTGTTTCGTTACATGGTGCTACTGCTGATGAATGCTTACAAATCCAAGCACTTGGACCAGTGCAGTTCCCTGGGTCTTGAAAAGGTGGCCTGGGCTGGTGGTTGCCACCACCCTGCCCCAGAGAGGAGTTCCCAATTTGGCCCATGTGTCCAGCCCTGGTGAAGCACTTCGCGCTTCTCAGTTTAGCCCCAGAAGAATGAGGAACTAGGAACTTCTCTATCTTCTCTGCTATGCCTCATGGCATCGGTTCTAGCCATGTCTACCTTCACACGCAAGAAGCCAGCTCAAGCAGTCCATTATCAGCACAAAACACAATGTTTTGCAGATCACACAGATTTGCAGATCACAGTTTTTTCCCACTGCTCAGCAGTTATGACTGTCTTTTCTACGACAGCTTCTTCTAAAGACTGAACATGACACATTAGTACAACAAATGGGAGATTGGAGCAATTTCTCCCCCTACACACAAGATATTAGACATAGAAGTACCTTGGCATAGCAAGAAATGGAATACAGACCTGAGGCAATAAGGACAATCTCACATCTGACTATTGAAAATGAACTGTAAAATGTTCAAGTGATAAGGAAATTACAGATTTTGATTTTTTTTAAAGGAAATAGTTGAAAGCAGTCAGATAGAAGCAACTACTTCCTATAAGGATGTAGCAGTTGCAGGGAGAACATCAATTTTAAGACCTACAGCAGTCTGTCTAGCAAAACAGTGACTTGTTAGAGGGAACATTGTTTATTGTTCCAACACCATGTACTAAAGCAGTATTCTGATGGGGGAACTTTCTTTTTTTTTTCACATGCTCATGACACATCAGGACAAATCTACATTCTTTAATTTTGCAGCAAGGTTCTTTACTGGCACAGAAACATTTATTCTGGCACACACAGTCCACAGCGACTGAAAACATCTGTGCCCACATAGAAAAATGGTGTGAGACACAGCCAGAAAGAGAAACCTACTAAACTCTCCTCATGGCATTTTCTGCTTCAAGCAGCACAGATACACATTGTAATCAGATTTGTGTCTGCACAGAATAAACCTAAGCCAAATTTCACTGCACAGCTGAGGAGGCAAAGAGCCTGTTCCAGGAACTTGCTGACAAACAGCAACCTGCTAACTTCATACAGCTCAAAAGTATTTAAAAATAACCTTTCAAAAAAAAAACCCAAAACCAAAAACAAACAAACAAACAAAAAAAATCCAACCCAGGAAACATCTTCATACTGGTGCTTAGCACTTCCATTTAATCTCACAGCACCCCATGAAGTGCTATTGAATAACTTGAAAATTCAGATGTCCTCCAATTGCTCAGCCAAACTAAATGGGAGTCCAGGTTTCCATAAAGTCCTAACACTGGGTCAAAAAGATGCCCCAAATGCACAACAGAAAGCCATATATTGGCACAATCTATGATGCACATTGTTTCTATAGTTTTGAAATTGGTAATTTTCTACAACAGATTTCATGCCAGATCAGATATCATTTCTTTTCTAAAACCAAGATAAATGCTATGACATATGCCCCAGCTGACTCAATATAAATATTATTACGTGCTCACACCTAATCTGTATCTAATTTATGTTGCCAGGTAATAATGTAGACACACACTCAGTATGAGTGGACAGGGAGTGAAGGACTCTGATGCTGTTAAAATCAATGATTTGTTATATAATATAATCAGACAGGAAATTTATTCAGATTAAGAGGTTGCAGATCGATCATACTTCTTTCATCTGTACGAGAAAGTCTAAAATAGTGGAATTAATCATCTTTCTGCTGGCATATCTGCAGTGAAGAGCTATGAAGAGAAAGAAAAATGGTTATGGAGGACTGATCAAAGGATTACTTCTAGATGTAGTTACCTCAGTGAAAACCAGACAGCATCCTCAAAACCACATGCTAAACTCTGTAGCTACATGCTAATGTTGTAAACTGCAACAGGAATGATTAAAGTCTTCCACACTACAGGCATCAATTGTCACTTTGTTTTAACTTGATAAAAGTTTAACTTAGGGAGGATGCTCAGTTTTCAAACTCTTAACACTCCTTGAAAGAACATACAGAAAACAAGCATGACCTGCTTTTGCAGAGCAGAAAGAATTGTCAAAGATCCCAGAGCAGGATTACAACACACACTCAGCAACAGACAGACCTGCGGACACTGTGCCTACCACACTGCACGGCCACCGAACGCTTTCCATACAAGCAGCCCTTACTCTGGGATGCACTCAAAAAACCCACATGACTTAATCAGGAGAACAAATCTGTGGTACTCAGTAGGATCACTTCAAGACCCCTTCATGCCACTGTTTTCTGCCTGCTACTCGTGTCACACATACACCCAGGCACCCTGCAGGTAGTGTATGACACAAGAGCCTCTGCTACACACATCTTTCAGCTTGTTCGCAGCCTCCTATCTGCCTCAAGAACAAAAAACACTAGCAACCCCTATCTGTAATAGAAAACTGTAGGTAGTTTATAGGAAACTACATCAGCTCTTTCTCTACATAGCAGTCTATGTGCAGTATGTACATCAGGAGTGGAGTAAGGCTGATGTCAGGTTCTGTTTCCATTTCCCTTTGAACATACAAAAAAGAAATTTTGTAAAGATATCATCATTCTCAATACAGATCGGTGCAGATTAATGGGAAAAAAAAAACCCAAACACCAGACCATCACACAGGGAATAAGAAACTATGAGTTCCAATGCCTAACACTAAATGGACTTCACCACAACCAACACAGCACATAGTTCCTATAGTATTTCCCTAACTTGGCTTCTACTGAAAACATTAAAAAAATGTATTCCAGCTTCTTTCTGGGTTTGTACTAAAGCAACTCACTTAATTTCCAGTACCTCCTCTTACTGCTCACACTTCTAAAGTACTCATTACTACATTTTTTTATTGTCTGTTAAATAGTCTCTCTGGAATACTTCTTGTGCTAGCACACTACATGCTAAAAGGAAATTAAATAAGTCAGGTTTTTTATTTCAGCATAACTGATTGCTCTCTCCCTCAAAGGAAGGATAAATTCAGCCTCATTAGCTTAGCCAGTAAAGACAAAAGGTTCAGGTGTCATGCACTGCCATCCCTCTGAGTGCACTGAAGGTCCCAGTAACAAGGATGGTTGTTTCTATGTTCAGGTGAGAAGGAACTCAAAGGATAAAATCCTGCACATCTCTTGCTGTTGTCTACCAGCACCAGCAACTTTGTAGTTTTTATTATGCAAGAGTTAAATTATAAATTCAGACCACGTGCACAAAGGATTACTTTAACACTTACTTAGGAACACTCCTTTGAGTCTCATTTTCTCATTATACCAGACAGCACCCTCCGCTCAGAGTGGCATAAACTAGAAGCACAGTCATGCCTGAAAATTGCTGGTTTGCTTCAAGAACCATGGACCTATACCAGACTAAAGGACAAGCAAGTTCAGCATCCTGTCTCCAAGTGCAGTCAACAGCAGCAGTTAGGGAGAGCGGGAGCACGTAAGAAGAAAAGGTCTTTCCCCAGCATGCTATTCTGATTGCTGTGCTCTCTGACGCAGCAGCGGTGAGGTATAGGAGTATATCATGGGAGGTTCTGCACCGATGTGCAAAAGAACAACTTCACAGTGAGGAGCACTGGAACAGGCTGCCCAGGGAGGTTGTGGAGTCTCCTTCTCAGGAGATATTCAAGACCCGTCTAGACACTTCTTACCTATGCAACCTGCTCTAGGGAACCTGCTTTGGCAGGGGGGTTGGCTCGATGATCTCTTGAGCTCCCTTCCAACCACTACAATTCTGTGATTCTGTGATATTAATTTTTAATATATCAATCTGATTTTCTTGCCTGAATTTCTTTAATGACTTTTTGAGCTTCTATGAAGTTTTGATAATTTCTTGCAACAAGTTCCAAAACTTGAATATATACTGTGCAAAACAGTACCTGTTTTATATGCTCTGAGGATGAATTACTTTGGCACATCCTGACTCTTCTCTACTCATTTCTTCCCTGTCCACCTCTGACATTACTCATTACTATACAGAACTCTCTAGCAGACTTCCAAATCAATGATCTTGACAGCCTGGTAGGTAACAACAAATTTAGGAGGTCCCTCCACAGCCACTATTCCTTGTTCCCCAGACCATCCCTGCTGCCCTTCTCTGTTCTGTTTTTAGGTCTATTCTATACTTTCCACCACGAGACCATTACTACACACAAGTATGAAGGATACAGGCAATGCAATGGCATAAGGACATTTTCTCGTGTCTTTTGTGATCATGCCCAGTGTCGATTCTGCTCTTCTGACATGACATTCTCACAGTTATCCCCATCTACTGTGAAACTAAACCTCCTTTCTAATGACAGCGATCAGCAGGAACCGAATCGCTGTGCATTAGGATAGTTTTTCTCTATGCGCACCAGACTGGCATTTTCAACTCTATTTCATCTGTTGTTTTATCACCCTGTCACTCAGTATCATGATATACTTCTGCAGCTTTCTACTGTCAGCTTTCATTTTCACTACCTCAGATAAGTTATGAGTGTTCATAACTTATCTGAGTTATGAGTGTTCTTTATGGTTTCATGAAAGCAGATGTCCTGGTGGACCATGACATGGTGTCAATACAAAAGAGGAAGCCAAAGGCAGCGACTTACCCATCACCTGGGTAAGTGCGTTCCACACAGCAAAGTCTTAAACTCCCCACCATTTTCAGGGGCCAAAATAAGATGTTTTGGTGGCTGACGTTTGATGGTGTAGCACCCCCTCAGCAAACAGGACCAGTATGTGGACATTACCCTGTCCCCATGGCTTCTTTCAAGTTTACAGTCTAAGCCTGCTTCCTTCCTCCCCAAAGTAAGAAGTGGTGGGAGCTACCATTTACCCTTAAACAGAACAAACACAGGCCTGGAAAAACAGGAGCACATCCATCGGGGACTAGAATGGGGGCAGTGCATGTAGTTCCCCTACTGGCTAGGAATCTCCTCTTTCCTGAACCAATGCTTGTTGCTGACAGCAGAAACAACCAAGCCATCTTACAGAATCATAGAATCACCTGGGTTGGAAGAGACCTTTAAGATCATCGAGTCCAACTACAGCCTAACCCTTCCTAGTACATATCTAGAACGTGTCCTTCAGTACATCATCTATTTGCCTTTTAAATCCCCCCAGGGATGGTGACTCCACCACTGCCTTGGGCAGCCTGTTACAATGCCCAACAAGCTTTTCAGGAAAGATTTTTTTTCCTGATGTCCAACCTAAACCTCCCCTGGTGCAGTTTGTAACCATTTCCTCTTGTCCTATCACTTGTCACCCAAGAGAAGAAACCAACCCCCACCTCTCTAAACCCTCATTGCAGGTACTGGTAGAGAGCGATAAGGTCTCCCCTCAGCCTCCTTCTCTCCAGACTAAAAAGCCCCAGCTCCCTTAGCCACTCCTCAGAGGACTTGTGCTCCAGACCCTTCAACAGCTTCATCACCCTTCTCTGGACACTCTCCAGCATCTCAACATCCTTCCTGTAGTGAGGGGCCCAAAACTGCACCCAGCACTCGAGATGTGGCCTCACCAGAGCTGAGTACAACGGGACAATCACTTCCCTACTGCTGGTCACACTGTTTCTGACACAGGCCAAGGTGCCATTGGCCTTCTTGGCCACCTGGGCACACTGCTGGCTCATGCTCAGCCGGCTGTCAGGTAACACCCCCAGGTCCTTCTCCCCCAGGGAGCTCTCCAGAGCTGTCCCAAACCTGCAGCGCTGCTGGGTGTTATTGTGACCCAAGTGGAGGATCCGGCCCTTGGTCTTGCTGAACTCCATAAGGTTGGGCTCTGCCCAGCCTGTCCAGGTCCCTCTGCAGAGCCTTCCTGCCTTCCAGCACATTGACACTCCCACACAATTTGGTGCCGTCCACAGACTGAGGGTGCACTCGATGCCCTCATCCAGATCATCAATGAAGACGTTAAACAGGACCAGCCCCAGCACCGAGCCCTGAGGGACACCACTTATGACCTGCCGCCAGCTGGATCTAACTCCACCTTGACAGAGCAGAGCTGCAGAAGAGACTGCAGTGGCCCAGTTAGCAGCAGCAGAAGCAGACATGAGCCTGGCCCCGTACCAGACAGATGCTTGGTTTGGCCTGGATGAGCTTTATGCCTTGTCACAGTGCCTTCACTGCAGCTATACTGCTCTAGCGCTAAGACGAGCTGCAATGGCAGGAGACAGAAGCTCCTTTTCCTTACTGGGGTTTGGTGTTTGTTGCCTTCTTAACAGCGATGTGAAGCAAACGCGGCAGAACGCTCAGACTCTCTCGGACACTCGGGAGCTCTGAGGAAACCAGTTACGCCGCCCTGTCTGTCAGCCTTATCAAGGCACAGGCCGAGGCCAGCTCCCGCGTAACCCGGCCTTCCCGGCCCTTTTCCCCAGCGGCTGCCCGGGCAGAAGCCACGCGTGGCAGCTCGCCCAGCCCCCCGCCCCCACGCCAAGGGAAACGGGGGCCACCCTGCCCCCACGCCGCGGGCCGGCTCCCCAGCGCCTCAGGCACCGCTCCGCTCCCCGCTGCCCAGCGGCCGCCACCTCGGGCAGGGCACGGCGGGGACGGAAGAGGAGGCCTGGCCGCAGCAGGCCGCGCCGACGGCTTCTCACCTTCACCAGCCACATGCCCGTGTTCTGCTTGGCGCCAGTGAGGTCCAGCTCGCCCTTCTCGCTCATGGCGGGGCAGGGAGCCGGGCCAGGGGGAGCACGGAGCGGACGGACAAACGGACGGACGGAGCGCACACGCGAGCGCTTCCTCCCGCGGCCGCTGTACCCACCCGGACCCACCCGGCAGCGCACCTCCGCCAGACGGTGGCCCGCGGAGGACAAACTTCCTCCGCTGACGGAGAACGGTGGAGGAAGGGTGAGACGATGAGCTCTTCCTGTGGTTGGTCCATAGGTTCGAGTCCGATCCCGGTGCGGCCGCGGCTTGGTAGAACGTCCAGCGTGGTGCCCATGAAAAGTTACTCTCTCTCTGAGTGGGAAGGCTTGTCTGCCACGCTGGAGAACGGCAAGAGCATGCAAAATGATCTAGAAAAAATGGAGGAGCAGTCTGAAGGGAGAAGGAGATGGCACCTTGCCTCTGCGCTCCTGCACTGGTGGGAAATGTCAGGCTGGGGAAAAGGGTTCAGGGCATCACAGGATGTCCAGATGTTGCAGAACTGTGGGAAAAAAAAATCAAGTGAGTCATTTACATAGAGAAAAAGTGAAGAATGAGGCTTAGCATTCCACAAAGAGCCTGGCGAAGTGTTGGATCAGGCTGTGCAGTGATAATCAGGCTATCTGAATATGGGCCAGCAGTGTGCCCAGGTGGCCAAGAATGACAGTGGCATCCTGGCTTGTATCAGAAATGGAGTGACCAGCAGGTGGTGGTGATTGTCCCCCTGTACTCAGCACTGATGAGGCTGCAGCTTGAGTACTGCGTTCAGTTCTAGGCCCCTCACTACAAGAAGGACATCCAGGTCCTGCAGTGGGTCAGGAGGAGGGCAACCAGGCTGGTGAAGGGAGCAGCTGAGGGAGCTGGGCGTGTCTAGTCTGGAAAAGGGGAGGCTGAGGGGAGACCTTATCACTGCCTACAATTACCAGAAAGGAGGTTGTAGAGAGGTGGGCGATGGTCTCTTCTGCCAAGTGACAGGTGATAGGACAAGGGGAAATGCACCAGGGCAGGTTCAGATTAGATGTCAGGAAGAAATTCTTCACCGAAAGAGTTGTGGGGATGTGGAACAGGCTGCCTTGGGAGGTGGTTGAGTCACCATCCCTGAATGCATTTAAAAGACAGGTCGATGAGGTGCTCAGGGATATGGTTTAAGAGAGGACAGATACAATTGGACTCGATGATCTTAATAGTCTTTTCCAACCTGTGATTATGTGTGTGATTCTGTAATGGAATGGCATCTCAAACACCAAAAATGGCAGAAGAGAGCAAGTGTCTGCCAGTTCTGCTTTAAGGGTTTGCATAAACTCTTTTTTTTTTTGTCCCTATTTTACAAGTCTGTGCCTATCACTGGAGTTTTCCTAATGTCTAGATTGTTTTCCTTGTTGCAGTTTAAGCCCATTATTTCTTTTCCATCCATTGCAGACATGGAAAGCATTTTATTACCTTCCTCTTTGCAGTTTTACTTTATCCCTTCACAAGTTATATCCCTTTGGTTTACCTCCACTTATACTAAACAACCTCAGTTTGTTCAATTTTGTCTCATAGGTCATATTTTCTAGACCTCTGCTTGTGACCATTGCGCTCTGAATTCTCTCCGGTATGGGTGCACATCCTCTTTGAAGTCTGGTTGCACAAGAGTGAAGGTCATAGTCCTTTGGAGACCGCACCAGCAACAAGTGGAGAATATTTCTGGTACAATATGCAAGACATTGCTCATCTGGCTTGCAGAAAACGATCTCAGTATTACATCTCAGATATGTCTTTCTAATTATAGGCAAGCATTTAGGTAACTAAGGAGCACAATGCTTTTATGCAAGTCTGAAGCAACAACAGCTAACATTGAACTATGCTGATTAGGATTAATTAAATTTTAAAATTACTTTTGTTTTTACATTGGAACTGTACATGTGGAACTCATCTGGGAGGATAGATGAAGCTTATATGGTTAGTCATCTTCCACTAAAAATTCAGATTTCATTCAGACAGTCTTTCACAGACTCATCAGGGGTGCTACCTCAAATGCTAACAAAAACGGATGCAGATGCATCTCAACAGTGGTAAAAACAGAAACCATTTGTGGGAATCTGCAACCTCCAAATATCAGAGGTCTAAGATTGCTAAGTTTTGTTCATCTGGAAAAAGAGTGGATCTACACAGGTAAACATCATCGATTTACAGTTTGCTTTTCGGTCCTATTCCAATAATAAACTGTGCTGTACATAGGGCAGTTTGTTCCTGGGCTCCCTGACCATCCAATAGAAACCCAAAGGCACAACTGGATATCCAGGATGGTATGGATGCTCTCAAGCCATTTTGCAGGATATCTGCTGTTCCACACCCTGCTATAAAATAACTTGGTGACGGGTCTGTCAGAAATAAGGAGCTCAGTGATAAGGTTTTCCTAGAATCACAGAATCACAGACTGGTTTGGGTTGGAAGGGACCTCAAAGATCATCTAGTTCCAACACCCTGCCATGGGCAGGGACACCCTCCACTGGACCAGGTTGCCCAAAATCTAGCCTTGAGCACTGCCAGGGAGGGGACCACCACAGCTTCTCTGGGCAGCCTGTGCCAGGGCCTCACCATCCTCAGAGGGAAGAAAGCTATTTAAACATAGCCACTTCCAGTTTAAAGCCATTGTCCCTTGTCCTGTCACAACAGATCCTTGGAAAATGTCCCTCTCCAGCTTTTCTGTAGGCCCTTTCAGGCTGCTATAAGATCTCTTTGGAGCCTTCTCTTCTCCTAGGCTGAAGAAGCCCAACTCCCTCAGTCTGTCTTCAAAAGAGAGGTGCTTCAGGCCTTTGAGAATCTCCGTGGCCTCCTCTGCACTTTGTCCAACAGTTCCATGTCTGTATTGAACTGAGGACCCCAGGGCTGGATGCAGTCCTGCATGCTGCCAGCTCAGTCTGCATGCTCAGATCACACCTGCCACCACTTTTAAAACCAGAAAAGACCAGGTGGAATGGATGTTTCCAATAGCAGTGACATTTTCAGCAAGGCAGCATCGCAGTAGGTTCAGACAAGCCTGTGCTTTGCCAGCGGGGTGGTGGAAGGAGAGGAGCTCTGTTTGCGAGCAGCTCAGCAGCAGGTGACAGCAGCGTGGCTGACCACCTCGGGACTCCTTAGATAAGGAATCCACGAGGAGCCATTGCTCCTATTCCAGATGTAAATGGCAACAGTGAAAACCTCTGTAAGAGCCTGGCAGTTAAGGTGGCTCAGCTGGCAACCGGGAAGGGAAGGCGGCCAAGCAGAGATCTCTCCTGGCTCCCTCCAGGCAGCCTCTCCAGACCTGTTTCCATGGAAACTGAATTTAAAGGGACAACAAGCAGGGGAAAAAAGCGCATTTTCATTAATGCCTTATTTAAAATCTCAACCTTCTGTTTGCCAGGGACACATTTAGCACCACGGAGGAGGATCCAGGGACCAGCTGCTGAGCAGCAGAGCTGTGTCTTAGTCACCCACTTTCTTCTTGCTTGCTTGGAAACAGATGTTGTGTCTGAGGGGGTAGGTGGCCAAATTCAGATTTTCACAAACTTTCTTCCCCACTCTGCCTCCATCCAAGTAGGTGAGATGAAAAGGCTGCAATGTCATCAGAAGCTACACACAGTTTCTCTTAATTGGTTTTAGAAATGGGTTAATCGCTGAAGCCTGATGGTGCTGGTTGATCTCAACCAGCACAGCAGAAGATGCAAAAGTCTTGATTCTGTCCTGTTGAAGCTGACAGGAGTTTTTCCATCAGAAACTCATGTTCTTTCCTCTAAACCCAGCAAAGATGAGAGAGGGTGTGCTCCTGGGACCTGGTAGGTTTCAGTGATGGACACCATCAGACAAGTTTCACTGAATCTATCAATCTCAGGAATCAAATGGAGTTTTTAGGGAGAAGAGAGCTCCTGGCAAAATGAATTGCACATAGGAATGCTTGAAACACTCACCTTTGGGGAAAACCTGATTTATTATCACAGAATCATAGAATTGTCTTTGTTGGAAGGGACCCTTTAGATTATCACCCTAACCTGTCATCCACTACTAACTCTTTTTCCTTAGCACCACATGTAACCACCTCCAGTGATGTAGACTCCATCTCCCAGGGCAGCCTGTTCCAGTGCCTAACAATCCTCTCTGTGAAGTTTTTCCTGAAATCCAATCTAAACCTCCACAGCACAAATTGATGCTATCTCCTCTTGTTCTATCACTATCTCTAAGGAAAAAAGATCAGCCCCTATCTCTCCACAATGTCCTTTCAGATAGTTGTAGAGAGAAATTAGGTGTCCCCTCAACCTCCTCTTCTCCAGACTAAACAACCCCAGTTCCGTTAGCTGCCCCTCATAGCATTTATCCTCCATTTACTCTCCAGTTTATTCTCCATTTATCCTGTAGTGGGTAGCACTAAAATGTGATGCCTGGGAAGGCTCTTCAGCTCCTGACACGGTGTGCCCATCTCTCTGAGGGTGTTCCTGGGGGCAGCGCTCATGCATGTACAGGTCACTGCTTCATGAATCACTGGTTCCCACCAGAGACAGGGACACCTGGACATGAAGGAAGAGAATTGGTCAGTGAGGCCACATGCTTGCTTTTTCTGAGTCCCACCCCCAACAGCAACAAACAGAGTAACCCCCACTAGACAGCTCCTCTGGGAGGAAAAAGTCATGGGATAACATTGGTTTAGAAACATCAGAATTCTTGGTGAAAAACTACATTTTTTTTCTTTTATTGTTTTTCCTGGTTCAGGGAAACACCACGGGAAGTCAGGTGGGCTGTGTAGAAAGGAAATAAAATAGAACATATGATAATTACTGTATTGTGAGCTAATACAACACAGAAATCTATATTGGGGAGGATCACCTCCTTCCACCTGCTGGCTATGCTCCTCTTAATGCACCTTCTTGGCCACCAGGGCACACTGCTGGCTCATGGCCAACCTGTCATCCACCAGGACCCCTAGGTCCTTCTCCGCAGAGCTCCTCTCCAGCAGGTCATCCCCCAGCCTTTACTGATACCAAATGCTTGAATGTATTGAGTTCTGGCCAGGAGCAGAAAAGGAACAAGTTGAAAGTTTGTAGGTGAGAATTAAAGGCCAGGCTGTCATGGAGGATACTGTTGTGGGTGTCTATTACAGGCCTCCTGATCAAGAAGAGGATGTTGATGAGGCTATCTACAGGCAGCTGAGAGTAGCCTTGTGATCCCAGACCCTGGTTCTTATGGGGGATTTTAACTACCCAGATATTTGCTGGAATGCCTACACGGCCAGCCACTTGCAGTCCAGGAGGTTCCTCCAGTGCATCGACGACAACTTCCTGATACAAATTGTGAATGAACCCACTAGGAGAGGAGCACTGCTGGATCTTGTTCTTGCTAACAAGGAAGGACTGGTTGAAGCACTGAAAGTTGAAGGTAGACTTGGCTGCAGCAACCATGAGATGGTGAAGTTCAAGATCTTATGTGGCAGGAGGAAAACCTCAAATAGGACTGTAACCATGGACTTTGGCAGGGCTGACTTTGGCCTCTTCAAGCAATTACTGAGGGAAATTGGACTGGGTACTGGGATGAAAAAGAGCCCTCTAGCAGGGGGGTTGGACTAGATGATTTTTCAAGGCCCCTTCAAACTCCTAACATTCTGTGATTCTGTGGTTCTGTGATAAACTACAAGCACTGAATTACACTAGGCAGGTGAATCCCAACTTGTGTTTCAGTTTATAAGCAAGGCAGAGTGCATGTGTGGAATCTTAACCCGAAGAAGAAAATTTCCCTACTCTGGGTGCATGACAACAGAGAAGAAGGTCATTGCTTTGAGTGACAGAAAAATGGAGTTACACCTTGTCTGGCTCCTTTTCACTACTCTGCTGTCAAAGATCTTGCAGGTGCTCTGTATTTACTACTTTCCACTTGGTGGATTAGGAGGAGAGGTGTGTATCTGGCACAATGTGAGGAGGAGAGGGACTACAGCTCCTGGCTGTGGTCCTGTGCCATCACATTAAGCACATGAAAGCCCCTTCCTACCTGAACTGCTGCAGTGACTTTGATGCTCTGGGAGTCGCATTCCAGATATGCCATAGGGATCCAACCATGAGCTCTCCCTGAATGATAATCCACACCACAGGCTCCCCTTTCCATGAAAGGCACTGGGGCCTGGCCAGCAAAGCCCCAGCCCATCACAATGTTGGTGTGGCCGGGGACATGTGGGAAGTGTTTGGGAGAGGCCATGATGAGGTCATGCCGGCTGCCTGGCTGGCCCGAGAGCTGGGCAGCCCTAAAAGCCAGAGGCCACAGCCTCCTTCTGGTGGTCACATGTAGCTTAGTCATCTTGCAGCTCAGAGGTATTTAAGATCAAAATGTTCACTTTGATTCATGCATCTAGAAGATCTTGTTTTGGTGATATGTCACTCTTCTTCATGTCAGGTCTTCTTGGGTATGGCTGGAACACCCGTCTCCTTTTCTGGCTGCTGGTGTTGAGCATGTTGAACAACCACCATTTTCCGGAGTCACACTTCACATGTGATGGGAGCCCTTGGCATCCACAAGTGATTCCTGGTAGGTTTGGGATATTTTCTCATCTCTTGGTTGTCAGGTTTCCAGAAGACTTTTCACTGGGAAACAGTGATGGCCCAGAAACCTTGTTACACCTCTCCCATTCTTTGTGGATGGGGTGACACCCCCAGTCTGTTTTCTATCATTTCCACTTGCTGGAGAGGCTGAGTGCTGCCCACATCTGCATGCTGCCTGAGTTCATCTGTGTACACAGAAACTGTGCTGGGCCTCCATAGGGTCAAAACATTCAGGTCTGGAGCTAGTGCTGAGATCCGCCTTCCTGGGCACAAAGTAAAGCTCCTGCAGAAGCTGAATTTCACTTGGGAGCAGCAAGCCAGGCAGCTAATGCCCTGACTTCATTCATTCCTGTCAGCCAACCCCCTCATTAACAAATTAAGGTGGGCAGGGCACTCCTTTTGGAAGAGGAAAACTAATGGAGTGAGATTGTTACAGAGCTCCTTGTCCTGCTCCATCACAAGTACTTCACAGCGTCAGCAGAGCTCCACTGGGCAGAAAGGGTCTGTCCTCTAGCCTGAATATCTGATTTCCAGTATGAAATGAGCCCGAGGCATCACAAACAAGCAAGAATTAAATCTCAAACTACCATTAATGCTTGAACAGACAGGGCAAGCAGACTGCAATTCTTTGGTGCATCATTCTCTTGCCTGCACTGCAGACGGTCTGTGGAACCTGGAAAAATGGGAGGAAATAATCTGCAAGAGGCAAAAAAACATCTGGGCTGAGCAGGATCATTTATTTGGGAATAAGAGAAAGTGTGTGTAGCTGATTCCCGAAGCAGAGCAGGGGCCACTAAGCTGCATATCTTTTTTCCTCTGGCAGCAATGGATTCTCAGCATGCTTCTTTAAGGCCAAAATACATGGTGCAGCCAAGTGTTTTCATGTGTTTTCAGACCACCTCTGAGCAGTACATTAATAACAGACTTGTTCACCCCAAGCTGTTCTGTGTCAGGGGTTGCAGAAGCATCAAGCTCATGGTAGAGCTGCCATTGCAGTGCAGTGCTAGGTGGTATGAAACTTCACCATCACACATCTGCATGAACACACTACTCAAACCCCCACTCCTGATCAGAAAGCGATCTTCATTTGTCCTGGGGTGTATCAGACTGGTGGGGGGGG
>VXBZ01011923.1:74752-115506 GCA_013399135.1 Heliornis fulica
ATTCATTCATTCATTCATTCATTCATTCATTCATTCATTCATTCATTCATTCTTTTAAATTCTTTCTGTATGTTTACAGACACACATGACTATGTATGCTATGCATAGGAGAAGACCTTGTTTTCAAGATGGAGGAACTACCACCACAGTGCTTACAGTTT
Source organism: Heliornis fulica (assembly GCA_013399135.1). Lineage (NCBI taxonomy): Eukaryota > Metazoa > Chordata > Aves > Gruiformes > Heliornithidae > Heliornis > Heliornis fulica. The sequence continues at coordinate 74,914 of VXBZ01011923.1, forward strand.
CCCCCGTACCACATCCTCCATCACATTAACAACATGCAGTGAGTTTGACTGTAGCCAGTTTGTCCTCTTGTTTGGATTTTCACCATATCAAGGAGTTGGGGTAAGGGGGGGCGGGAAGGTGGAGGAAGAGAGAATTGAAATATGCAGCTGAACCATTTCTTTGTTTAATAAAGAAGACATTTGTCAGAGAATTTCAGACCTGCTTGATCTGAATTTAATTTAAAATAATTTCTTTTTAAAAATGACTGTAAAATTGACATTTTCTCTTTAACTCTGGCATAAAGAAAAAGTATTGACTAGCATTTTTCACTCTCTTGTAGCAAGGAAGGTCCTTAATCATGCAACATTTTAAACCCAATAATAGTACAAAGATAATGTGAGCTCTGAGCACCTTGGTGCTTTCTAAATCACCTTTTCCTTGTAGGTGAGTAGAAAACTTTACACAGAACTGAGTGCTACCTGTTCTCCAGTACTCCACTCCTTCACCTTTTTTCTGATCCCTGAGTTTTCTCTGGTGATGTACCACCACAGCACAAAAAGTCAGCACTACTTACAGTGCTGGACTTTCCACTAATGACTTGGTGAAAGGCAGGCATTTTTTATTCTGTTACAAAAAAAAAAAAAAAAGTATGTTTCAATGGATTTATTTCCTTTGTGTTATAATTTAGCAAATGTGACTATATGCCAGTGATAGTGCCAGAATTATGTAGATATAGACAATGTGCGGTTCCAAAATATGTTATTGATATATAAATTATCTCCTTATGGACTGTTGTTTTGCAGAGGGAACTTTCCAGTGACCCTAGGAGGAAACTCTGTGACTAAGATGACCTAAAAAAGCATTAGTGACTAGAAGAGCAAATCTAGAAGGCTGCAAGAGAACAGGATGCTCCTGTTGGGAGGCCAGTCAGCTGGTTGTGTAGGGATCACACTGTTTGAACATGTAGAAGACTGGCTGATGACCTCCTGCATCTGTCTGCAGTTGAGAGCATATTCAGGTATGTACAACTTTGATATTGTACATGAGCCATCAAGGTACACTTGCAGCCTAGAAAGCCAACCATATTATCCTAGGCTCCATCAAAACCAGCATGACCTGGTCAAGTGAAATGATTCTGCTCCCTATGTCACTCTGGTGAGACCCCACCTGCAGTACTGTGGGCAGTTCTGGAGTACCCAGTGCAAGAAAGACATGGAGCTGTCAGAGAGAGTCCAGAGGAGGCCACAAAGATGATCAGAGGGCTGGAGCACCTCTCCTGTGAGGACAGGCTGAGGGTGTTGAGCTTGTTCACCCTGGAGAAGAGAAGGAGGCTCCAGGGAGACCTTATAATGGCCAGAAAGGGCCTACAGCAAAGCTGGAGAGGGAATGTTTATAAGAACATGGAGTGATAGGTCAAGGGGGAATGGCCATAATCTCAAGGAGAGTAGATTTAGATGAGACATTAGGAAAAAACTTCCCAGGGAAGCTGTCTCTGCCCCCTCCCTGGCAGTGTTCAAGGCCAGGTTGGATGGGGCTTTGGAAACCTGGTCTAGTAGAGGGTGTCCCTGCCCATGGCAGGGGGTTGGAACTGATGGCTTTTGTGGTCCCTTCTAACCCAAACCAGCCTGTGATTGCATTGAGTCTATATGTATATAAATGTGATAAAGGCATCTAGTTTGTGGGTGCCACTGCCTCAGAAATGCTAACTGGTACCCTGCAATGCCACATATTTAAGTCCTGTCATTAAAGGAACCAAACCACATGTATTTTCGTCCAAACATGTATCCCATCTTTGCACCTGGTTCCAGCTCAGTCACAGCAGCACCTCCCACTAAGCTTTCCATGACATAATTAACCGGAAACATCAGACACTTTGGCTTCATTACTGCTGCGAACTGCCTGCAGGTTCCCTCCAAAGCCTTTGCACCTAATGGCCTTCACTGCCAGGTCCTTTTTTCTCTAAGTGCCAGTTGTTGGCACTTCTGTAAAACAGTGCTAATGATCTAATAAATATGATTATAGGAAAGTGGGTTGTCTCCTCACCATATAAGCTAGCAGTGTTATGAGGGGCCAGAGCAAAATGCATTCCTTTTGCCACAAGGAATGGCTTTCCTGCTAAATTGAAATGAATACATTGGAATGAGTAAAAGGTGTTACAGACCTACAACTAGATCACATTTTGCTGGGTTTCTGGTGATGGATGAGGTTAAATAAGGTCTGAAATTTTGCCTTCTAGTTAATTATTATGAGTTAAACATGAAAGAAGAACAGAAATGGCGTTTCAGTCAGTGGGAGGAAAGTAAGCAAAAGAGAAACAGGGGAAACATCAAATAAAAACAGTGAAGACAAGAAGAGCCAATGAGAACATGAGTGCCAAATAGTGCTGAGAGGGGCAGGAACTGCAGCTAACCTTGATGGCTTCATGTGGCTTCATTTTATCTTCTGGTAAGTGTCACATGGGGCTGGAGGAAAGAAATATCGTGGTTCTGGGATTATTTATCATCAGAAGCTGTTTCCTCATAGCCTGCTTCTTGCAGGCTTATCACTGAGAACAATTTCTCCTGGAGACCGAGTGTTTGGCAGCAGCAGCAGCCCTCAAATCAGCACTTGCAGCTTGCAGGATACATCCACCTCCCGCTAGAAGCTCACACTCTGTTTCACATACCCTTGTCATTTCTGAAGACCCAACACAGTCAGGAGTTCAGCTCTTCGGTTCATATACTCTTAAGGATGAATCACTGAAGCTTTATCTAACAAAGCTGAATGTTAACCTCTTTTCTAGAGTTACTAGAAGAAAAAACATAAATAACAAAAGGACGTTTCTGACTGCAATGAGATTTCCCTTCAGAGCCCACAGTGTCTTCACTAGCTTTGCAGACCTCATCCTATTACTTCTCCCTGTCCTAAGGCTCACAGGACCTTTCCTCCTTTTACCCTCTGCTTACAGTGGCTCTCACTGACACTCTGAATTTGAGCTCTTTACCCTCATTTTATGATTTCATTGCACTCCTTTTTGACATGCATAGCTGTCCTCACCTAAATAACCTTCCTCATTTTCCAAGGCTTTACCATTATATTCTTATTCTTACATATACACATTGCTAAAACCACCATCTCTTGTGCAGCACCAGCACTACATCAATCACATATTATCCTTTCAGTATTCTTATTAGCGGAGCCTTTGCCTAATCTGTCCTTCCTCAGCGCGGGGCTCAGAGCCCCTCAGCAAATTAGCAGCGTTTTGCTGGTTTGCTTTTCCCCACCGTTCTTTGAGAAAGAGTATTCCCCCTCTGCCTGCCTTGCCTTGCCTTGCCTTGCCCCGTGGATCTGGTTCATGCCTGCACGGAACGTTGCCTAGTTAGATCTGAGACAGCAAACGGAAAGTAATCCTTTTAGGTACATCCCGATAGGAGCCGCAACATGTCTCCTTCCTTCAACATCTCTGCCTCTAATTTAGTGATTTGCTGTTAACGATTTGCTATCGTTGCCGACTCTGACTCAGACGTCTGGCAAATAAACACCAAAGAACAACGCTGGCCCCAGCTGAGCCTCTCGCTCATCTCGTCGTCCCTGCTGTGCATCACCGGCACCTCTGATGGCCCCTGGCTACCGCTGAAGATCCTAACGCTTTTGATCAGGAGTTGAGACAGCGAGGACTTGAAGCCAGCCATGGGCTTTACCCTCATTTGCTGGCATGTTACACTAGACAATAGCATCTCCCTAAGAACTTTCTTTGTTCTTGTGGAGATCTTCTGGGGTGAGACAGCAGGCATCGTTATGGCAGTGCTAGAAATAATGAAGTCTGATTTCTCATCTGCTTGTGTCTCTTGCTTGGCTGACTTTGAGTCCCTCCTTTGGCTCAGTCAGGCTTTCCTCCCATCTTCAAATCTTAGATATGAATATGACATTAACAGCTATATGTCACTTTCAACATGTAGAAGGTTAAAATTGAAAAAGGGAAAGATTTAAGGATTTTTCTCACCGTGTGGAAAGGCAAGTGGCAGAGCTCAGATTAAATTTCTGGGACTCGCTCTCCTTGCCCTTTTCTTCTGATCTCAGTGACACACAACTATGCTTCTGCTGAAGCAAGCCCAGACATAGGAAGTCCCTTGTGCCTGCCAGCCCATCGTGTGCTTTCTAGGCATACACAATCCATTACAGAGGGGAGCCCACTTTTACATTAGAAATGTGGATGGACAACACGAAATCATCAAGATGACTGCTCGATAAAACCTGGCTTTTGAAAATCAAGGTAGGTCATGCCATGTGTCCTCACATCTCAATAAGATGTGGGTTTGGCATGACCTCCCGTTGGAGCACTTGTGGGTCAAGGCATTTTACCTCTTGTAAAACATTATTGTTTGAACCATAATAACAGTTTTGATGAGGGACTTTGAAGTGGTTGTTGGAGTAGCCAGCGAATTCACACAGAGAGAAACAAATGCAAGAAGAATGGGTAGCAATTTCATTTGGGTGAGATGTGTACTTATCTGACATGTCTGTGCATAACAAAAGCCTGGATATTAAATCATCCATGGCCTCTGCTGAGTGATGGTGCAAATTATTTCTGACAGCCATTCAGAGGTGCTTCAGTTAAGCACCCGAAACTGTGCGGCTCTTCACCAGAAAATTTGCTGGTATTTTGAAAACATTGTGGTACTTCCCTAGTCTCAGAAATCATTGACAACCTGTCAAAGATAAGAGTCAGCATCAAAGTCTCCGCACTAATAATTACTCTTCTAACCTGCTAGAGAAAGTGCCAGATATTCACCTTCTTCAGAGGAAACGTGACATCTCTGGCAGCTAATAATATCCTTTTTAACGTATTTACAGCAATTGTTCATTCTGATCCTCTCCAGAAACGTAACTTCTGTAAGCTGATTTGGAGAGCGCCCGGGGAGCGCTGGATAGTAGCAGATTCCCGCTCCTTCACTGTTGTTAGTCTGTACTTGTAAACAGTGGAAACATGAAAATAGAAACATGAGTGTTGTTTGAACAGCTAATATTTGCTATGAAGAAAGTGGGTCCACGACTAGGGGCAGATCCCACAGCCTCTGCTCAAGTGAGTCATCTCTCTGCACACAAGTGGTGCTGTCAAGTTCAATAAGCCTGTCTGTGGATCATACTCATCAGCCTCCCATCATCTGTGGCACGGGGACGAAGATGCGGATGGTTTGTGCATCGCCAATCCTCTGTGTATTTGTGCGCGTGAATCTACAATTCATGGGGGAGAGTGTGTGTGGGAAGAATGTAAAAAAAAAGTGGAAATCAACTCAAAATTAAAAAACATCTTCTTCCACCTAAACACACTCCATCGAAGTTAATGTGCCACCACATGAGGTACGGCATTGCTTATAAAAGCACTTCCTGGAAAGTCATTGAAACTGCAAAGTCAAGTAGCCAAAGGTTAAAAGAAGCCCAAATTTGGGCTGCCCACACAGCATTTTTTCTGTACATCTATGTTTCTGCATTATAATAGAGCTTTGAATGCCATGATAATGTGGCATTTAGCTTCTTTTCCTATTGAGAGGAGGCCCTTGTGGTCATGCAGTCTGTGTAGGTGTGTGTCTGCTTGACAGTTGTCCCCTCCCTGGCTTTCAAAACCATCCATCACTTGTAACCAAATCTCAAAGGTACCATAATGCCATAAATGCATTGAACTGGAGATTCAGTTGAGGAAAGTGGTCCCACTAGAGATCCAGCGAGAGAGAGAGAGAGCGAGCAGTGTAAAACCAGCCCTTGCTACACACTTAGAGAAGCAACCTGAGGGAGGAGATTCTAAAAATGCTCCAGGTATGGGAAAGCCTCAGCTGATCTCCATACTTAAGTAAACACTTGGGCACAGCCAAGGTTCCCTTCCTGTGTTGTTATGTAGATGAGATAAATCAATATTGTAAGTGATACTCTTTCAGTAGGTCACCCTCCAGGCTGGTCCCAGAGCTCTGTGTTGTTCTGCACAGCACTTCCCATGGAGACACTGCTATTGTGTTGGCTTGGCCCACACTGTGGGACTTCTGCATCCTCTGGCCTACACTGATTTCCATGAACAATGCTCCTTCTCCATTGGATCTTCTGCAGAAGCCATTGTTGTAGCCTGTGAGGCCTTTGCAAACACTGTGTAAGCCATCTTCAGGAGCTCCAAGTGAGGATTCCTGTCTTCAAGGAGAAGAGATTCAGGTCCTCTCCAGCTGTGGAAATGCGTGGCGGGGATATTATGCAGGTGTCCTGGAGGTACAGGTAGGACATGCTGTCCTACTCATGCATTAAGTTGTCAGGTGCTGTATAAATTCCTGGAGGAGAGCAGAGCAGGTGGCTCCCTGCAGAGAGACTGGTCACGGTCAGGAGCAAACACGAGCAGTGATGGATAAGTGGTGGGAGTGACAGCAGGCTGGAGTAGCTATGCCTGGACCTGTCTTTCCAGGACTGAGGGAGACCATTACCTCCATGTTCTACAGGTGGGTAGCTGAGGCTCAGTGGAAGTGCAGCTCAGGTGCTGCTTCCCTTCTGGAGAGGAGCCTCCTGAAGAAAAAAGTGAAGAGGTGTTTCTTCCAGACAGAGACTGAAGGAGCAAAGAGCTTGTAGCCACGGATCAGTGTTTCTTGTTGAAGGTGAACACTGATTATAAACTAGTACTCAGATCCCATTGTGTCCTGTGGAACAGGATTTAAGATCTGTCGTGAAACATGTCATAGTGTTACACCTCTGGTTTTTATAAACCAGCCCCAGTTGCATGCTGCCCCTTCTGTTTCCAGTCTGTGCCACCTTTTGGTGTGGCAGTATTGTTAGAGCCAAAGGTTTAAAGATGATAAAGACTTTTGGCTAAGTGTCATAGCTTTTATGAGGCCAGCTAATATAGCTGGAGAAAACAGATAAGGTTTGGGGCACGTACGCTCCTCAGACACTGCGAATTTCAAAACGCAGTGAATTTCAAACCTAACTGCACATGGGGAACAATTGTTCTGGGTTTAATTAGACCTGTGTCTGAGCTAGACATCTGACAGCACCCGTGGAATATAAAGAGGATATTGGTGGTTATCTCCTAAGGGAAAAAGAGAGACAGGTAATTTGTAGGATAATAGTAGCACAATGTAGAGCATTGAGAGATTAGTGGGAATGGCAAAAAGAGGAGGATGGTAATGTGCTCCAAAGCATTAGTATTCAGAAAACTGATGAGATAAGAGTTCCCAGATTTACCTAGGGAAGGTTTTGTACCTTTTCTGTGAGAATTTGGGCTGGGAGATCAGAGGTAGAATGACTACACTGTAAGAAATGTTGCCTGTTGGAAGCACTTCATCTCAGCTGATTTGTATGAAGAGTTGAAGATCGTAACTTTTGACAGGCTGAGAAAAAAGCGCTTTCTTTTTCCTTTGCACAGTTGTGCCTATTGCATGTCAAACTCCCAAGCATTTGGCAGATCTTCCCTGTCTCAGCTTAGCTGCTAAACCAAGAATTCCTCCCTGTGAAAGGTGACTTTGCAACCAAAATTGCTCAGCTGCTAACTGAGGAGTTGCAGCAGTCAAAAAAGGAAGGAAGATGCCGCAGTTACCTGTGTCTCACCTCACTTGCTGTTGATATTTGGATGCTGGTGGGGGTCCGTACCTCTTCTGTGTGCCTAAAGCTAGCCAAGAGGTTCCAGGTTCACTACAGGACGTTTTTTCTTTAGGAGAGCAGGTATACAGGAGATGTCAAAGGAGGAAGCTTGAGATCCGTGTCCCAGGAGGTATCAGCCTGTTGGGCTTTGCCCGTCTTCCAGCACAAGTGAAGATCACCAACAACTGGTGTCCAGGCAGCTCCTTTCACCCACAGTTTGCCAGGACTTTGATGAGCAGGATTTGACACATGGAGATGGGACAGAAATGTCACTGTTTGCCTCATCTGATGGTGAGACATCATTTCATCCCAGGAAAAGACTAGGTGAAGCACATTTCTCCATGTCCTTCTAGAGAGCTGGCCAGGAGTTTCCTGTGGGCCAACCCAGCAATATGGACTGGTCCTATGGGATGGACCTGCTCACAGATCTGCTCAGTCTGGAAATTGCTGCAGCTCCTGCCTGCCTGGGAAAGAAGAACTCAGCCAGTCCCCTTGCTTGGGGGTACAGCATCGCTAGAGCAGCTCTCGGAGAGCTGCTCCTCAAGCTCCAACCAGTTTCTTCTCAGTATTTGTGACCTGAGAGGGTCCAAGGCTTGCAGATGAAAGTAGATTTGGTAAAAAAAAAAAAAGTATCTTCCTAATGCTAGTGGGACCCCCCAATTTGTCTCTCCCCAATTTAAGTTCATATTCCAAAGCAGAACCTCTCAGCAACACAGAGCTAGGAAGTCTTCCATATCACAGAATCACAGAATATTAGGATCTGGAAGAGACCCTGAAAGATCATCCAGTCCAACCCCCCTGCCCAAGCAGGATCATCTAGAGTAGATCACATAGGAATTCAGCAGTGCTGCTGGAATTTGTGCTCTGACATACCTGAAAAAGAAAAGGGACAGAGTCTTGTGGGTGGATCAGACTTGACACCTAAGGTAGGTAATGCCAGCTGAAAGGAAAGTCACAAATACCTGGAAAGGAGGGCTTCTTGGTGACAGACTTTTCATCCAACATTTATAGCAGGTGTCATGCCAGGTCCTCTGATTCCTGGTCGTGCAGTGGTTCCTGCTAGAGCATCATTACTGTGCAGAAACCTCCTCAGGAGCATCTCCCGTAAGCCTCAGCGCCCTGACGGAGGTTTTCTGCTGGCTTCTGCCCTAACAGGCTCAGCCTGGCACTCATGCCCCTCTCCCAGCTGAGGCCTGCGTTGTGTGAAGGGGGTTGGAGAGAAGATGCCAGACCAGGGGCAGCAGCAGTGCCATGACTTGAGTGTCACCTATGAGCTCTGCAGGAAGCTAGCACTTTAGGGGTGGGGTCCCTGCCTGCCTGCGCACAGCATGGTAGCAACAGGAAGAACTGCCCGAAGCCTTTGGTGATGGCCTTGGTTTCTCTGCTCTTGGAAACTTTCTTTCTGTGGACAATAATGCACCCATCAAAGAATTAAAGTATTGCATTCGGTACATGACTGTGGTCTCGCTTTCCTCTCTCACGCTGGTTTTGAAGAGGCAATTAAAACCCAGTGGCTTTTGTAGCAGGTGGTCCAGAGGTGAGCAGCACCTGACTCGTGTGACCTCACATGTGAATAACTACCTGTTTCTCCTGTGACAGCAGCCCAGCTCTCTGTGGTTGCCACGGAGATGAAGTTTGGGAAGCCTTGATTGTTTTATTTCCCCAGAAGATCCCAGGATAACAGCCTTGAGCCAACAGCTGCGCCCCACCGGTGCTGACACTATCGGGTGGACTCCTGGGTGCTCTCAGGTGAGCACACAGGGAAGGTCAGAGCTGTGTGGGTACCAAGGAGCTGTGCTTTAATAGGGTGGTCAGGCTCTCGAGTCATGGCCCCAGCCGGAAAGCCACCTGTGGTAATTTTGAACTACCTGGCTTCCCTCTGGCAGCGAGTTATGAAGGCTCAGCCACGGCAGGGGCTGAATTCCTCGTTCCTGGCACTGTGCCTGGGTGGGCAGATGCAGAAGGGCAGAAGGCGAGCAGCCGCTGGCAGAGCAGCTGGGGGAACACATGGCATTTTGTGTGCATTTTGTTTCATGCCTCAGCCCCACTATTGGTATTCAGCCCGCACACTCATAAAGGCTGAGCCTCACCTGGGTCGCAGGAGATGGAAGTTACCTTGGAAACCACAGCAAGCCCTTAATGGTTTCCAGACAGCTCAGCCCGGGCTGGGGGCTCTGTGCATGCCAGCAGCCAGCCACTCTCCTTTCCTGAACCTGCCGTGTTTCCATTGTGCCTTCTCTTCCTGGATGGGAACCAGCCGCTTTGACTTACCATCTCCTGGTGCTCCTGGGGCATTAGGTGCCAAGGGGCACCGCACCAGGAAGAGCAGAAAAACCAAAGCCCAAGCAGTGCAAAGGATCATTAATGTTCCATGGCTTCATTGTAAGTTTTCTCAAGGCCTCCTGCATTTAGCATGCTGGATCATCCTGGGTGAGGTGGTGGACCCAGTCCCCACAACCCTTGCCAAATGCTTTGCCGTGGCTGTACCTGACCGCCGGTGAGATGTGCCCACTGCTCAAGCCCCCTGACTGTAGGTAACTGTAGTGAAAGTTTATGAGATTGTTGGAGCAGCTACAGGATGGTGTATCCAAGATCAGTTTTGTGTTACGTGTAAGGTCCTGTACCAGGGTCAGGGAAATCCTTGTCACCAGTGCAGGCTGGGAGATGATGAGGTAGAGAGCAGCACTGTGGAGAAGGGCTTAGGTGTGCTGGTGGATGGGAAGTTTAACATCATCTGACAATGTGCGCTTGCAGCCCAGAAGGACAGTTGCTTCCTGGGTTGCACCAAAAGGAGCGTGGCCAGTAGGATGAGGGAGGTGATTCTTCCCCTCCGCTCTGTGAGACCCCACATGGAGTACAGTGTCCAGTTCTGGAGTTCCCAACACGGCAAGGACATGGAACTGTTGGAACAGGTCCAGAGGAGGGCCACAAAGATGATCAGAGCACTGGAGCATCCCTCCTATGAAGACAGGCTGAGACAGTTGGGGCTGTTCAGCCTGGAGAAGAGAAGGCTCTGAGGAGATCTTATAACAGCCTTCCAGTACATGAAGGGACCTATAAGAAAGTTGGGGAAGGACTTTTTAGAGGGGTGTGTAATGACAGGATGAGGGGCAATGGTTTTAAGTTGGAAGGGGGGAGGTTTAGATTGGATGTTAGGAAGAAGTTCTTCACTGTGAGGGTGGTGAGGCACTGGAACAGGTTGCTCAGGGAAGTGGTGGCTGCCCCCTCCTTAGGGGTGTTCAAGGCTAGATTGGATGAGGCCTTGAGCAGCCTGGTCTAGCGAGAAGTGTCCCTGCCCATGGCAAGGAGCCTGGAATTAGATGATCTTTAAGGTCCCTTCCAGCCCAAACCATTCTATGATTCTATGATTCTATGATTCTATGATTCTATGATTCTATGATTCTATGATTCTATACATGTCCACATACCATTATTGGTCTTCAACCCTGATCAGCTGTTGGAGAGGCAACGTGTAAGGCAGCAGGGTCCTGTGGCAGGGAGGGAGACCCACCTGCTCAGATGAAGCAATTGTCAGCACAGCAGGACAGATCTGCATATTTGCAAAAATCCCCAAAGCCTTCAAATTTGTCACAGCTCTAAAGATGAGAACTTCTTCTGACAAAGGTCTTATGCTCTGGGCTCTTGAGTAGTGAACCCAGGTTTGCCTCAAAGTACACAGGTTGCACTAATACAAAAATAAGTTAAAATTAGATCTATAGATGTTGAACAGGGACACGAGGCCATATGTTTCCCCTCATAATGATCAGTCATCATTAGGAGCAATATTAATTAAAGGAGTGGAACAGGAAGGGATGCTACCACATGGGACTTCCACGAGGAACGGTCCTGGGCTGTCAAGGACTCTGCCGCTAACTCTGGGAGAGAGGGGTGGATGGTCACACTTAAAGAGTTGTGCTCAGTGTTCCAGTGGAGGTCAGTGGTGAGTGGGGTTCCTCAGGGGTCAGTACTGGGACTGGCGCAGTTTAACGTCTTTGTCGGAGACACGGACAGTGGGATCGAGTGCATCCTCAGCAAGTTTGTGAAAACCCCAAGCTGTGTGGGGCAGTCAACACACTGGAGAGAAGGGATGCCACTCACAGGGGCGCTGTCAGGCTTGTGAGGTGGGCCCATGAGAACTACATGAAGTTGAACAAGGCCAAGTGCAAGGTCCTGCATGTGGGTCAGTGCAATCTCAAGCACAACTACAGGTTGGGTATCACACAGATTTCTCCCTGACACTAAGCTGGTGCTGATGGGTGGCAACCATGCAGAGACCAGAAGGATCCAAAGTGGATCCTAGGAAAAATAAATGAGTTGCCTCAAAACTCTGCATTTGGCTGGTTCTTATAGCCATGAGGGTGGATGAGGAGAGCTGCAGTGGTTCTTTTGGGCTCACACAAGTTAAGGCGTGTTTTGTAGCAGCTCAGATACTTGCAAACACAGCGAGCAAGGCTCCTAGAGAGAGACACTCAGAAAAGGACAGAGAGAAGATGCAGTTTGCCGTGAGTCTGGGAAGTGACTGTCCCACTGTACTCAGCTCTGGTGAGTCCACACCTTGAGGGCTGGGTGCAGTTTTGGGCCCCTCACTACAGGAAGGATGTTGAGATGCTGGAGCGTGTCCAGAGAAGGGTGATGAAGCTGGTGAAGGGTCTGGAGAACAAGTCCTGTGAGGAGTGGCTGAGGGAGCTGGGGCTTTTTAGTCTGGAGAGAAGGAGGCTGAGGGGAGACCTTATCACTCTCTACAAGTACCTGCAAGGAGAGTGTAGAGAGGTGGGTGTTGGTCTCTTCTCTTGGGTGACAAGCGATAGGACAAGAGGAAATGGTTACAAACTGCACCAGGGGAGACTTAGGTTGGACATCAGGAAGAATTTATTTCCTGAAAGGGCTGTTGAGTATTGGAGGCTTCTCAGGGAAGTGGTGGAGTCACCATCTCTGGGGGGATTTAAAAGGATGATGTGCTGAAGTACATGAATCTATAAGTGGACTATGTGAGGTTAGGCTGTGTCTGGACACAATTCTAAGTTGTCAACCCCCAGGTGAAGAGCACATGTGCAAGCAGGAGTGGTACAATCCTATGAAGTGAGACAAGTGATTACAACGTTGAGCAACTGAGCCTTGGCAAGCCACTTCTTTAGTTCCCCCCTCCGCCCAAGTCTGCTTATGATAATTGCTTTTGAATATTTATGTTTGGATTGCTTATTTAGAAGTCACAGCTGCAGCTGGTCCTGCTGAAGTGACAGTCTGTCTCCTAGAGACTTTAAGTTCCCACTCTAAAAGAAAGATTTATTTTTTTTTTTTAGCGAGGCTGATTTGCCACACTGGTTCAGAAAGGGTATCATTTTAAAGAGCAATGGAATTTATTATTGATTTAAAGACCAGTGTAAGAAAACAGATGATCAGAACCACAAGAAACAAAGATGGGATGATGGAGACAGTCACTGTGGGAGGACCCAGGAGTGGCTGCTGTGAAAAGATCAGCTCTGAACAGGTAATACCGCAGCCTCTATGTCCTGAAAAGATCTGCCACATTTGGGTGAGTTATTGTCGTGGGTCATTGCTTCCCATTTGGCTACCAGAGCTGGAAGCATCAAGAAGACACGTTTCGTAGCTGTGCACCAGCTGGGGCCAACACTTCCATTCCTCACTGACTTCAGGTAGCGAGACACCATCTTCATTACTGACCACATGAGAAAAACTGAAAGTTGTTGGCTGAAAGGTGCCCCATAACTTGTGTTTTTCCAGCACAAAAACTGCTGCACAGGATTGGTAAGTACAGAAAACCCTGTGCGTGTGTTTTGTTTGAGAATTAGGGAATCTCGCAAGGAGAAACTCTGCGGGTGGGGTGGCTGAAGTTAAGGATGTGCATAATGAAAGTTTTCACAGATTCTGGCTTTTAATGCTGTATTACTCTTAAATCAACATACAGCTGATGAGTAGACCTGAATTCCAAACCCCCCCAGAGCATTTTGAAATTTCTTTTTATGTGGAAAACCCCCTTTCCTACTGAACAGAAACCTATCAATGTTTCATCTCAGTGTTTCTTTCGGGAAGAAAGCACTTTCAACAGTGCTGCTTTCGTGCTATCAACATGGCACCATCAAAGCCCTAAATAAAATGCATTTGTGTTGCTGCTTATTATCTGGGGAACTCAATTCATCCAGAAAAGCCGACACACACAGGGCATCCACCGACTGCAACAGCAGAAGCAAAAAAATAACTGTCCATAAATAGATCCCAAGAGCAGAGATTTTCTTCAGGTGACAGTATTGCTCTGCCATATTCTAACAACTTCCAGATGAAACATCAGGGTAGCTCAATAGTTTTTCCTGAAGACACACACAAAGGAATCACAGAATGTCAGGAGTAGGAAGGGACGCTGAAAGATCATCTAGTCCAAGCCCCCTGCCTGAGCAGGATCACCTAGATTAAATCACACAGAAACATGTCCAGATTGGTCTTGAATGTCTCCATAGGAGACTCCACAACCTCTCTGGGCAGCCTGTTCCAGTGCTCTGTCACCCTCACAGTGAAAATCACAGTGAATCAGTAAGTTTCTTTTAAATGTCTTTATTGCTTTTAATAACTACTTGGTAACAGCAGAATCAATAAGGTGTTTTGTTTTGGTTTTTTTTCTATTAACATATAATATCACACAAAACTCCTCTTAAGCATCTAATTTATCACATACCTACCACAAAAGCCACCTTTTTTATTGACTTCAATGGAAATTCCACACTTAACTTGCAATTTGAGAAGGAGGGGACACTATTCTTGAGCAGAAATTTTTAACATCAATCAGAATCAATAAAGGATGTCTATGCCAGCACAAAACAAAGGCAAGAGCTTTAAAATCTGGGATGATGGGCTTTTTACATCTAAGAAAATCTGGGATTTTTTTTATGTTATTAACAAAACAGAGTTTCCTGATGTGCCTGGAGTCGATAGGCTGCAACAGAGGCTGGTAGTGCAGAATGGCAATAGAATCCATTAACTCTACGCTGGAAGCCAGTTACCAGAAATGTTACACAGTAATTATGGCGAGTTTTTTTTCTGTGAAATAAATTCCTTTTTTTTTGTTTTTCAGATGAGATTCTGAAAAATTGCCCACTAACATTTCTGCAGAAATGTTTTAAATCTCATCTAAATCATAGAGGACAGCTCATCTTTTCCCACAAAAGCTTACAGAGCTTGTAATTTACTGAGTTACTGCTTGTTCTAATGGCTCTTTGAGGGAATGGTTTGGCATCAGTAAGAGGAGCTTAGTTCATGTATTAACGCAATTCAAAAGTTCACTCAATTTACACGAAGTAATGAAAAGCTTAATTTGAACTCTCAACAATTCCACTTCCCCCTTATCTCTTTTTGGTAACATGGGTTTCATTGAGCCTTTGAGAGGCAGCTTCAGAGCAGAAAAAAAGGAAAGATTATGCAGATGAGAGAAAACGTTCCCAACGTGCATCAAGGTTTTGATAATTAGAACCGCACATCCCACATATGGAGGTGAAACTTACCACGTCATGGTGGTGAAGGGGCTGCCCATGCTTCCCCTACAAGAGCTCTTCTCTTGAGTGACACTGCAGTGGCTTCACTCAAACATGTCCTTGGAGAGGGCAGGAGATAGCAACAGGGCCAGGGAAGGTAGTGAGCACACAAGCACACATCTGATGAGCAGTCCTCAGTTTGGAGAAGGGACCAAAAAATCAAAATGAGACATGTACGACCACCAAATCTCTATAAAATAAGCACTCATCCCTGCTCCAGTATTGTCTGAATGAGTAAGGACTGCGTGACATGCTTGTGACATCAGGTCTGTCAGCACAAGGTGTTTGTGGATGAGAAGCTCAACATGAGCAGTCATTGCGTGCTTGTAGCCCAGAAAGCGAACTGTACCCTGGCTGCATCTAAAGCAGCATGGCCAGCAGGTCAAGGGAGGTGATTCTGCTCCTCTGCTCTGTGAGGCCCTATCTGCAGGACCGCATCCAGCTCTGGTGTCCTCATCACAAGACGGACATGGAGATGTTGTGGCAAGTCTAGAGGAGGCCACAAAGGTGATCACAGAGCTGGAGCACCTCTCCTCTGAGGATAGTCTGAGAGAGTTGGGCATGTTCAGACTGGTGTGGTGGTTTGACGCTGGCTGAAGGTCAGACTCCCACCAAAGCTGCTCTATCACTCCCTTCTTCAGCTGGGTAGAGGAGAAAATATCTGTTGAGAGGCTTTGGAGTCAAGATAAGGACAGGGAGAGATCATTCTGCAATTAGCATCACGGACAAAACAGACTCAACACAGAAGAAAGGCAAGAAAACTCTGTTATTATACTGCACTACACACACACAGAGAAACCAGAGTCAGATAATGAGAAGTACAAAACAGCTCTTAAAACACCCCCTACCCACACCCCTCCCTTCTTTGCAGACTTCACTCTATTCATGATGTTTCTCTTCCCCAGGATGACATGGGGGAAAGGGCAGGGGACATAGGGAATAGAGGCTTCAGTCTTTGGTCAGTTCCTCATGAGTTGTCTTCCCTGGCAGGGGGAGATGATTTCTCTCACCCTTTCCCTGTACCAGCATTGGGTCCCACTCACAGGAGACAGTCCCCCACAACCTTCTCCACGAGTCCTCTTCCACAGAGCCTCGGCTCTTCACCAACTGCTCCAGCGTGGGTCACTGCTATAAACTCAAAATGTCTCTGAGTCTCTCAGTCCCAGTCTGCTGGCCCCAGCCTGGTTCCTCCATGGAGTCACAAGCACCCCCAGCAAACCTGCTCTGGCGTCGGCCTCTGTCTCTCTCCCTCTGCCTATTATGTGTCTCTGTGGGCTGCAGGTGCTGTCAGGGGCTTGCTCCAATGTAGGTTGCAGATTCCTCCATATTCCTCCCTCTGCTCCATGGTGGGCTTCTGCCGGGCCCAGGTGCCTCTCCATGGGCTGCAAGTGGGGTCTCTTTGTCCTCCATGCGCTGTGAGGGAATACTTGCTTCACCATGGTATTCTCCACAGGCTGCAGAGAATCTTCTCTCAGCGCCTCCTCCTCCCCTCCACACTTCTTCACTGACTTGCTGTCTGCAAAATTCTTACATCTTCTCACTTGCTTCTGCAGTGACAAAATGCGTCAGTTTGCACTTTTCTCTCTAAAACGTGATTCCCAGAGGCCTGTGACCGGCGCTGATTGGCCCATCCGGCCTTGTCAGTAACAGGGTTTGGGAGTTTGGCCTTGGGAGCCCAGCTGGGATTTGCTTTGTTGGACCTCAAAGAAACTTTTTAGCTGCTTCTTAAAGAAGCCACATTGCAAAACCCACACTTGGAGAAGGCTCAGGGGAGACCCTACAGCAGCCTTCCAGTACTTGAAGGGGCCTACAGGGAAAGCTGGGGAGATACTATCAGATAGCACAGGGAGAGGGTGAGGGGTAACGGCCTTAATTTAAAGGAGGGCAGGTTTAAATTAGGCATCACGAGGAAATTCATCCCTGTGAGGGTGGTGAGGCCCTGGCACAGGCTGCCCAGAGAAGCTGTGGCTGCCCTCTTCCTGTCAGTGCTCAAGGCCAGGTTGGATGGGGTTTTGGGCAACCTGGTCTAGTGGAGGGTGTCCCTGCCAATGGCAGGGGAGTTGGAACTTGACAGTCTTTGAGGTCCCTTCCAACCCAAATCGGTCTGTGATTAATAACTGATAATAAATTGATTTCCAAACCCTTTAGGGTTTCCAATAATGGGCATGAGGATAATTTTTTTTTGTCAACCGTGAAAATTTAGCTGGTCATATGATGTTCACACTGTCATTGCTTTATTTGCCCAAAACACACCCCAAACATTCCTAACACTGCCCTTATAATTAAGGAATTTAAATTTGCTGAAATGCTAGAGATGTTAATTAAGCTCCAGCTACAGAGCTCCCGAAAAAGGGGAAGGAGACAACACACAGAATCACAGAATGTCAGGAGTTGGAAGGGACCCAGTGAGATCATCCAGTCCAAGCCCCTTGCCTGAGCAGGATCAGGTAGATTAAGTCACAACTCAGAAGAGAGAAACCTAGTGAGACCTTGCTTGCCAAGACAAAGAAAAGCATATGGCACTAGAAGTCTGTTTTAGGGGAGAAAAAATAAACTGTCCTTGTTTAGATTCTCCTCTTGCCTCAAACAAAAAGGCTCAGAAACTCAAAACTGATTAAAGAAAAAAACATGCACAACATAAAAATTCATCCCTCTTCCTCCTGAAGGCAGCACATTTTTCAGATGGCAAGATAAATAATCTATATTAAAAACATCAGAATCTAAATATTTAGAATTAAATATTAATATATAAATATTGTACATATTGTATGTTGCATTCATTTGCAACCCTGAAAACTGTCCAACTTTCCAGCATGCGGAGGCTGCACCTTGGCTCACACACACATATAAGACCCAAGTTCTCTGACCTTCATTTCTGGGGCTCGTTGGGTCATGACTGTTAACATGAACCAACCCTGTCTATCACAGTTGAACTTTTTCCAATGACAGTAAACCCCATGGTATTTAATATGCAAAACACATCACACTTCTAAACAAGATGCTAGTGTCTCACATACAAAATTATTTTCACATATAAATACTTCCAGTAACTCCTCAAAATGGATCCCAAACATTATTCAAGAGAAAATACAAGTCTACCTTTAAATAAGTAACACAATGCTCCCTTCAGCTACTCTGCACATCCAAGGAGAGAGCTGAAGAACTCTAAGCATGGATATGGAGTTTTCAAGTATCAGAATTATTTCCTTTTTGATACCAAAGAGCTACTCTGTTCTGCATATTAACTGATAAATCAAGCTTTATTTTCACATTGTATTTGCTGGAAAAAAATAATAATTCTGATAAGCCCTACAAACTGAAAGTCAAATTGGATTTTCTCTACTTGTATACTGCCATTTCATAATTAAATCTGCAAATCTTGAGGTTTTATTACTTCTGTTACCACTGCCTCTTCCAACTACAGTAAAAAAAAACAACACTATAATCTGCATACATATAAACCTGTATTTATGTACAGACAGAATCATGGAAATAAAAGCACTGGTGGACACTAAAGCTGCCACGTGAGTTTATACTCCTCAGCAGGATCTCCAGTTGGGCAACGTCCTACCCACAAGCCTCAGAGGGATGTTTTTATGGCCTTCAGGTCAGTCTCTGCAAGAATATCTTAGGCATGGCAGAGGGAAAGGCAAAACAGCCACTACCATTGCAAGATCAAACATAGAGCTCCTTAACACATCACCTATTTTAATACTAACAAAAGACATGTATAGGTCTCTCTTATTCTTAAAGTATCAAATTTGCATTATTTCTTTTACACCATGACTTTGCTTTATCAATTTAGTTTTAGTACTGATGATCTCCCTAACAGAGAATTTACAGACAAGGAAATATAGTTAAACATTAGGATATTTATTTTCCATACAAATATTTACAGAAATATACTTGAAAAATTAAGTGTTCAAAGTCAACTGACTTAAAAAAATCTTTATGGTTTTATGTTATAAAAACATATTGCCTTTACTGTGCTCAAATTTACTATTCAGATCTCTGGATTTTCTTATGAGAGCTTTCTTTTGTGCTTCGTCAAATCGATTGACTTTGAGATCCTGGTCTCGGTCAAATGGCCTTCTTTCTTGGGGTTTGTTCTTGTCTTCAGACGCTTTGCTCTTGAGCTTTTTCTGATGTATGTCCATGAGAGATTCTGACCTCTTTGACTCCTGGAAAAAAAGGGAAGAAGGAAGAGGGAATAAGGTATTAGAAAAATACCAACAACATACAGAAAATCCAAATAGAAAGACTGGTATTAGGAATGTTAAACATTCCAGAGGGTAATGACAACTTGGTAACTGATAAACTGAATGATAAATTCAGCGTAGATAGAGCAGAAAGTGTGTGTCATCTTAGAATCTCAGAATCTCCTGAGCTGTAGGGGACTCATAAGGATCATCAAGTCCAACTCCTGGCTCTACACAGGACCAACCAAGTCAGAGCATGGCAATGAGCGCATTGTACACACCCTTCTTGAACTCAGCCAAGCTGGGTGCTGTGACCACTTCCCTGGGGAGCCTGTTCCAGTGCCCAACCACCCTCTCAGGAAAGAACCTCTCCCTGTTATCTAACTATCTTGTATATGTGGAGTAAGATACTAATAATTCACGAGCATTAAAGGTAACTCTCAATGTGTTGAGTCTCTGCAAACAGTGGAGATAAATTATAAAAATAACACAAAGAAATCTAAAAGTTTCTCTGCCATTATTAGCAGAGACAAACAAAGACATGTCAAGGGAAATGTCTCAAAATAAAGGCACTGTTTCTTCGACATTTCCCCTAAAGGTCTGGTTTCAGCCACTGCCAGGGGCAGGACAAGCTAGAGAGCTTTTCTCACTCTCATGCACCGCCATATTTTCAACCTGTGCCCTTAACTTTTCAGTGTTTGAGCTGTCTGCTTGAGACAGAGCACATGCTTTGAAGTCAAGGACTTCAGCGATGTTTATTAAAGAGCATGATCCAGACCAAATACAACATAAACCAACTGTTGATTTCACACAGGAGTGGGATTAGTTCTCACGTGGCCTTTACTCAGGTGAAGTGTATTTGTGTATCCCTGAGCAGTTGATTTCTCAGACTTTCAAATCATTATGAACTTGCCAAAAGATCAGCCCTAACTAATTCTCTCATTAGAAAGAATAAAATGTAAGTGGCTCTGTTTCCTATCTCTAGTAACACAAGATCTTTATTCCAAAAGGTTCATTTTCCTTCTTCATTCCTGGTGCAAACAAGACTTAACACTTCATTGCACACAGAAATAGTAATTCATATATGGTATAAATAACCTACTGTCACAGAAAACGGGACAATATTCAGGGAGTTACTCTATCATGTTGACAAAATAGCACCAGAGAATGTATATGGCATTGGTGCTGAAAGAATTAACTCTAAGAAACTCTTTTAAGAATTGAAGCTCCTGTTCTGTGAAAGTATCCTTGATAAAGGTCAGTGGAGAAAGAAATAGGAAAGAATATAGAAAAAAATCCCAAAACAAAACAAATCCCAAACACCTGACCATCAGAAAAAAAAGATTAAAAAACACCCTGAACAAGCTGAAAAAAAAAAACCTACAACAAAACAGCCCAAGAAACACTATTCTTAAACAAGATGCCTTCTTTAACTGCTTTTTTGAGCAAAATCCATTAACCTTAGAAATGGTAAAGGCCTTCGTATATTTTATTCTGGCAATAGTACTGCGTAAAACCTGTGTTTTTATATGAAAATTATTCCACTGCAGTCATCATGACAGTAGAAACAGACAATACAGAAGAAATTCAAGACAGTATGCTAATACCTGTGGATCTGCAAGTCTCTGTGAGTCAAGAGATATGTGATTTAATGCACTATAACTAAATGAATAAAAGTACTAGATAAACTTCAATCATATAATATAAGCCAATGTTGTGATTCTCAAGTTAATTATACTCTCAGGAGACCAGATTGCCTTCCATAAGGCTTCAGGAAAAAAAGGGAAATCAGGGAAGAACCTGTCCAAACAGCTGTAAGGCAGGCAGTAGTGCATGCACAATGGTGGACAGGGCTGGCAGAGAGAAAAGCAAGAGGGAATTTGACATGGAGCTCAGATTTTCCGCAATCAGCATCTGCAGATATTGAGGAAAACTCAATGTAATAACGCTGTTGTAATGAACAGTTAATGTAATTAATTGCATACTGTAACAAATGCATTGATCTGATTAGCCCATCAAGTTTCTATTGGGTTAGTGCATATTTGGTCCTAAAAGTTATACCTTTATGACTTTAATCTTGGGATGTTGGTAGTTTGGTGAAGCAGGCTAACATCTGAATTAAGATTGTCTGCTCCCAGCAACTGCGTGCTGGCGTGCAGATAATTTACAGAAAAACCCCACTAAGACTGGAGACAATATACACAAACCCCAGTGCTGTCACACTGTTTTCAGCAGCAGCTGGAGGACCCAGTCCTGCTCTTGTTGAAGTCAATGGCAAATGTTCTAATGACTTAAATGGCAGTAGGTTTGGGCATTAAAAGCAAAAACTGTAGTGGCATCACCATGGAAACCAGCAGCCCTCAAAAGGAGAACCAGAAGAGTGAAGAATTAAAGGAAATGCAGGAGGAGGAAGTATTCTGCTATTACACTCACATTGTATGAAGTCACCTGCTCAACCAGTCTCTTGTCTCTCCCAGATAATACAACTCCTTCATTATCCTTACTGGTTGACTTCTTTGCCTCTTCTCTTTCCTGATGAGTGGAAGCAAATCACATGCTATAGTAATCAGAATGTCTGAAGTAAAAAGCACGGACATCTACATTTGCTTTAATTAAACCTGAAGGGCAGAGGCCACAACAACAGCTACCAGGTATTTTTTGCTCAGCTTGATAAAAAGAGAAGAAAGCAGACACAGAGTAATTGGAAATTCAGTGAGCTGATACAGAGTACCCGACTACTGCAGAAGGGTCAGGGAATAAATATCAATGCTACTTACAATCATTAACAACTTGTCTTTAAGGCTAAATTAATAAGCTTTGATAACAAAGAAAAATGGGAGAAAAGGTTTAATTGAACATCTCAGGGTACCGTTCCTTTTCTTTCACACAATATCAACAAGATACATACTTCCTGCACGTGTGTATGAATGAACAAACGCTCACCTTGGCTTTTCTTTCTTTGTCAGCTGGAGTATCTGTCCAAACAGACCTATCACCTGAATTGTCATTAGATCTTCTCTTGAATGTTCTCGGCCCAAATCCAAAGCTTTTCAATTCAGGTGGAAGCTCTGTCATCCATGACTCCCTGGTAACTTGTTTGGGTTCATCCTGTGTAAAAAAAATGAGGTGTGGCATGGGTGGGAGGAGGGAGGTGGTTGGTAAGAGTGAAAAAAAGTATAAGCAAAAATCACTGTCTGAATCTCTGTTTCCAGCAGAAATCAGAGATTATTCTTTGTCTTCACAATTGCAAACAATTAGCAGCTTGAGCAGAACTGCAAACAGGTTCACACAGAAGTAGACAAAGAAAAACACAGATACACTCCAACAACAAAATACTAGAAATTAAGAAATCCAACTTACACTGTCCGCTGAAGTAAGTTTTTCTTTCATTCTCTGAGCTCTGCGTTCAAATTCTTCAGTCACATCAGACTCCACTGGCCCTTTTGCAGGCATTGGGCCTATCAGGTTGTCTTCATCCTCGCTGCTGTCTGTTACCTAACAAAAATGAAGTGTTTCACTCAACCAATGTGCCAGCACCATCAAGAAACACTTTGGCTTCCATGGATTAAAATGGTTTTCTCTACAAGAGCTTATAAACCTCACACAGTCATCTGCTCCTCAGACAACAAAAACACAGATTCCAACCCCAGATTAGACCTGGTTTAGCAGTTTTAACACAGATACTCAGTCTCCATGTTTCCAGCAAAACTGCTGGCACACAGAAAGTCCTTGACATTGCTCTACATGCAGCCATGTGGCCTGCGTGCGCACACCTTTGACCCTTTGTACCTTACCATCACTAGCATATAGAACTGTCCTGAGCTCAGATTCCGTAAGGATGCTAGAAAGGTTGACATGCAAGCTAAGGGTACAGAAACCTTCAGGGTACCACATGCCTGGTATACAGCATCTGCCCATCTAATCTCTTGGTTCTGTCATTTGCTTCTTCAACCCCTTTTGACATTGCAACCTCAACAGTTGTTCAGAGAACAGCTCAAAAACCCAAGTTTGAAAGGGACTGGATGTTGGTAAGAATCTTTTTGGATACCAGCCAAGGGTTACACTGAAAGCTCACAGGTCCCTCCAAGTTAAATCAATACAGATGTGGCTAGAGGTAAAACTAGACCCTCCCTGCAGGGACAGGGAGGGTATTGTCCCTCTCTACTCTGCCCTCAGGAGGCCCCATCTGGAGTACTGCATCCAGATCTGGGGCCCCCAATTCAAGAAAGATGTGGAGCTGTTGGAGAGGGCTCAGAGGAGGCCACAAAGATGATCACAGGAGCTGGAGCACCTCCCCTATGAGGACGGGCCGAGGGAGATGGGCTTGTTCAGCCTGGAGAAGAGAAGGCTGCAACCTTGCTACAGCCTTCCAGTACTTAAGGGGAGCACATAGGAGTGGAATTGGATTTTTACAAGAGTCGAGAGTGGTAGGACAAGGGGGAATGAATTGAAGCTGGAGGAAGGAAGGTTTAGATTGGATATCAGGGGGAAAGGTCTTCATGTAAAGAGTGGTGAGGTGCTGGAAGAGGCTGCCCAGAGAGGTGATGGATGCCCCAACCCTGGAGGTGTTCAAGGCCAGGTTGGATGGGGCCCTGGGCAACCTTGTCTAGATGCAGGCCTGGAGGTTGGTGGCCCTGCCTGTGTCAGAGGGATTGGAACTCGATGATCCCTGGGGTCCCTTCCAACCCAAACCATTTTGTGATAGAGAGGAAACAGCCATGCTGTGGCGTCCTGGAAGCAAAGCTAACATGCCTGGTATTGTCAGAAGTGAAAAGATTTAGCTACAGCCTGAATGTGGGTGATAAAACAATGGGAGCAGGATGACATGGCTGCGCACTCAGGAAATGTTAGTCATTGGAACAGGCTGGCCAGGGAAGTGGTGGACCAGTCTCTGTCCATGGAGGTATTTAAAAGATGGTTAGATGTGATTCTGAGGGACATGAGTTAGTAGTGGATGGCAGGTTAGGGTGACGGTTGGACTTGATGATCTGAAGAGTCCCTTCCAACCAAGACAATTCCATAAAACACAGAGCATGACTTGAGAATGTAAGGTGGTAGCAAAGAAGTTTAAAATGAAGGATGAAGGAGGTGGGGGTGGGACCCCTTGCTTTTGTCATGTAAAACTCTGGTTACCAGGTGGACATCCTAGAACCAAGATATGACACCATCAGAGAAGGTAAGATCTCAGAGTGATGAGCAGTGGAAATACTGTATTGGGAGGTTTTTTTCTGTAAAATTAGGTACCCAAGGCAAAGGTGACCCAGTGATGAACACAAGAAGAGAGTAAAGAACCTCACTAGAAGAGTCACCTAACGGAAAATGGGGAATGGAGGTCAAGTGAAAGGAGGAAGAGAGCATGAAAGGTATCTTGGTACACTGAGTTCAAGCCTAACACTTCAGGCCCCTAAAAGCTGGTGTCCCACTGCTGCTGAGGGATTTAGGCTAAGACAGAGAGCAGGGGTGAAACAAGCCACCCTACTCCTATGTGTGTCATTTGCTCCAAGCTAGCCGAGCCAGTTGGCCCCATCTGCCTTTAGGAGTCAGCAAAGGTATAGGAACAGCAGGGAATGCAAGCTTCAAGTAGCAGCAAGAGACATAGCTATGTATGGCTGCAGACCACAAGGTGCCAGATGTTTAGCTGTTTGACCAGCTGAATTAAATAGATCTGAAAGACCGAGAAGGGTGAGAAGTAGCTACTCATTTATAAACACCATCAACGCAAGGTGCTAACAGCAATTTCTTTCACCATTTTTCTCAAAAGCATTTACATAGTCAACCTTTTACTAATTATCTACTGCTGCAATATTGCTTCAAGTTTTAGAGAATGAGGTGGCTGCATTCTCTCCTCTGTTTTTAAAGAACGAGCTGGTGGTGAAGAGGAATAACCACCTTGAGAAACCACAGTAGTAAACCACTTCCCACTCTCTGTGTACAAATAAATAATACCCACAAAGATACAAAAATTTCCTAATAACTTCTAAAGTAGATGAGGATGAAAGACAAATTCCAAGCTGGATTTTAATCAAAGAAGCATGTTTTATATCCTTTCTCATTAGTTTTAAGATCAATTCACTACATTACCACCTGCCTTAAATAAGATTAAATTAAACAAACATTAAAAAATACTGCCTTCAAGTTTGAAGAGGAAATCAATACAAAGTGAAGAGTCAGCATGGAACCAGCCGCCTCTAAATATACACTAAAATAAAAAAAATAAATAAATATTTAAAAAAACCCAAAACATCATATTCAAAGGAAAAAAAAAGTCTTATTGAGAAAAAAATAAGCTAAGTTCCACAATAGCTGTAAGAAAGTTGATGTTAGAAGATGTATTGAGGAGAAAAGAGACTTTTTGTTTGTAAAACATATAAGCAGGCCAGTTTTGACATCCCTGCCTCATGAGATCTGTCACTGTAATAAATTGCTTAACTGTTATTTGGAGTTATAAGACGATGAGTATCTTCAAAATGTCAGACAATAATTCTTCGTGAAGGATTATGACAACACTCACTGCAGGACACTGGAAACTTACATACTTTGCAACTACTGCTAAAAAAAAGCGAAGCTACAGAGCAGCTTTTGCCTCATCCCTTCCTAGCACACTGTGCTGGTTTTGGCTGGGTTACAGTTAATGTTCTTCCTAGTAGCTGGTGTGAGCCTGTGGTTTGGATTTGTGACCACAACAGTGTTGATAACACAGGGATGTTTTCTTTATTGCTAAAGCCTAAAGCCAAGGCCTTTCCTGCTTCTCACACCACCAAGACAGATAGCCAACCCCAACTGTTCAAAGGAATATTCCATACCATATAATGGCATATGCAGCATATTTTAAAAATAAACAGAGTAACTTTTAATTCTCACAAGGAATTAATATTTGATTCAGCCTGGAGAAGACTCCTGGGAGACCTTATAGTGGTCTTCCAGTACCTGAAGGGGCCTACAAGGAAGATGGAGAGGGACTGTTTGAAAAGCCATGTAACAATAGGATAAAGGGCAATAATTTTTAACTACAGCAGGGTAGGCTTAGATTAGACATTACAAAGAAATTCTTCGCTATGAGGGTAGTGAGACACTGGCACAGGTTGCCCAGGGAGGGGATGGAGGCCCCATCCCTGGAGACATTCAAGGTCAGGCTTGATGGGTCTCTGAGCAACCTGATCTAGTTGAGGGTGTCCCTGCTTACTGCAGGTGGTTGGACTAGATGATCATTAAAGGCGCCTTCCAACCTAACGCATTCTGTGAGAGAAACTCAGTTGCCTAAACAATAGTTTCCAGCACCATTTTTGATGTCTTGGGACATCCCATCTGGCTCAGGAGATGCTGCTTGAGAAGGATGCAATCGTCTTGAAGGTGGAACTCACCATGCGACAGCCTGCTGCAGGTAATTTGGGTCCCTCAGAAGCGTACTACAGTCCCATGCTTAGGCAGCTCAATTTTCTCCATGCTTCTAGCTGTATTTTACCACACATCTTACTCCTGAATGTTCCTTAGTAGTACATGTGTTATTTTGCAGTCAGAGATTAGACTACAGTACTTCTGTTTTTTCCCTAACCTTATGAGGACAGTCAAAAAACAAAACAAAACAGTTCACTGTCATGCTCCGCCATACTTACAGTTACAGATATCATCTTATTATTGATAAGAACAATTAGTAATATTGTAGCATCATTCTTGAGTGCTTTATTTTGGATACACTTATTAAATAAATCCACTAATAAACATTTTAATGAGCTGAAGATATACAAAATATTCAATCATTTTGCTCAGCCATCAAAGGTGTAAAATCTTGAATTACTGGGATATATTTTCATTCTAATGGTTGTGTTAATTACTTTCAAGTCTCTAAAAATTTGAACTTCTCTAACTTTTCTAAAAATCTGAAATTTTCTTGTGGAGGAGGTCACACCAAAAGAAAGAGTGGAAAAGCTTTAGGAATAATTACTGTGACTGCAGTTTAGGATACCTAGATCTCTTGTGTTCAGTGAGAGCATCATCCATTTAACAGCAAAATCACAACAAACCAGACCAGCCTTTTTCTTTTCTGAGGTTTATTTATGCTTCAGTATTTGACTCAGGCAAAAATATGCCAGACACTTTCTGGTCTAAAATTAAACTGTCATGCTGAAAAGTATGTCTAGCAGACTTTTTCAGGCTGCTCCTTGCTTAAGGATTTCAGATAGCTTGTACTAAAACAAAAGGCTTCTGTTTTCACAAACCTGACTGTGGAATTCTGATGAAACAGACGGTCCCATGGTACATCTACTATTCCCGATGTCCTTTGAAGGTTTCCTGAAGCCAGGTGGTAATGCAGGACCTATAATGGGCCTTGAGGGGGAAATAATAAAAGATTTAAAAAAAAAATAATCTTTTTTTTTTCAGTTGAGAGAAATGAAAGAGATAACATAGTTGGCACAGACAGTGAATAGAATGACAGCCTTCCAGTGTTTGCTGCAGGAAGAAAATGTAAGAGATTAATACAAAAATAAAAATCAGACGTTGCAATGTGATTCTCCTTCCTTCCTTCCCGTGCCAAGCGTGCCCCCTGTGCACACACCACAGAAATAACTGGTTAAGAGGAGCTTCTCCATTTTCCAGGAGGATCTGTGCAGATTGCTGGGATGCAAGAAAAATGGGGAAGTTGCAGCATATAGTCAACGTACTCCACATTTTTCTACCCCAGCTTCCATCAGCAGGTTCAAGAGCAATGAAAGGCAGGACGTCAAATATATGCAACTCTTTCTCTATCAACAAAGCAAATTAATTATGTTCCTTCTTGCCTTGCACCACAGCTTCACGGTCTTTCAATAAACAGAATCAGGGAACTGCTCTGATTTTATTTTCCCTTGGAGTGGGGATGGGAGAAGAAAAGTTTTGTGATCCAAGGTAACGTCACTGATTTAATGCAGAAAGGTGAGAATCTCTTTTCAATGGAAAAAAAACAGTTCAAAACACTACAAACCATGCCTGCAGTACTTTTGTATATGAGTTCCTCTTAATAATCCACCATCATACTTTTTAAAGCTAATTAAGAGCCAAAATAATTACCACCTGAAGAAATATCCCAGTGACAGTGTCCTCAGAATGTATCAGCAGAGACATTGTTTACTATGATCTTCAGTTTCTGAGCTTTAGGGCAATCAAACGTAACACAACATGAATTGAATTATGCTAATTACCATCTTCTACTAAATCCCACGTAATCTAATCAGTACAGCCCTGCTGTAGTGATATTACTGTTGGGATTTGAAGAGGGGAAATAAAAAGCAGAAAGTCCTGTCAGAAAGCCAATCACAGATAGACAGACACAAGCAATAAATGTGAGCTCAGGCCAGGACAAGGGCACTGGTGAGATTTCAAACCCAACAAATGGTCTGGGTTAAATCTGACTTTCCACCCCCACCTAGCTGCTACAAAAATGAAACATCTTTTATTTTCCTTGGTTCCTTTCTGACTGCTTTCCTAAGACCATATTTTATATTTAGATTATATTTTAAAGAGACTGCATTTAAATCTATACAGATATGGCTAAACCAATCTTTTATTTTAGTATACATGTAACTTTATTTTGCATGGAGAGACACTTAACCAAACTATAAAAAAAGCTTTCTACAAAAATATGTAAGAACATCTATGTTGTGGGCTGTATCTGTGCAACTTGTGAAAAGGAACAGATCTCAAATACTCTGCCTTGCTTCTGTCACAGCTCATAATCTCTTCCAAGGAATTGAAAAATGGATCCCACATTCATCCGTCCCACACTTTCCATTTCCATGTGTTTTGGGGTTTTTTATCCACAGGAATAACCCTGCTGCTCTGGTCTTTCCTCAGCACCACACAGCCAGCCTGCGTGATTCTCGGCAGTTTCCTGGATGTGCAAAGCTCTCTGAACAGGTGAAGTGAATGTAAATAAAACTCTACTAAACACATTTGGCAACTTCAGTATTTATCTATACACATTCAAAACAACACCCCAAATGTATAATGAATTAAGCTTAAATTTAAGGAATATTAGATTTCATGTGTGGCAAAGAATGCTTTCCTGTTGCGGGACTTCTTCATTAGCTCTGTGTGACACACTCATTCTTTTAGAAAAGATTAGAAATAGCTGTGGCTATTTGAGTCCCTGCTAACACATGTTTCCAGATGTGCATTTCAGCACTTCCCTGATGCAGAATGTGACCTTTCATACGATAATCTTTGCTCTTTATCTTGATGTGTTAACAAGTGCTGCACTTTTGTCTAACATTGATAAACAGCACTATCCTTCCCAAAGCTGAAGGAGATCTGTTCACAAATATATAGGTGTATATATATAAAAAAATAATGCTGGAACGATTGAAGCAATTTTTAGCAAGCTACAAACTGCCACAGGAGCTGCTCCTTATCGTGCCCATGTTGCCCTGACAAGCCTGGAAAAGATGACACAGAACAAAATCTATTCTGAAAGAATGAGTAAGCAACGCAGAGCTAATAAAACAGTATGTCCATACATTGAAAACAACTGCCTTTGTTCCAATTATTCATGGCTAGACTCTCAGCTGGCAATCAGCTCACGCCAGCAGCCATGCAGCGAGGAGAGAGTTAACAGCATTGTGTCTACACCCTGCACAGCTTACACGCTTCAGTGTGTCAGCACAACGAGACTGCCAGGTGTATGGGGGTGGAAGATAGACAAGGCTCTTCCCACACATCACACCTTCCCCACCTATTCAGGGAATCAGGCTGGATGCAAAACAGCTCTGCTCAATCTGCTCTCTCAGCGTGCGTGAAGAACGGTTGTATGCTGAGCTAGGACAAAAAAAGCCCTTAGAAAACCACCAAGAAACCTAAACCTGGCAAGTGTCTTTAATCTTTAATCGCTGCTTTGATCTCTCACACTCACAGCCACAGAGCAGACTCTTGCCCTCTGAATGTAAATGCAAGTTGAACTACTAAGTAGAAATAAATGTTGGGTGAACATGCAAAAGGCTAAGATGATGGGTCCCTACCTGTGTTACTGCTCATCTCTCAGTTTACAAGTTCTGAAACCTTCAGCCTGCAAGTTGCCTCTTCCTCCTCTTTTCCTCTGTACTCTTTGACGTAACATTTTAGCGCAGATGTATTCACGTTAAAAATCAATCAAGCCAGAAACCTACCTCTACAGATGTTAAAAGATACAGGCATTTATTTGCTTTACTAGTGATCTCATCATGTTTAGGAACTGGTTAAACTTTAAAATAACATACTGTCCATGTGAAATTCAAGAAAAAGAAAAAATAGTAGTTACTCTTGCAATCATCAAAGCGCCAAACAAGTCCACTGAGCTTGGTGCCCACAATTACAAGTTTGTCGATCAGTGAAGTGTAATAAACAGGTATGAAGAAGAGCAATGAATTCTTGCTTTCCTAACTGCTGCCAAGCATCATAAAAGTTTATCTAAAGTAAAACAGAAGTAAAATTCAACTTTGAAATTTCCTTTGAGATGGTATACTATATACACAGCTTGACAACAAATCGAGTCTCTTTCCTAGAACTGAAAACTCATACCTGACAGGTAGGCATTGACCTTTTATCTACCAGCTCCCTATTGCTCTGAGGAAGAGAACAGCGATGAAGGGACTCTCTTGTACCTTCATCAATAACTCTCCCCTTAGGAGTACCAATTTCAGTACAGATTATCATTTCACATTACAGAAAGAAGTTCACAGATTGATGTGAAAACAAGAAGGCTGCGAGACATGGTTAAGTTCTGTATAGAAGAATCCATAGATAAGGTTTTTTTTGGGAAGTATTTTATAATTGTGTGCAATCAAATGGAAAGCATCCCATTTACAGCCCGATAGAGGCTGTAAATAATGCTTATTTGCTTAGACCTGACATCTTGCTTTCTAGAAACCCACATTGTTCAGATTAGTTTTCAACTTCAAGACACATAAACAATAATCCTTGGTGCATTAGGAAAAGGCATTTCCAATAATCTGCACTGCACCACACAAAAGCTACCTGCTGTACTCCCTCGCAGCCTAGAATGAGCTACAGGGCTTTGAACCCAGCATTTGTTTTCTCTGCACTAATTCGAGACCTATAATAAGACATGGAAGAAATTTTACCATTCGAAAATATAAAAATCAGACAATTAATTTCTTTTTCCCTGTCCAGTCTCCCTACCAGGACTAGGAAGGCTGTCTGCATTCCTTTCCAAGGAAATGCTGCTCCTGTTCTCAAATCTGAAGTGCACAACTGAAGTGTTCTGTAACAGGGCCATAAAAATATTTTATCTCAAATAATTGTGTTTTAAGGAAAAGAGTCTGAATATAATCCCATTTTAATTACCTCTCTGGAGAATCATCCTGTTTTTTAAATCCAGGAGGAAGGGCAGGCCCAAAAAAGCCATCATCATCGTCGTCATCTTCCTGAGTTCTTTTTGGCTTTCTGCAAAAACAGAGATTTCACTTAATAATTACGCTGACATGCATAGCAATTATCTACATTTTATAAAGGAAAAAAAATTACATAAAATTATTTCAGACAGTCTTATGTACTAAATATCCTGCTGTTACCAAGGAAACAGTGCAAAAGGATCCAAAATAATGTGAAGCAATTAAAAAATTTGGAGCATACTCACTCCAAAAACACTGACATTTAAAAAAAAATTAGGAATGCTTTTGGTGTAGAAAGAAGAATAGTATAATGTTGAAATACCATTTTCTAGTCACAAAGTCATTTTAAATTCAGCACACTTCTTTCTCTGTTTTTATACACTGTCTGCTTTGGGGTTTTTTGTCTGGTATTTTTCCAAGTTTGATTCTAATGAACTGAAACTCTTAAATATGACAACAAGAAAAAAAAAAAGAAAAAAGTGAGGAATAATTTCTCTAACACTCATTAAGATGGCACGATGCCCTTATTCAAGTCCTTTATACAAGTGCTAGTAGAAACACATGCAAGTTTTTAATGTGGCAAGTGTGAGTAATCAACCCCAGCTAATGAGAGTATGTGCTGACTACCGATACTTGCTAAATAACTCAGTTTGGGTTTTTTATTCCTTTAGAGTTGACCTAATTGAATGCATAAATTCATGCCCACATATAGTCCTTATGATGTCTCAGTGAGAGGTAGCATACCAGAAACAGTTCAAAACTCAAGTACCAAACACATACATGATAAGCAATGTCTGTCGTTAGTATAAACAGAATCACAGAATCATTAGGTTGGAACAGACCTTTGAGACCAAGTCCAACCATAGAGGTCCTCTCCTAAACCATATCCCTGAGCACCTCATCTACCCGTCTGTTAAATACATCCAGGGATGGTGACACAACCACCTCTCTGGGCAGCCTGTTCCACATCCCCGCAACTCCTTCGGTGAAGAATTTCTTCCTGACATCTAATCTGAACCTTCCCTGGTGCAGATTGAGGCCATTTCCCATTTCCCCTTGTCCTGTCCCCTGTCACTTGGGCAAAAACATTAAGCAAAACATTACAGATTTTATTATTTTAACTGCAAAACTAAAAGAAAACATACAGAGATCCAATTTCCCTAAATAATTCCATCACAGGGTATCAAAACAGGTCAGATGAACGTCTTGACCGCAAAGAACATGTGCAACTTGTAATCAGGTATCACACAGGTACAGTGTGTACACAATACCATCCCTCTATCATAATTTATGCAGACACATTTCAGTTGCAATACCATGTAAATATAAAAATAACCTAAGACCACACTTACTTGGGTGGTGGATCTCCTTCTGTATCTTCTTCGGAATCTCTGTTTGCGTCTCTGGGTAAAGGAAGAGATTCCGAGTCGTCATCACTGTCAGGAGTATCTGAGCTACAGCTGCTCTTGTAGCCTGGAGGTAGCGCTGGTCCTGCAACTGAACAACCAGAGTTACTTGGGATAATTATTAAGCATTTCAAATGAGTATAATCTATGTTGGTATTCCCACAATAAATCTATCGGGAATTAAGTTTATTCAGTCATTGCTCTCTCTAGCATTTAGAGAAGATATCCGTAACAAACTTTGAAAACTCACTTTATTTCAATTAACAACCTTATTCAATTTACAATGCTTGATGTATATTAGCACTTTACTAATCCATTACTACATGAGTGTCTTCTGGAACAGACTAGAAATCCCAGTTTTACCTAGCCAGATTTTCAATGCATATGGTATGAACCAGTATATTTAAAGAACCACTGAGGTCAGAAGGCCAGAGCAGGGGATGGAGCTCTCGTGGTCTAGCAGCCCTTTGCTCTCTGGCATGTGAGGAGGGGGGTATATCCCAGCTGAGGAAAAATTCATATGCTAACACTGCTAACAGACCTGAGCCATTTCCAGCCCCGTCCCCACCATATACTCTTTACACACATATTTGGGGCCTACAGTAAAGCTGTGCAAGGACTCTTTATAAGGACATGGAGCAATAGGACAAGGGGCAATGGTTTTAAACTAGAGCAGGAGAAATTTAGGTTAGATATTAGTAAAAAGTTCTTCACTGTGAGGGTGGTGAGACACTGGCACAGGTTGCCCAGAGAGGTGGTGGAGGCCTCATCTCTGGAGACATTCAATGTCAGGCTTGATGAAGCTCTGGGCAACCTGATTTAGCTGTGGGTGTCCCTGCTTAGTGCAGGGGGTTGGACCTTTGAAGGTCCCTTCCCACCTAACACATTCTATGTTTCTGTGATATAGTGCTATATACACTGGGTCCAGAAAGAGCTTAGCTACTGATCCTAACAGTAAACACTCCCCAAACAAAACAACACAAATACCCTCACAGGCTAAGTCAACAGAGCCAAGTAAGCAAAGACCAGTGATGGTCCTAAGATCCTGGGAGGGCTATCTTTTAAACATGCCAGTTTACATGCACAGCACGAACAGCCATCTAATATAACGGAGATTTGATCCTGCTGTTGCTTTAGCATCCTGAAACACAGGCACACCGTTCCTCCTTTTAATATTTCAACACTGAGTCCAAGACTGACAAGACAGAAGGATGCTTTGGAGGGGGGGGGAGATACTGTTAGCTTTATATATATTCAGGGATTAGATGAAAAGATGAGGTGCAGTAAAACCACATAAAATGAGATGTACCAGGAAATTACATCTCCAGTTAAAGAATGACTTCTTTTTGATGCTACAACACAAAACCCAATACAGATTACGGTTCCATTGTTAGCCGACAAAGGCTAAGCAAAACCTGTCCTTCAAGAGAGCTTCATAAAGATTTTACTCATCTTCAGGTCAAGACACAGAACAAGGACAGTCTCCTAGTTACAAAGCATCCAAATAGATCTACCACCTCTTTTGTTTCGTTTTAACAGGAAAACATTTTAACCAGGACATACAAATCCATTTCAACATTAGGAAGGAAAAATCTCACCCCACAACACCCCAGCCTATAAAGGTAAAGTAAGTTCAGTATGAGAGAACCAAGAGATGAGTGATAAATAGGAATATGAATTGCTATCAAGAAGTCTCCCATTTTGGTGCAAGAAACCACCACTAGATAAAAAAGCACTTAAAAACCAAACAAAACCCAGACAACAGCTTTCTCAAGCCACCTAGTGCCCATGAAAGCAGAGCTTCATTTGCTGCCTCATTTGAGTGCACTCAGGTAAGAGAAAGGACTTGGAGAGAAAGGAGCAAACTGAGACACAGTTTGATGAGTCTGATACTGCAGAGGAAGAGAGAAATTTGGAGCAGCTTTGTGAGCTGGAAAGGGCGTGGAACATCTTCCTTATGAGGACAGGCTGAGGGAGCTGGGTCTCTTCAGCTTGGAGAAGAGGAGACTGAGGGGTGATCTCATTCATGTTTATAAATATGTAAAGGGTGAGTGTCAGGAGGATGGATCCAGGCTCTTCTCAGTGATAGCCAGTGATAGAACAAGGGGAAATGGTTCCAAACTGGAACATAGGAATTTCCATCTTAATATAAGGAGGAAATTTTTCAGTGTGAGGGTGACATTACTGGAACAGGCTGCCCAGAGAGGTTGTGGAGTCTCCTTCTCTGGAGACATTCAAGACCAATCTGGACATGTTCCTATGTGATCTGCTCTAGATGATCCTGCTCGGGCAGGGGGGGTGGACTGGATGGTCTTTTGAGGTCTCTTCCAGCTCCTAATATTCTGTGAAAGAACTAGTAAACCAAAAACACAAGGAAGGAGAGTGCTCCCACCGACATGCTGTCCAACATGAGGGCTAACATACGTGCTTTCCACCTCCATTACGCTGACACAACTTTTTGTGCCAGCTATGCAATAAAGTGAATCGAGGTACTTAAGAGACATACAAGTAAAACTGCAAAACCCAGCAGCCCCTTGAAAGAACTGTCCATGGAACTGCAGCCTGATCAAAACAGAGATAGACTGGTTCATGAAGAGGAAACGGTATTTAAAGGCTGGGCAAGAAAAACTTATTTGGCATGGTAGTGGTGGAGATAGACTTTGTGAGAATGGGGAATAAAAATTAGTATGGTCACAAATGGAACACAGGTGAGGTTACAGCTTTGGGTTGGGGTGGGGAGCTGCAGGAAAAAGTAAAGAGGAATGAACGGGAATTGCTAATTGCATAGACAGTCCAGTGGAGCGTGCCTCTGCCCATGGCAGGGGGTTTGGAACTAGATGATCTTTAAAGTCCCTTCCAACCAATCCAGTCTGTGAGTCTACAATAAGAGTCTGTGACCAAAGAAAAGAAAGGGTAATGATGGAGGCCAAGATCTAATGAGAAGTTTGTGAATGAAATTCCTTGAAAGCCATGGAAAAGTAGAAAGACACAGGTCAGAGGAGGACCAGAGGAGAGCTCAGCGTTAGGAAACTAAAACCAATGAGGTGAGGAAGAGAACTGGATGTAGCAATGGCAAAGCAACAGGAAAGTGAGGAATTAACCCCAACTCAGAGCAGGGCAGAAGAGTAAGTCCGAGAAGAAAATTTTGGGGATGCAGAGGAGAGAAACAATGCCACAGACACCTCTCAAGCTAGACTAAAGTGAATGTTTCACAGCTGCTAGATGTGGCCAGTCCACTACTGCTGCTCTGACTTGCCCTCTCCATTGTGCTGGCTCAGGTGACTATCTGCTACTAAAGTCAATACGATTCAGAAAACAAAAGAAAAACTACTTTTTGGTTCTGCTTGTTTAATTTCTGTGGCATTTGGCAATTTTAAGCAATATGCCATGCCATCAGACCAGGCACTAGGAATCTCTCAAGGACACACAGGAGTAGGTCCTTTCACCTTCAGCAACAGTGACAAATTAACTCAGACATATCACATCAATGCATCTGTACTTGAACAAATACAGCCTCAATGCTGAAACAGATAAAACCCGCCTTCTGCATCTCTGGTTATATTTAGCTATTCCCTGGTATTTCTCCTGCTGGTTCAAGGCAGAGAGGCGGGGACAAACAGGTCAGAAGAAGTACAATTCTTCCAGCAGGAACACATTTAGGCCAGCTCTAAAGAATCGTCATGAATGAGATGGGAGGTAAGTGTGTCCTGTAAGTTGAGCAGCAGCAAGCTGAGGGAGGAAAGGTAAAGCTTTTGGGGTTGAGCCTTTGAATCTGGCAAACTGCAGACTGGTCCCATCCTGGCTTGATTAAGGGTGTGAGTAGTGTCAGTTCTCCAACACCAGTGGACACTGGTATCTCCTGGCAAAGTCCATTTCTCTCCCTGTGCTGACCTACAGGCAGAGCAGCAACTGGAGCTTTACCTTAGCTACTCCTTTGTCTTCTGAGTCAGGGATGCACAAGGGCTTGAACAACTGACCTATGAACTCTGTGCATGTCTCAATGTGAAACACGTTAACATCAATGTAATTACACAGAATCACAGAGTGTCAGGTGTTGGAAGTGACCTCAAAAGATCATCTAGTCCAACCCCTCTTACCGAGCAGGATCATCTAGATTAGATCACACAGGAATGTGCCCAGAGTAGTCTTGAATGTCTCTAGAGAAGGAGACTCCACATCCTCTTTGGGCAGTCTGTTCCAGTGATCTGTCACCCTCACAGGAAAAAAGCTTTTCCTTACATTCCCATGGAACTTCCTATGCTCCAGCTTGAACCCATTTCCCCTTGTTCTAGCACTGGCCAACACTGAGAAGAGCCTGGATCCATCCTCCTGACACTCACACTTAACATATTTATAGACATTACTGAGGTCATCCCTCAGTCTCCTCTTCTCCAAGCTAAAGAGACCCAGCTCCCTCAGCTTGTCCTAATATGAAAGATGTTCCACTCCCTTTACACAAGCTACAAGTGCTACATGTTCAGTTTTCCTTCACATAAAAAAAACCCAAAACCCAAATCCACAACAAACCAGGCAAGAAAAAGCATGCTCAAAATGACAACTATCAACAGAGCTGTTGTGTTGGTGTTGGAACTAGATTATCTTTAAAGGTCCCTTCCAGTACAAACCATTCTGTGATTCTATGACATCCACATGTTAAGCACCACAGAAGAAATGCAAATTTAAGAATGGAGGAACAGGCATTTCTTCTGTTCACTACACCTAGCATGACAAGGTAGAAGACCAATCCTTATCTGGCAGTCAGGAGGGCAAATGACACTCTATGGTCATCAAACACAGCATAACTTGCCAGTCAAGATGTGATTATCTTGCTGTGTTCAGTGCTGCTGCAGCGTCACCTTGAGTACTGTGTGCAGTACTGGGCCTCATTAAGGATGTGAAGGTCTCTGACTGTGCCCACAGGAAAGCAACAAAGCTGGTGAAAGGACTGGAAGGCATGTTGTAGGAGAAGTGGCTATGGACTGTGGGCTTGGCTAGTTTGCAGAGACAAGACTGAGGGACAAGCTCATGGCTCTGCAGCTTCCTGAGGAGGGGACGTGGAGAAGGAGGTGCTGAGCTCTTCTCCCTGGGATCCAGTGATGGGACACATGGGAATGGTTCAAAGCTGGACCAGGAGAGGTTCAGACTAGACATTGGGAAGCATTTCTTTACCAAGGGTGGTTAAAACACTTCCTAGAGAGGTGGTCGATGCTCCAAGCCTGACAGTGTTTAAGAGACTCTTGGACAATGCCCTTAAGATGCTTTAAATTTTGGTCAGTCACGAAGCTGTCAGGCAGTTGGACTAGATTCTACTCTACCATATTATAGAATTATATATGAATGAGACCTTTTTGACATAAATGTGAGAATGGCTCCTCAAAATCCTGCTTTATTGCTATCAGGAAGTGGAAACTATGAAAATTGAATAAAAAATCCAAGTGCCCTCAAAGAAAAGCAAAGTGACGCTCAAATACTAGTGAGACCACCAAGAAAGAAAACACTAGAAAAGCTCTTCAGCTCTAAAAGGTAACATATTTCTTAAAACAAGGAAACAGCTACAAAATAACTTCCAGGCCTGTTCCATCTCAGGACCCAGGTAGTGTTATGGCACATAAGGTGCTTGTGGCAGCCCTACCACAGGATTTTGCCACTGGGAAGCTCTACATGCAGGGCTCCAGCTGGAGCTGTACTTCTGTACAGCAACGCATGTTACAATAAAGCATTCTGTCTCTTCTGCCTCTCCACTGCAGGAGTATGCCTCGTGTTGACCAAGCACACTGAATTGTTCTGCCAAGCTGTTGTAAGTCAGGAAGGTTTAGAGAAGTTACAAAAACAAATAAACAACTACCAATAATTACGTTTAGGAGACTTTTTTTTTAAATAAATAAAATAAAATATTTCATCACACATAACGGACTTGGTTGGAAGGGACTCCAAACCCCCTACCACAGGCAGGGCCACCAACCTCCAGGCCTGCAGCTAGACAAGGTTGCCCAGGGCCCCATCCAACCTGGCCTTGAACACCTCCAGGGTTGGGGCATCCACCACCTCTCTGGGCAGGCCCTTCCAGCACCTCACCACTCTCTTCATGAAGAACCTCCCCATGACATCTAACCTAATCCTCCCCTCCTCCAGCTTAAATCCATTCCACCTTGTCCTACCACTATCTGCCCTTGTGAAAATCCAATTTCCCTCCTGCCTCTACATTCTTTTAAGTACTAGAAGGCGGCAATGAGGTCCCTCCACAGCCTTCTCTTCTCCAGACTGAACAAGCCCAGCTCCCTCAGCCTGTTCTCAGAGAGGTGCCCCAGCCCTCTGAACACTGATACGAACAGGGAAGGCTCCACCAGCTCACACCAGTGTGTGCTGAGGACTTTAGCATTCCGGATCTGCAGCCTGACATCTGTCTCCTCACAGCAGCAGCTCCCCTCTTGTGGGTGGAAAAGCGAGATGCAGACACACACACCGCATGCCTTCACCAGTAGGGTCGCTTTGCCGGGAACGATCAAAGGGCATCGAGACACCGACACGGACCGAGCCCCACACCTGTGACCCCAATACGGGTTAAAGGCAGGAGCACCAGCACAGCCCTCCCCACTTCCCGAGACACACTGAGGAGACACCACGGGACACCCCCATCCCTTACTCCTTCCCATCCCCTCTTCCCATCCCACGGAGCCACAGAATTGTAGGGGTTGGAAGGGACCTCGAGAGATCATCGAGTCCAACCCCCCTGCCAAAGCAGGTTCCCTAGAGCAGGTCATACAGGTAGGTGTCCAGACGGGTCTTGAATGTCTCCAGAGAAGGAGACTCCACAACTCCCCTGGGCAGCCTGTTCCAGTGCTCCATCACCCTCACCGTGAACAAGTCACCGTTCCACCCTTCCCGTTACCCGGGGGCGGGGCACCCCTCGCGCCTTACCCTGGCTGAAGTCCTCATCCGGGTCCGCCTCGGCGCAGCGCGGGAAGCCGGGCGGCAGCGCGGGTCCGATCAACTCTCGAGCCATAGCGGGACCGGCGCATGCGCGCCAAGGAGCGGCGCCAGGCTCAAGGGGCGCAACCCAACCCTTTTCCCCCGTCCCGCTGCGCTTATCGGCTCCCCACCTTTCCCCTGAGCTTCCGTCGCTATTCGGTGACGCAATCGCCTCCGCAAGGCTTAACCCCTGGGCGACGTACTGAGACCCGGAAGTGACGCGTTTTGTGGTGGCCCCACGCGGTGGTGGAGTTTTGTCGTGGAGTAGGGGCAGCGCCGGGCCCGACATGAATCCCTTTGCCTGGTACCCGCCACCCCCGCCGGGGTTCCCGCCGCCTGGGCTCCCCCCGCCCTTCCTTTGCCCGCCTCCCCCCTGGGAGCCCGGTTTCTGGGCCCCGCCCGGGCCTTACCCGCCGCCGGGGCGCTACCCTTATCCTGACGGCTATCCGCCGCCCAGCACCTACACGCCCGCCGAGAGCTACCCGCCGTCCCCCCAAAGCTACTCGGAGTCCGCCGAGAACTGCCCGCCTGCTGAGAGCGCTCCGCAGC